>CM072088.1:10100000-10550000 GCA_036850905.1 Luffa acutangula | reverse complement strand
TATGGGGAAGTTATTTAAACCAACGTCACTTCTTTCCACTCGCGTTATCATTTAATTTCTCGTATAAGTAAATTTTTCGTCCAACCAGTTCCTCCCAACAAATAGTGAGACATCTGTTCTTCTCTTATCGTGATCGTTGTTCTCACCACAAGATTCTACGTAGATCATGAGAGAGTATTTCTGTCTCATGGTCTATGACGTGATCCTCAGTTTCTACTTTATCAAAATTCTTTTAAATTTAATAAACAAGTTCGTCTTTAAGCATTAGTCATGTGGTCGTATGAGATCTCACTTTCAAGATATCCTTATATTGAAACTCCGTTGAACTATCTACTTTTGTCATCTCAATATCTAATTATAGATTACCAAAGTTATTGCTTCAGTAAACTCTGTATTAGTATTAGTTGAACAATCAAGTGTTTTTCAGATGTTGACAATAGATCGATATCCAAGATCTAAATTTGGCCACGTTTGGATACCATTTGTCTAACATATATTAATCTGAAGGATTTTTTTTTTTTCAAAAACAAATTTGTTTCAAAATTTTGATGATTATGGGGGTGGAAAATGTGGAGGGGACCCTAAAATGATAACACAATCTACAATGTCAAATGATGGATTTATTAGCTTAAATATCTATATGATTTGATTCACACACAGTCCAAAAGCACCATCAAAGGTCCACACACACTCATTATCTTTTCCTACCAACCATTGTAATCAAATCCCTACACTTTAGACATAATTTTTTTTTTAAATTTTGAATGATTTTAAATCACATAAATAAATAAACAAATAAATTAAAAAGTTGCTCCAATAAAGCAAGCCTTAGGTTCTTGGGTGCTCAAAAAAATATTCTTTTCAATTCTTTTTCAATGGAAATATTGGATTCTTGCATCTTGTTTGTGGATGGAATATCAAAACAACAACAATGTGGTTTAAAAAACTTTTTTTTTTTTTTTTTTTTTTTTTTTTGTGATAAAGTAGTTTAATAAAACTTATTCTAAATTGAATGGTTAACTTTACCAAACTTAAAATTTCAAAAGCTTTTGAAAGAATGGTTTCGAATCGTTTGTCTAAATTTTAATTATGGTATAGCACGAATTTTTTTTTTTCTTTTAGTATTGCGCAATTCAAACTTGGAGAGTAATATCTTGAATAATTATTAACAAACGTTAAAAGATGTTTTTTTTTTTTTTTTTGACAATATGGGGGTGGGGGAATTCGAACCACATACCTCATGGTTATTAGTACATCTTTATGCCAGTTGAGCTATGCTCTTGTTGGCTTAAAAGAGGTTTAGTAAACTAACATGTGGGTTGACCTATACTGGTGTCATTTTGTATAGGACTACAAAGTAGTTGGTCCACGAGAGTCTAATACCCTAATTTTATGGTCAATCTAAATATAATTTAAGTGTTCAAGACATTATGTCCTCAAACAAAAGGTCAAAGACTCGAATCTTCATCGAACTAAAAAATATCTTAATTTTATTACATTTAAAAAATAAATATAATATTTATGATAAAAATGAAAAAAACCTAGAGTTGAGGGCTTGAAATTTAATGCATGAGAGAGAGAGGAGAGGGAAAGGTGGTAAGTTTGGGGGCAAAAGTGAAGTAATTATTGCATGGCAAACTGCTTTTTCCAGCTTGAGAAAGTGAATTGAAAAGGCTAAGCCAATGTCAAAAGGCTCATGAATGAGAACATAAGCAACCCATTTGAAATCTTTTCAATGCCCTTTTTCTAGGGCACAACTCATAATCATTTTGTCTTCTCCTTGTACCCACATCACATCCCTCTCCAAAATTTTGTTATATATCAACATGATAAAAATAATTCTCAAAAAAAAAAAAAAAAAAACATGATAAAAATGTTAGAAAGTTCTGTTTTATGAAAATGTTGATAGAAATATAATGTCGACTGATACTCTTTAAAAAAAGTATTTGAGTAAGTAATTAATTCAATTTTTTAAGTTTTTTTTTTCTTTTGTTGATATTTATATGATTTAATGAAAATAAATAAATATTAGCTTGAGGTGAGAGATTCGAACGTCTGATGACCTTGTAGTAATGGGTACATGCTTTATGTCAATTGAGTTATGTTCATGTTGACTAAAAATATCAGTTAACTCCTCTTGTTGATGGATAATGCTTGAACTCATTTTTTTTAGTACATCAACATTTGGGGGTGGGGGATTCGAACCTCTGATCACATGGTCGAGGGTACATGCCAATTACCGCGGAATTAAGCTCGCTTTGGCAATACTTGAACTCATTTGGTTATTGATCTTAACTAAATATAGTGTGATTGAATCTTTTTTTTCCTGGGTTAAAAATTAAATTACAAGTTTAGTCCTAGGAGATTCAAGGTTGTGTCTATTGGTTCCTAAACTTAAAAAGTGTTGAATATGTCTTTGAAATTTCAATCTGATGTCTAATAATTTAGTCTCCAAACTTTTTGTTTTATGTTTAATATATCTTCTGCTTATTCAACATTTTTTTTTTGAAATTAATGGATTTATTAGTCATAAGTGAAAGTCCTATTAAAAAGAAATCTTCGTGAATTTTTAAGAAATATTCAAATCGATGGTCATAAATCTATTATTATAAGACATAAAAACCTAAAAGTTGAAAGGATGAAACTTATAATTCAATCCAAACTTTTCATGATGTTCCATCACATATGAAAAAGCATTTCCAAAATTCATTTTTGAAAAAAAAAAAAATTAAAAGTGGCTTATAAGAAGAATCTTTAATTTAAAAACAGAGGGCTGATAAAGTCATTAAATATGTTCAAATTTGCCAAGTTTCCAAGGAAAGGGAATGTGCTTCAAAAAGATTTCAAGTGAATTAAAAATTGAATTATGAAAAAGAAATGAAAAACATATTTAAAAGGTTGGCCGGCTTGACTTATTGTCCAACAATTTTTTTTTTTTTTAAAAAAAAAGAAAAATTATAAAAATATTATAACAAAAAAATAAATTAGTGTGTCAGAAATGTTAGGTTTAATGCAGAAATTGGAAAAGACAAAATTACAAGGCAAAGTCTTACTTTTATATATTCTCAAAATTTTTACTTTGTAGGGTCCGCCGGCCCCACCAAAACCCCTATGTTTTGTTGCCCACGTCACTTCTTTCTCTCCCATTTTTCTTTTAAATATTACATAATTATAAACTCCTCATTTTTTAAAAAAAATATAAAATACACATCAACAAATAATAATAAGGTATCATCAATCAAAAAAATATCTAAATTCTATCTTCGATTATATATATTAGCATATCTTAGTCAATAATTACTGCAAATTGTATCACCTAATGAATAGTGTTGACGCCAAAAGTCTGAATAGGAAGTTCATCATGTGACAGAAACGATAATTTTTTTAGAGGAAAAAGACGTGATCTGCAAAACAAGAAAACGATATGACAATTAGAGAGCTAGAGGAAGGAGAGAAAGTTCAAAAGCTAAGGCCCCGTTTGGTTCATGATCCGTTTTTGTTTTTATGTTTTCAAAAATAAAAAATACAAGGGAAACCATGAAAACGTGTTTGGTATACCTATTTTCAAAAACAATTTTTGAAAACAACTCAAAAAATGGTCTGTTTTCAAAAACGATAAAATGTTGTTTTCATTGTTTTCCAATTTTTTTTTCAAAATAATGGAAACACGAGATACAACTTTAAAAACATAAGATACATTTTTCTTTCCATCAAACAATGCTGCATTATCTACAAACAACATTTTTTATTTTTGATATCCAAATTCTCTTCGACTCTAAAGGGAAAAAAATACAAAATTATTGTTGTGTAAATAGTGTGTTTCATTGATACTGATGTTTTGGTTGTTATTTTTACTTTTTACATAATCATACCTATTTTGATATACTCCCCCACTTTACAAATCAAAAGTTTTTCATATGATACGACTATGATATATCTTTTTTTGTTTATAATTTTAATTCCAACAATATTTATTTTTGAAGAATCAATTCCAGCATCATCGATTTATAATCTCTCTAAAAATGAATAAAAATCAATTAGAAAAATAATCATATTAAATTATTTTTTTCTAAAAAAAATAATAATTATACCAAGCACATATTAATATTTTTATGCATTTTCAAATTCATAACCAAACACAGTTTTCAAATTTTGAATTCAAATTTAAAGTTTTTAAACTGGAACCAAACATGTTTTTAGATATAATGGAAATAAGAAATTTGTTTTCGTTTTCGGCTGAATTCTTTATTTTCGAAAACAATTTTCAAATCACGAACCGAACGGGACCTAAGGTTTCAAATCCCTTTTTCAAAGTTGAAGAAAGTTTATATACCTTCCTTTATTTATAGGTTTTCCCTCGTTCCAAGATAGATTTGGATTGAACCGAGTCGAACCGAGCTGGCTAGGAACTCAAAGAGTCGTGCACGTGAAAGCCAACTCGACCAACACATGTGGGTTGACCATGGGTCTAGTCGAGGCCAATTTAGCCCTTTGTTCCTTCGGGGTGTAGTTCAATCGGTATTCCTGAGTTTGTGCTATTCTGGCTTGGTCAACTCCTTTATTTTCAGATCGGTCCAGAATTACCTATAACAAATATTTTAAGGTGTGTTTGATGATCATTTCATTTTTGGTTTTTTATTTTTGAAAATTATGATTGCTTTCTCCCCATTTTCTTACCATAGTTTTTATATTTGTTAAATAGACATTTGAATTCTTAACCAAATTCTAAAAACAAAAATAACTATTTCTTTGTTTTCAAAACTTGACCTTTGTTTTTAAAAACATGGAATAAGGTAGACAACCAAACAAAGAAACTTACGGGAAAATGTAGTGATTCTAAACTTAATTTAAAATTTTAAAAACCAATTGTTGGACGAAATTGGTTTCATATGCCTTTTATTAATTCATAATTTTTGTAATCGTAGATTAAAAAAAAAAAAAAAAAAACCTGGAGGAATATGAAACCAATTTCGTTCAAATTTTATAAAGTCAAAGAAAGCTTTCCCTATCAAAATTTTCTTGACCTTTATTTATATATATATATATATATCTTTTATTATGTTTTATAATTATTATTAATTTGGCTAATAATCTATTGTTGATTATTTCATGTTGGTAGATTGATATATTTCTATCATTCATCAACTTATTTTTCTATTGACCAAAATTTTATAGTTGAAAAATATGGATTGTTGGCTTTTTCAGCCTATAAATTGCCGTATTTGTTTCATTTTGGTTAATTAACATTATGTTCTAGTCATTGAACTTTACATGTAAAATCATTTTAATTTTTATCGTTAATCTTTTTTATAAATTACATAACAAAATTTTGATATGAAAACATATTTAATTTGTTCATTTGCCATACATAGTATGTATTATTTAAACTCTCATGTAATTAAGTATACAAAATTTTGTTAAATGGTTAATAAAAATAAGTAACAACAATAATAAAGCGAGTATAATTTGATCTATTCCTATCAATCATCAACTTATTCTTCTCTTCACCAAAATTTCATAATTAAAAATATGGATGGTAGGAAAACTTTTTGTCTTACTTTCGTCCATAAATTGTCATGTTTATTTCATTTTGGTATTAAATGGTCAAGAACCTGATACAAAATCGAAAGTTCAGGAATCTATTAAACATTTTTAAAGTTCAAAGAACTATTAGACATTTTTTAAAATTCGGAGAATAAATGAACATTAACCTAAAAAAATTAGAGACCAAACTTGTAATTTAACAAAAAAAAAAAAAAAAAAAAAAAAAAAAAAAAAAAGTCCACCTCATTTCTCCATATAGAAATTGCAAAGATCCTTTGGGGAGTCCACCTGATTTTCAACAATTGCTTTCAATGATGGGATCACCCTTAGAAGCACAAAAACCTTTGTGTTACAAATGGAAATTCCTTATCATTTCTTACAATTTTTTTTTTCTCTTGTTGCTTTCAAATAATCCACTCTCCACATTTTGTCCACTCTCCATTTTACCAATCTTCTTTTGTGAGAATATATGGTTGGAATTGATGCCTATTTTCTCCACCTATTTTATAATTCTAAATTTTATGGAGAATCTATTTGGATTGGAGACTTCTCTAAAATTATGTTCTTTTACTTTGACTATATATTGATTTAAGTATCGATTAGGTAAATTTTGGTTGTCAATCAACATCCCAAATGATGGCATGACATCTAAAACGCATTGTTTTGTGATGAATTTTTCGCAAATTCAACGTTGATCAAAGAAAATTACTATATATGAAATTAATATTATTGGCTTGAGACTGTGAGATTGATTTTCATTATAATATAAGTCAAATATATTCCATTAGAATACTAGAGATAATAAATTAAAATTCAACGTTGAATTATAAAAAAATATGCAAATGGTGTTTTATATATCTCATTCTTACCATCCAAATATTGTATCTTTTATTCTTAAGCAACACAATTTTTTTTGTCAAATCTAAACATGAACGTTTCTTTATTCCTTTAATCATCTTAGTATAAAATTTCATCCATTTTTCCCTCAAAACATAACCTAAATGACCCATGAAAAAAAAAATAATGATAAAATAACTTGTTTGATCCTCTAATGTAAGAAGCCATGTTTAAAAAAAATAATAATAATAATTCTTACCCTTTTGGTGAATAACAAGAGTATTGTGTTTTAAATTAAATTATTGTGAGTAAAATTAGATTCTCCAAAAGATTAATGAAATGATGAGACTTTCTACTTTATAGCGCCTTTTATTTTATTCAAACTTGAATGAGTTTATTTCAGTCCATTTTGGTGGTAGTGCCTACCACTTGGATATTGGATACCAAAAATTAACTTTATAATATACCATAAATATGTTTGTTTAGCAGTCCAAATTAATAGAAATTATGTACTTTTCAAGCATTGACATAGTCCTCCAATTAGGTATGTAATTCTATATTTTTTGTGGGTCATTTTCTTTTGTTGTTTTTTCGTGATGATTGAAAGAGGGTTTTGATCATGCAATTTTATTATTATTTGTTTATTATATATATATATATATATATTGGTGGGGTGGAGGGCTTCTAGAAATGCTACTATTTAATTCCTTATTTTGGAATATGAATTTTACATTTTATACACTAATTAAATATGCATTTTCAAACATTATCAAATGAAAATTTTATATCAAATTAGCTTCTCATATGCCTAATAAAATTTAATAAATCAATGGAATGATAAAATTAGTTCATAATTTCAAGTCAAAATTTGAAAGAACCAAACATGAGGTTGGAGTTGGGAGTTTTTTTTTTTTTTTTTTTTTTTTTTTTTTTTTTTTTTTTTTAAAGAGTGAAGAGATTCGTGTCCATTACTGCTGAGATATGTTCGCTTTGGCTGGGAGTTAAGAGTTACTCCAGTAATTTTAAATGATTTTTATTTGTCAAACCCGAGAGGCATATGATCATCGCACTTTATATATTGTTGAACTAAAAAATAAATAAATAACGAGAGATGACACATGTTATCTATTTCAGAAAACTAATTGATGGGATAACTTTTGTTTTTACATCTTTATTTTTTCTATACATCAATCCAGAAATATGTATAATACGTGAGTCAAGTTACACATAAATAAATAATTAAGGTCTCGTTTGATAACCATTTTGTTTTTTGTTTTTGAAAATTGTGCTTATTTTCTTTCCATCTTCTTACAATGATTTTCATTTTTGTCAATGAGACATTTGAGTTCTTAGTCAAATTCCAAAAACAAAAACAAGTTCTTGAAAACTACTTTTTTTTTTTTTTTTCAAAATGATTTTTGAAAACATGGAAAATGATGTAGATAACAAACAAAGAAACTTGTGGGTAAAAAAAGTGTTTATAAGTTTAATTTTCAAAAACGAAAAACAAAGTGGTTACCAAACGAGGCCTAAATGATCCTACATAAATAATTTGTTCTAAAAACAACAAAAAAATAATGTGTCTCTACTCTCGATGTTGTTGAATTAAAAAAAAAAAATCAAACAAACACTTGAATTTAGAAATATACCATTTACTTTACCATTTGATATCTATTTCCAAAGTCTTTCTGCCAAACAAAAATTTGTTTTTAAATATGATTTTTTACCCACCTCTCATTATGCTTGGCTTAGAGAGTTTTCCATGGTTAGTGGTCTCATAATTTCTTGGCTGACCCTATTTGAAAACAACAGTAGTTTTAATTAATTTGTTACCTCAATTAATGCCAAATAAAAATTTTCAAATGATAAATGTAATCAACTATAGGTTTAGAAATGCTAATTGAAATCAATTTGTAAACATTAAGATTGTGTGGACTAATTCCTAATCCATTTTCAAATGGTGGTTGGGAACCACTATTCATTTGCTACATTACAATGTGGATGAAAAATTCAAAGAATAATTTCATAAAAAGCTAACCATTTCTATTTGTTTTTTTTTTTTAGAGTATAAATAGGTTGTTGACATGAGCAAAAAAAAAAAAAAAAATTATAGTGTTTGACTTTTATTGTAGGCCAACCCAAATTTTCTATTTTTTCCTTTTCATTATTGTTTTTTTTTCCTCCTCTTAATTGGCCAATATATAGTTGTGTGTGTATTTATATATATATGTAGAGTTGAACAAGATTTTTCTTGGCATTTTACATTTTCAAACCAATCAATTAGATACTTTTACAATAGAATTCATATTTAGAGATGTGGATAGATGATTAGGAAACTAATTTTTCTTTAGCTTTTTGGTTTTTAATTTGAATTTGATTATAAATATTTTTTGTCAACTCCTTGAATCACATTGTACAAAAAAATATATATATACAAATAAAAATAACTTTAATTCTTACCGGTCGAAGCATAACCCAGTCTCGACTAATCAAACCTCCCCTCGTAAATTGAAAGTTTGAATCTCTATCATACATTCGTAATATTATATTTTTCTTTACAAAAATGAAAAATTTAATGCTCGAGTAGTCATGTAATTACATTCATTATTTTCATCATCATTTCATTATTTAAAAACATGTTACATGAACGTTATTCCACTTATTTAATGGATCAATTTGTATCACCTTTTGACTATTCAATATGAAAGACTTAGGCGCTGTTGGATAAACATTTGGTTTTTGGTTTTTGAAAATTAAGCTTACCACTACCATCTATTAGTTTTGTTTTATTATCTACTTTTTGCTCATGTTTTCAAAAACCAAACCAGGTTTTTAAAACTAACCTAGAGTAGTTTTTAAAAATTTGTTTTTGTTTTTGAAATTCAACTAAGAATTCAAATGAAGTCTTAACAAAGATGAAAACCATTATAAGAAAATAGACAGCAAACAAGCATAATTTTTAAAAACCAAATGATTACCCAACGAGACCTTAGCATTTTGGTTCCTTTGGTACCATATTTTTAATATATATTTTTAAAAAAATTATGTTTGTTTACTTGTAAATTTCTTCCTTTCATAAATCATAACTTTCTATTTGAAAATGTTTTTATAACCCCAACCAAATTTTAGGCGGCAAAAACAAATTTTTGATAGAAAAACTTAAATAATCTATACTATATATAAAAGGGGCTAAGAGAGGAGAATTTTTACTTTCCTCTTTTGCCCTTACTTTTTAGGTAAATTCCTATTTTACCCTTTGCTGATGGGACACGACTATTCAAGTGTAAGTGTCCGTTAGTCCAATAGGTACAATTGATGTCCGTGGGATGTGACGGTTCATGTAGAGATGGTTACATAGTGAATTGGTGCATCAGTTCGTGTATAGGTGTGAGCCATGTATAAAAAGAAAATATATGTATATAAAATTGTCAAAATGTCAAACTATATGAAAAATTGTCCAATAGGTACAATTGATGTCGACATGATGCGTCTATTCCGGAGATGGTTACACATTAAATTGATGCATTCATCCATGTATAGGTGTGATCTACCGTATAAAAAGAAAATATGTAATTGAAAAAATTCAATCTATAAGAAATTTTTTTCTTTTATACGAGAGCTCAAGACTTTCCAAAAAAAAAAAAAAAAAGGAAAATTACAAGTTTGTGTTATACGTGAGGAAAACACTATTGACTGTGTCACAATAAAACCTTGAGAATTCATAAATTTATTTTGGTCCATGAAGAAGTAGTATTGTTATCTATCCTTTTTTATTTTTCGAATGTCATCAAATGTTATTTACATCCACATTAATTCATGGAAGTAAATACAATTTAGGGACGACTTGTGAAATTTGATTACATCATTGAAACTAAGTCCAAACCATTGAGACAAAATTGAAGCTATGCTCAAACTAATACATTTTAAAACCATAATGACAAAAATAAAATTGTCTAAATGTATGACCAAATTTGTAATTTAATCTATTTAATTTAATATACAAACTAATACATTTTAGGTAAAGAAACTTAGAAGTTTGATAATGATAATGATAAAAATAAGGGTAAAATACCCTTTTGGTTCCTCATGTTTCAGGGTCGTTTCCAATAGGTCCCTAGGTTTGAAAATTGAACAATCAAGTCCGTTTAAGAAATGTTTCTATTGAGTCCCTGGACCGTTAATTTTTTTAACGGTGATGATGTGGCGGTAACGGTGCTGACGTGGCATATTTTAAAAATATTAAAATATTAATTTTTGAATTAAAATAATAATATATTAATATATTAAAATAATAATTAGTTTTTTAAAAAAAAAAATACTCTCTCTCCCTCCCACACGAAGCTTTCTTCCCCTTTCCCTTTCTTTCCCTTTCTTTCTCTCTCCTTTCCCCCTCCCTTCCCTTGCCGGCAATGGACGCGACGACAACGGCGACGACAACGGCGTCTTCTCCTCTCTCTCTCCCCACCCCGAAACCCTCCCCCCTTTCTTCCCTTCTTTTTTTTTTTTTTTTGTTCTGTTTCTTCTTCTCGTCGCCGACCGGCGACGGTACCGCTGCTCTCTACCGCCATCCGCCGACCAGCTCCAATCCAACAATCCCTTCCTCTCCACCGACATCCGCTCTCCTTTCTTCCCTTCTTTCTTTTTTCTCTCTCCCTCATACCCCCCCCCCCAAATCCTTTCCTCCCCTTCCCCCTTCTCACCAACGATCGTTCGCCGTCGCCGTCGCCCTTTTTCATCTCCCCCACCTCCGAACACCCACTGAGCAAATCTAAGCAAAAAAAAAAAAAAAAACCATACGGATTCTACCTTTTCAGATCTGAGAAAGAAACGAAAAAAAAAAAACAAAAACCACATGAGAGCTCTCCTCCATTTTAGAAGCTCGTCGGCGTTGGACTGGGGAGAAACGGCAGCATCGGAGCTCTCCTTTTGCCGATGGTCAGATCTGAAAAAGGGAGGGGAAGGGAAAACGAAAGGGAAGGGAAAGGGGAAGGAGTGGTCGGCGGCGATTCGAGGGGTTAAGGGAGAAAGTGGTCGGCGGCGATTCAAGGGGGTAGGGGAGAGAGAGGGGTCGGCGGCGATTCAAGAGGTAGGGGAGAGAGAGGGATTCAAGGGGGTGGGGGAGAGAGGAGGATTCGTGGAGAGGAGGGGAAGAGAGCAGAGAGAGTTTTTTTTTCTTTTTTTCTTTTTTCTTTTTTTAATTTTTCTTTTATCATTTTATTATTTATTTTAATTTAAAAACATTATTTTATTTTTTAAAAGTTGCCACGTCAGCACCGTAAATTGCCACGTCAGCGCCGTTAAGAAAATTAACGGTGGAGGGACTCAATAGAAGTATTTCCAAAACAGTAGGGACTTGATTGTCCAATTTTGAAACCTAGGGACCTATTGGAAACGAACCCGAAACATGAGGGACCAAAAGGGTATTTTACCCTAAAAATAAAATAAAACTCAATAGCCTAAAAATTATTAAGTTATTACTTTAAAAAAAAAAAAACTTTTTTTTTGACAACTACTTAGAAAAATAAACTTATTGATTAATAATTGCATGCATAATTTTAAACGAAATTAAAAATTTCAAATACCAAAATAATTGAACACACTTCCAGTTTTCTAATTAAATAGATTAATTTTTTGTTTATTAATCACAAATACAAGAATTCAAAACACACCCATATATATAATTAAAAAAAATACACACACAAAACAGGTGGATGTGAAAACCATTTAGAAATACAAATATTACATTAACATGAGCATAGTTCAACTGGTATAAATCTTTTAACTAACGAGATTTGTGGTTCAAATCCCCACACCCCCACATGTAAAAAAAAAAAGAAAAAACACAAATAAGTTGAGGGAAAAAAGGATTTTGATTTGAAGCAAAACAAATGGGGCAAAAAGGGTTATGTAATTGGTTTTAGTGGATTTTTTTTTTTTAATACTATTAATTATCTATGCAATAACATTAGTACTTGAAATTTAGAGTACATTTGTAATCCCTACTGTTTTGCTTACAACTTATTTTATAATTTTCTTTTATCTTAGAAAAGACCATTTAAAAATTACTTGACTTTTTAAAAATTAATTGTTAGTAGAATTTCATTTTTTTTTATTTTTTATTTTTTATAAGATAATTATTAAACTTACAGATAAAGTTTAAATAAATAGTAATAAAAAAATGTGCAATGTACCAGTGTGCTACTATTATGTTTATATACATGCTATATAATAAGAAATCATTTATTTTTATCACTCATTTTTAAAAGTTTATGGTAATTGAAACAAAAGTCTATATACTATAAGTTTTTTTTTTAATCTAAAAAAAAAATTTCACGTGCATTGCACGTGTTACTTGACTAGTCTATATACTATATATAAAAGGGGCTAAGAGAGGAGAATTTTTACTTCCCTCTTTTGCCTTTACTTTTTAGATAAATTCCTATTTTACCCTTTGCTGACATGAAATTCATCCTTAATAATTGAGGAAGAACAAACTTGCAACTTGTATCATCTGCGTTTACAGAGACAACCAAACAACTAGATCATAGCCTCCTGACCACAAGCTTTAGAAAGAATTTAATGAGCAAAATCTGCATGGCTTTCAATTTTTCCAAAGCAAGAATTAAAGAACTCCATCCTTCAACTCTCCAACTTTAAGCAATCACATGCACATGAGCAAAGATTGTGCCATTTGATTCTCTGCAGAGTGCTTTAATTGTTTTAATCACTTAAACTATCAACTAGTTCTAGTTGGGATTGTGGAAGATCAGCAAAATCAAATGGTCCATACCCACAAGATGGCATTAACATATACTGCCAATAACATGGTGCTGCAATGAAGAAATATCATGGTCCTATAGTTTGAGAAATGTACAACAAGATGAGGAAAACAGATCAAGTAACTCATTTTTGTTTGTTTTCAATCTTTGGTAGCCATCTCTTATTTGCACTTCTTGACTTCAAGTAATCAACAACAACTGAGCAGTTGTAACCATTCAATGCTCTCAATAGGGAAAGTAGCTTCCATTCTACACACCATGTAAATAAAAACTACAAGATAAAAACTACAAGAGCCTAATCAGGAAGAGAATACACTTACATTCTGCAGAATCCAATGACGAAAAAACTTTGACGCTCTCATAAGTGAAATCAGGGAGTTTGTAATAGTCTTGATGCAGGTTAAGTGAGCCAACAAAGTGATTGAGCTGCACTTTTAAGCTCATTCAAACATGCTTGTAATATTTATAAGCCTTCTGGTTCTGGAGAGATTGCCTTTGTACCTCAAGACGAGACTACACTTACAATATACTACCAGAGGGACACGAATATTTTGATACTCTTCGAAGTGAAATCGAGGAATAATAGCCTTAATATTTAAGTTCATAGAACCATCAGCAAAGTGATTGAGCTACAGTTTTGAACTCATTCAAACATGTTTGTAGTATCTTTTGACGCTTTTGGAGAGACTGTCTTTCATTCTGAAGTACTTCAATAGCACCGGGAGCTACGAACATGTCTGTGAACTTGTCGTCATTCACGGCAAATAATTCCAAACAAAGTGCCACTACAAGTCTTTCTCGACTGCAAATAGCCATATAAAGAGCAACAATAATTAATTGCTTATCAAAAGTTGAGACCCAGTTTGATAACCATTTGGTTTTTTGTTTTTGGTTTTTGAAAATTAAGCTTGTTTTCTCCCAATTTCCTAAGAATGGTTTTCATCTTTGTTGAGGTTACATTTGCATTCCTAGCCAAATTCCAAAAACAAAAACAAGTTTTTGAAAACTACTTTTTTTTAGTTTTCAAAACTTGAGTTGGTTTTTAAAAACATGGGAAGAAGATATATAACAATACCAAGAAACTTATGGGTGAAAATAGTGTTTGTAGGCTTAATTTTCAAAAACCAAATAGTTATCAAACGGGGCATGAATAATTTGTTTGTGGCCTTCTTTCTCAAAGAAAATTACATAGTTTCTTTTTTTACCCCACCATCATATAATATTTCTATTTCCAATTGAAAACATATAAACATCTAACATCTCTAAACAAATTTATCGTCAACTTACCAGGGTGTTAAAAATCCAGAATTCAATGTAGACATCACACTTCGCTCAATGAGAACTTCACGAATCCGAGCAAAATGCTGTGCTGCGGATGAGCAAATTTCTGTGTAAGCTGAGCTGCACCTTGAACTGCCGTCACCATTACCAAATAAGGTTGTGCCACCATCTTGACCGCCTATCCGGCTAGAATTTCTGGTCATTCTTGAAACCCTTTTTCGAACTCCTAAATCCATCCCATTCCCAAGTTCCTTCTTTACTCCATACCCATCACAAGGTTGTTCTGGTGATGGAGTTTCAGGAACAGTCATTTGGCATTCTCGAAGGGCTTCTCTAGATTCTGTACCTTTTCCTGGTGTTATTTGCTGTATGTTCTTTTCTGGAGGTATGTTCTCCTGATCCTTCATTGTTTCATCATGAGATACTGTCCCACAATCAGATAATTCAAACGAGAACAAACTTGCAGAAGCCCGATTGATTTTCTGAAAAGAGGATGCATTTGAGAGAGAGCCTCCTTCAAAGTCATTCTCGTAGCAGACAAGTGAATATGGGCTAGTAACAGAATCGAGGTGGTGTCGAAGCAGTTGCTTGCACTGTTTAGCAAGATCCTTCAGAAAACGATTGTAAGCATGCCTTAAAGCAGCGTGAAAACCAACATAGCCATCCATGCTACAGTGCTTCTTCCCATCTGAAAACCAAAATCTTAGTTTGAGAAGGCACTAACCATAAATTAACTAGAATGCAAGGTTTTTTTCCACCCAACAAATACAAGAGAATACGAGAAGCCTGTTGAGTTTTTTGCTTATCCATGATTATAGGTTAGTAAAAGAAAAGATGAAGTTCTGTAGAAGTAGAGAACAAAGAGAAAAAACCCAAGTAGATAAATGTAAGAAAACTGGGAAAATTTTATTTACTTTGTGATTCATAGGCACGATTTCTTTCCAGGGCAAGATCAAAAAGATTTTCCAATACAAAAGCAAGACGATCACAAGCAGTATCTAGAAGAGGAGCAAGCCATGAACGTGCAGCAGCACGGGCAATCTCTGCAGCTGCTTCTGTTAATCCCCTACCTCCCCGTTTGCCAGTATGAGCAAGTAATATGTTTGCTACCTGTTTCCAGGAAGCAAAGGAGCTTAAGAAATAGTTAAAATTTGAAAATTAATCAAATTCAAAGAATGAGTGATTGTCTTGCCTTCTCCCTTGAAACTGAAGGACACTCAATCGAATAGGCAGCACATCGAAACTCAAACATTACTCTTTCAAAAGCAGCACCACCATACAACCGAAGGCTAGAGTTGGCAGGTTTGACCTCTGATGTTACACCAGGCCAACTTCCAATGCCACTTCCTGATTGTTCCTCCAAAGTAGTTTTCCCCCATTGCTCTGGGGCAGGATCTGCTGCTCCTTCAATCAATGCGCTCTTTACAATAGAGGAATAGAAGACATTATTTTATTAAACTAGAAGGTAAGTAAATCAGAGAAAGATGTGAAAGAAAGGGAAAAAAACATTTGATACAGAGACTTCAAATAAAATGTAATAACTTGGGCAATCAAAATTGCAAATAACTCCATGCCCCCTAAAGAACTGAAGCACTTAGTGATCAAATTAGACTGCATCCACAATAGAAAATTCAAGCAAAAGGAGATAGATAATCTGCAGCTCAGATGCATGATGAAATGTGGAAGCAGTTTTATAAATTATTCACAAATTTGAAGCTTCAAAATGTTGATGTTCCAAATCCATAATCCAGAGAGAAGATTACAACAAATAAATATTAACAACCTACAATAGAAAATGTTGATGTAAAGGAATTACTCACCACATGATTGCTGATAGAAGCTGTATACAGCATAGCATATCTCCTAAGATGTGCAATATCTGAAGTAGCTTGTATTTTTGACTCCATTCTACATAGTTCAGATGCAACTTCACCACAACGCTGCTCTAGCAAAGCCAAAGTTGCTGGAGCAGCTTCCTTGTATCTCTTCTGAAGCTCAGATTCTAAATATTCCCTCAGACAGCCAAAACCAATGTAAGACCTATATTTCTCTTCATCAAATCCTCCCTTGACACCATCACGCAGATGACGAAGAACTTCAGAATCCACTTGAGATATTTGTCGGCGAAATTCATCATTGGAAACAGTATTTCTGTCCTTTGGCAGGGCCACAAAAAATGGGTGAGTGTTATCTCCAAGGTAACCACTGGCACTCAAATATTTATCCACTTCCCATCGGTCACTGAATTCCTGGACAGGACATGAAAGAAAAGATCAAAACTTTGACCCATATGATAAAGTCAGTGAGTCTATTGCTGCTGTATTACTGTCAGTTTCGAGATTTCATGGAAATTGCCAGATCCGAGTCTTCAATAGCCCATGGAAATGGTCATAACAATTTTGATCCAATGACTGAAGTTGACATAACTTTCTGAAGTAAAACATTCGCCTAATATTTCTTTCAGAAAATGGTTTCACAAAGTTCATTTAGTACATACCTTAAGACGATTATCAAACTTGGAGACAACAACTATGGTCCGTCTGAATGCAGGATCAATTTCACGAATCGAATCCAACCACAATGATGAACACCACTCTACACTACTTTGTTGAAGGAACAAGAGGATACGATGGGGAGGACTTGCGAGGGACTTCACCATTGAAAGAATTTCTTCTGGTGTGTTCTCTGGCTCTCCCTTCCTTGCCTGCCAGAAAGGACCAATAAATCACTGGGAACAAGAAAAAAAAAGGATATCAAATCAATGAAATCAAACATGCCGTTTTCAATAGTCTCTAAACCAAACCTTAAGAACAAAGCCAGGGGTATCAATAATGGTAAGGTTGGGGCAATGTGCATATTCTGCTCTCATCACAATAGGCTTGGAAGAAACAGCACTTTTGGTCTTCTTCAACAGTGCCTCAGTTCTAGACTTTATAATGTCTGCAATTGCAGATGCTAAAACAACAGGATTTCCATATTCTTCAGAATCTTCCTCCTATTTCCCATGAACAAACAAGTAGCATCATCAAAATAACTGAAATTCGCTCGAATTATTTCTTAGGAAGTCAAAAATCAACCTTAACCCCATTAATCATAACGCCCATGATTACCACAAAATTGGACACCTCAAAAAAAAACGAGCTATAAATACTAACTAAATACAACCAATAAGAGACCTGAAATCGGCAGCGGGGATCGAGAGCAGTCGGATCGTGGACCATTTGGAGGATCAAAGGCCTGCGTGTGCCCATCTCGACTTCGCGGACATTGAAGCGGAATCCAAGAAGAGCTTCTAAGAGAGAGCTCTTGCCGTCGGATTGGCCACCCAAGGCGACGATCTCAGGAATCGGAAGCTTCTCGCCGAAGGCCACAGCCGCCGCCTGAAGACGATTGTAGGCTTCGAAACGGGATCTGGACTCGGACGAGTCCATCCGGGTGGAGTTCTGAACCTTTCTGGAGGACTTTTCTGAAGGGGTTTTGGTCGGAGTGGTGAGGAAAGAAGTGGAGGAAGCCATTGGAGTGGTGGCGATTGGCGAAGAAGAAGAAGAAGAAGAGGGGAAATGGGAGCGGAATGAAGAGAATGAATTTGAATTTGAACTTCGTTTAACGTTCAATAGCGGCTGGGCCTTTGATTTAATGCCACTCTTATGGGCCTAGGGATATTTTCGTAAATGTATTGCGTCATTTATCAAAATCAATTTACAAATAAAAATTTCTCATTTTCTACCTTTCTCGAGCTTAGTTGTCAATATAAAGATTCTTAAGACAATTTTAATTTCAGCCCTTTTACCGTTAACAAGTCTTAACTATGTCCTCCGCTCTATAAAATATTTGTTAACACAAAGTTGTTGTTTGTGTTATTTAATTATTGTTTTATTAACATATTTGAACATGTCACCTGATTTTATTTTACTTGTATATGGAACTAAATCTATTCATGACATATTTCTTTCTGGAATAATCTAATTGAGGATAATTACCTAAAAGATTAAAAACTATCTGGTATATTTTTCAATATTTTTGTATCCATGCTTTAACGTTTTAAAAGAATACCGATGAAAACTTTCGACCCTCATTAAATTTTAAAAACGTTTATTTTGATTCATAAATTTTAAAAATACATTAAATAAAATTATATTGATCATTGTTATTTTTCTATTTAATATCCACTCTCTCTTCCCCCATTTCAATTACATATGTGACTTTATATCAAAAAAAAAAAACTACATATGTGACTTCAAATAGAAAAATTTTCACTATTTTGAATTTAAACCCTTTGAAAGAATGAAGGATCCAAAAGGTATTCATCTAAACATAGGTATTCGATCAAAAGTTTTGTTATAGGTAATTTTGGACCACCACAACATACGAGGAGCTGACAGGACAACCGGGAGGAGATAGGACCGTAATTTTGCCTCCGCTCGGCCCCTACCGCTTCCAGCTGCCTCGGTCCAGCCTGCTTCGTCCCAGAACGCCTCCAAACCCTAGGAGTCCGAGCAGGTATTTATACCCCTCTTCGCCATCGAAGAAGGGGACCGAAAACTCGATTCTGGACTTCTTTCTCTATTCTTTAGCTGTTCAGTTTCCTGACTTAGGCATCGGAGGTGGTGTGGCCTACACCACACCGGTGTCCAGCGATTCTTGCTGGTCTTGCAGGTCACATCTTCCCCAGCTTCTACAAATTCATTGTTGGTGTCACGTGAAGGGCAGGTGGATTGCTTGGCCAAATTTTGGCATCAACAAGTTTAATTTCTCAGGATTTGAACTACTCTCAAAGAAAAAAAAAAAGTTAAATTTTAAAACTCAATTTAAATAACATGAACCTAATATAGTTTAAATGGGTATATCCATAAAAAGTTTAGCTTTGCACCAAACCAGCCTCCACACTCAAAAGAAACCAGTTAAAGGGTTCTACTATAAAGTATAAACTCATGATGAACAAACACCATAAGAACAAAAGATCAATAAGCTTCATTTCCTCTCCTGCATGTACAGTACACACTGCTTCAAAACAGAGTCCAAAAATGGCAACAAGCCCATTCATCTATTACAAAAGGCAAATGTGAGGCCTCAAAGATATATCAGCAATGGAGATTGATCAAAGTCAAAAATTTGGAAATACATTGAAAGAGCCAACTGCATGTTTCAACCTCAGTAAACACTGTCAACCTGACTAAAATGCCAACCATTATGAGTTAAGTCCATCCCCAGTAAGGATGAAATAAACAGAAATAAACATATAATTAAAAATACAACTGATCCTCTAAGCCACTCATCAGCATGCTCATCAACAGAAAATTTGTCTCATCCATCACTTCTTCTAACTCCTAGTTTCACAGTTTTCAGAGAAGGTAGTAGTAGTAGTATCCAAGCACCAGAAGGATCACAAGTAACACTCCAGCTGCTGCAGGAGCAGCCCAATCCCAGTAATTGGTCGCCTTCTTGCGCTTCAGAATGACTTTCGGAATTGAATCCTGCCCTCTTTGCCTGCCACGGCTTCTAATGCCGGTCTCCTTTCGGATGTTAGGCTTAGCTGGAACTGTAACCGGAGCTTCAGCATTTTCATTTACCTTTTCCAGCTCTGTAGACTCCTCCTCAACTGCCTCAGCATCAGCAGGTTCTTCATCAGGAAGTGCAGCAGATCCAGATGCCGTCGCCTTCTTCTTTGCTTTCTTTTCCCGGTCCTGAGGTAAATACAGAAACATGTGTCAGTATCATGATGCAAACTTAAGAAGAATGTGTTCACAAATGACAACTATATGTGTGTATATATAAATAATTTCCTTCAATTTCTTTTCTGCTTCCTTCTGAGCTCGTAGAGAGGCTTTTGCAGCAGCTTTCTCTTGCAACTTCTTCTTCCTTTCCATGGCTAGTTTAGCTTTTGCAATTTCCTCAGCCCTCTTCATTTCCTTCAGTTTCACAAGATCAACTTCGGTTTCTTTAGGGATGCTCTTTGACAACTTTTCTAAACCAGGGATCTCCTCTTCTGCTTTATCCTCTTGCTCCGAGGGGGGTAATGACTTTGCAGCTTTGTGTTTAACTTCTTTATCAACCTTCTGTGCAGGAAGTGTATCAGATGTTGCTACTGGTTTGGGTTCTTCCTTAGTTCGTTTAAGGTTAGGTTTTGCTGTCTCAATTTGAGGAGGTGCCGGTTCGGCAGGTGCAAGTATTGGCTTCTCATCAGGGTTCCTTATCCGACCATCCCTACTTATCTGCCGACCATCCAACGATGGAAGAATTCTTTTCTCATATTCATCCCTGAAAGCCTTATCACCATTCCAGAGGGCCATAAATTTCTCAACCTGATCGACAGAAGTTTAAAGTTACAAAGTGAAGGCACGAGAAATTGGGAAAATTAAGACTAACAATTAATGTTCTTATTAAAAGAATATTAATTCAACAGACCTCATTACAAGCGAGCTCCTCAAGGGCCTTGACGTCCTTCTTTGCAGCAAGGTCTTTAGCTTTGTTTAAGAGTGATCGGCTTTCGTAAAAGAGAGCGTTCTGGAAAACACAATAACATCCAACCAAAAAACAAAAACCTCATTATAATTAAACCGGATGAATATGAAAAGAATGTAATAACATAAGAAACAAACCCAAGAGCAAATTATACTTGAAATAATATAAGCATCATTTTCAATCTCTCTAATTCTCTAAATATGTTGTTTCTGTCGATTTAGTTTAAGCTGAAACTTCATATTAATAATCTTAAGGTTGAATAGTTGCATTATCAAAACACACGAACTCCAACAATACTTTTTAAGAAGCCTCTAATAACGGGATTGAAGGCAGGCCATTACTTAATTTAACTCTGTTTCATGTATCCTCGGTACTTCTAAACAGTTTTCCCCTAATCTTTATACAAATTAAATTAAACTAATCTAATCCAAATTCTCTTCTTAGTCTGTAAAACTAAGAAGACAAAGTGGAGGAAGAAAACAGATCGATTATTAGTCATAGATTATCAAATTTATCCTGCATATCTTCAATTTCACTCCTGGGGTGATGATTTAATATTCTATCACAGCTGCCTGAACTAGTATCAACTGTCCTGCAGAGAACAATATAAACAGCTAAACAACTAAAATTGGCAAGATAAAATAATCCAACACACCCCCTCATCACGGTTCTTCCTAAATTGCTGAATGCTTTCATGTGCTTTGCCTCTCTTCTCTGTAACAGAAGTTAGCTCATCCTGCAATTTTTTAATATCATTGTCTATTGCCTTCAAGGCGTCATCGAGTTGCTTTATCTTGGCTCTAACTGCTTGTTGTTCTTTCCTCACTCCATCCAAATCGCCACCGATAATCTGCATTAGCATGATTTGTAAGAAAAGTGCATCTATTGCATTACAGAAGTCAATTAGTAAAACAGAATTGAATTCAACTTGACAGTTTCTAACCTTGACTTGATCTTGAAGGGCTTCTTTATGTACCATTGAATCCTGAAGCTTTGCTCTCATAGCAGCATTAGCAATAACTTTCTCCCTTGTCCCTTCAAACTGTTTGATTTCTCTTAAAATTTGCTTTTCCTCAGAAAGTGGAATGCTCTCATGTTGTATACGGTATTGCAGGCTCTGAATCTGCAGCCACCAACCCAAATGGGATCAAAAGGAGGAAGAAGAAAAGAGAGTGAAAAAGAAGAGTGAATGCCACATCAGAGGGAAGGAAATTAGTGGTTTTGATATTTTCTAAGAACTTATATCAAAACTTACAACAGCATTAAGCTCTTCCTCAGATGAACATAACCCGCCATTGCGACCAGCATTATTTGCATTTCGGAGCTTTCCAAGTGCTTGGTTGAGAGGTTCAATCTCCTTAATTTTCTCATCAACAATTGATTTAAATTGTCTGTTGTCATCTCTCAGAGCTTTCATTTGAGTAATCAACTCTGCTCGTTCCCCCTGTGAATGTGGTAGAAGATTAAACACAAGAAAATAAATACGGAACATAGAAGGTCAGACTAGTGATTGAACTTCTTGATCTCCCATAAAGATGCTAGAATGTGTTTGAGAGCTTTCAGATTCTAGGAAAGCTTCATGACAGTCAATGAAGAGGAAGACTGTTTACTATTTATTGCATCCATTTAATCATCAATTTCATTTTTTTCATGCATGACAATAGCTAGTTTAAGCATCTCTAACAAGGCCAATGTGACATGACTCCAAACCCTTTCACAAATTATTATCATCAATTTCATTCTTTCATGCATGATGATTTTTTTTTTCTTTTTTGAGAAAAGAACCACACTATGAGGGTGGGGATTCAAACACCTCTTGGACTATTTTGTACATGATACAAAGCCTTCCAATTTTGAATTGTATATTGTGCATAAGATAAACCCTCTCAAATTTGAGCTACAAACTAATCCTCTAACTAATTAGGGGCTTCTTTTGACTTCATGCTTTAATCAGATTACTTCCCTTCACATGCAATCACACACATAGAAATTGGAAAGAAACACCTTAAGTGATGCCGCTCAAAGCAGAAACCATATACAAGAAGGAAACAAGAGACTGTTTTTTGATCAAATGATGCTCAAAGAAAACAAGAAAGCATACTGCCATATCCATTTCAAGCTCCAATTGTTATATATTGGACACCCTTTTTCTTACCCTCTTTGCCTTGAGTGCTTCAGTGATTTGAAACCGAGCTTGACTCCTCTTCTGTATCTCTTTATCAGCCAAATCAATCTTAGCCTTGAGATTCGGATCGTCGTACGGCCGATGCCTTATGAAGTAGAAGGTATGGATTTGCTTAGGTGCAGGCCATTCATCAGCAGCATCTTTTGGAATGTTAGTGGTTGAAGAAGCATCTGCCTGCTCCTTAACAGGCTCGTCTTCATGAGAACCAAACTTTATGGCCGCATTCTTTTCAGGCAATTGATCCAAATCTCCATTTTCCTTGCTTTTCAAAACAGAATTATCTGCTACAGGTACCGAATCCACCGGCCCATTGACCATCTCAAATCCAACAACCTCAACACCCATAGCTCCCAGCAGAGGGAACTAAAAGATCCTGGTTCAACAAGGCAAAAACAGCACAACCGATCAAAACACCCATTTGATTATTAACAAAAATCCAAACACTAACAATTAATTGACCAGAAAACACCATCAAGAACAGATTACAATTCCTAATTAAACCGAATCCCGAGCTTCAAAATAGCAGATCTCTCAATCAAGAATGCTAAAAGCAACATCCAGACAACGGAGACAAACCCAATGAATCAAAACGTAATATCATCCAAAAAGAAAACCCATCGAAATTCTCCTCAGATTCAACAATTACAGATGAAAAAAAAACCAACCCACGAACGGAATAACCCAAAAAAAGGGATTAACGAGAAGGAAATGGCAAGAAATAACGGAAAACAACAGGCAGATGGTGAAAGATCGAACCTAATCACATGGAATTAGAAATTCCCAATTCACAAAAATGAAGAGGCAACGAAGATACAGAAAGAGATACGTGAAAACCAATAAAAGAAAGAATAATTACCAGTAATGGAAGCGGGTAAATAAGAAGAACAGGAAGAGGAAGACGACCCTTTTTGAAGGAAGGGATCTCGAATTCCGAATTTAGACAAAAACCCAGAAAGGAAAAAAAGAAGAAATGGGTCAGACCCAGATCTCGCCCTCTATTTTTAATCTCAAACCAGTTCTCTCTCTTCAAAATAGAGGGATGGGAATTCAGAAACAAAGAAAAAGAGAGAGAGAGTAAAAATGGAAGAGACTACTCCAGCTATATATTAATTTCCTCAGGGTTAGGTGTTTGTTCGCTGTGATTTTATGGGGATTTTCGATTTGAATTTCTTTTTTCTCTCAAAAATTTTATTTAATTCCACTTTCCTTTCTCTTCTTCTCTTGGACGAGACAAATTTAAAACGAAATGACAAATCCAATACCAAATCTATCGTCTTTTATGGAAATATTTTTCAATCATCTCTATTAAAAAAAAGAAGAAAGAAAAAATTTGTTCTTGGTTCTCAACTTTCATGATCCATATTCAAACTAAATAAAAATGCAATCTTTTTGTTGAGATCTTCAAAAATTATACACATCCCTGGTGAACTGGTGATTTTTTTTTTCTTTTGTAACCAATTATTTTAGAATCTTATCGTTTTTTATGGTTGCTGTTGGGTTTTGGTTTGGATTCATATACTTGTGGATTATGGGGTACAATATAAATATCAGTGTTGAAAAGGGTCAATGTAGAATAATTAAAAAGATGGGAAGGTTTTTTTTTTTTGTTTTTTTTTTTTAAATTATCATCATTATTTTAATTTAAATATAAAAAAGGCGTTTTCAGATTTCCTTCCTTGTTTTATTGTTTTCTAAGAATAATCATGATGAATGAATTTGTTTTTTTTTTTTTTAAATGAAGAAAATTTTGATGGTGTAGTTAATAATAATGTTGACTTTGAGTGATAGGAATCTCAATTATCAGTTACAAGAAAATATAATTATCTAGATATATCAATGGATATTTCAATATAGATATATGTTTGATATGTTGCGACCTATTCTGGTACGTGATTTGCAACGTTGCTTGATTATAACCATTAGTTGCTTTAGTTCACTTATAATTAATCTTTTACATTTTTGTGTTTTAGGTGATATGTGTGAGTCATATCGAAATGTTTTGCCTACTTTACCTACTTTTTTTTTTGTAGGATTGGCACTGACATTTGGCGTTTAGTATGTCCCCTTATATGCTTTCATATTATGGAATGACATTTACAGAACAGAGTTTTACAACAATTTGGCATGGTAGTTGGGTGCGACACGGAACCAACACTACATGAACTTAATCTTCGATATAGTGATTGGTCAAACAAGCTTCTACCATACATAAATCGGTGGCACTCACGTCGAAATTTCATCGTAGCCAACTCTTTGGTGGATGCTAATGGAGACACAACTCCAGATTATATGGGGTGGTATCATAATATTACTAGATGTTTCACCAATAGGAGGCCTCATATGGTCATGCGTTAAAGTTTTACTTCGAGTTGTTAAATCTTATTATTTCATGTTTAACTTTAATCTTATTTTATTCATTATTTCTTAGAGGTCATGTTTTCAACAAATTCGTGATATAAGTGAAGATCTAGACGTTTTTAATATGTGTACTAATGGTGAGGCTAGTATGGAACAACTTCAGCATATGTAACGCATACCTATGCCACCTCCCCCAGGTCCTAAGCGTAAACGATGTGCTCGAGTGGAGGACATTCCAGTTGTGCATGATGAAGTGCACCATAATGTTGAAGATGTACCTCCTCTCACTCAGACACAAGATGGTGGTACTCCTTCCACTCCACTTGTTTTGATCTCAACTCCTGGTATGCAGTACTTTTCAGACTCTGATTCCATTATACTATGAGGCTAGTCCATCATCATCACATGAGGCAGGCCCCTCACCGTCATATGCTCATAGAGAGCAACCAGAAGAACGAGAGGAACATGAGGTACAAGAGGAGCAAGAGGTACAAGATGAACAAGATCAAACACTAAGGAGACATTGTCGTCAACCACCTCGTAACTGGCAACGTCCACCTTGTGGAAATCATTAGTATTTTTGCATTTTTCTTATGTTTAAGTGAACTCATTAGTCTTTTATTATGATCATGTGTATTGTTGAACATTTTATTTTATGAACTGAATTTTAATTTTTAATTTTTATGTGTCACTTAGTTTTTTTGCAAAATTTTGAAAAAAAATTACTTATTCTCTAAAGAATCTTTTAAAAATATTGTTGGAAAAAACTTAATGACATTCAAACTTTAAAAAAACTTAATAAATGTCTATAAAAAAAATACAAGATTGTTAATCTCTTCCCCTCTTATTTCTTCAATAATATTGTTTATGTAACTTTATGGATCAATTTTTTGTCTATTATTGAAGAAATGTTTCAAAAAAACACCCGTATCTAACCTCTAATCCTTACATTTTGTGAAAATAAAATAAATGTTTATGAAATTTGAAAAAAAAAATGGTCAAGAGACGACCAACCAGCGGGCAATGTGTAGACGAGCAGATTTAAAACAACAATATTTCTCTAACAAGTTTCAGAATAACAATAAATGCCTAATAAATTTTTTTAAAAAAAAATCTTATTTTAATAAAAATAGTCCCTATAAATGGATGAAGAATTAGAGAGAAAGAAAAAAAGATGGGGAGTGAGACATTGGAAAAAAAAAAAAAAAAAGAAAAAGAGAATGAAGAAACAATTAAAGGAAAATAAAAGTTGAGAGAGATTAAAAAAATAAAAATTGGGGGAAGAAGACAAAAAGAAAAAGATGGAGTTGAAAACTAAAAGAGGAAAAACCAAACAACTTAAATATCACCCAAATATCGCGAAATATTGTTAGTTTCTTTTTGGAATATCACTCTTCTATATACCGTGATATTCTAAAAAAGATGCACACATATTTTTTTTTTTAAAAAAAAATACTATTGTTCAATTTTCTAATACTTTTGTTGAATTTTTTGAATTCATTGAAATATCAAAGTTGAAACACTCTATTATTGTTAGCGGGGAGAGATCGAGATGCAACAATCATGATGTGGGCTCAGGAATGATCATTCGAAATAACAAAGGGGAGACAATGGTAGTAGCAGAGAGTTACAGGAAAATAAGATGCTCATTTGAATTGATAGAAGCAAAGGCGCTTATTGATGGCGTCCACCTAACTTTTGTCGCAAGCATTCATCCAATATGGACAAAAACAGATTCACAGATAATTTTCATCCAATATGGACAAAAACAAATTCACAGATAGTTTGGAATCTTCTAAACGATCGGGATCAACACTTCAATGAGATTGCTCATCTTATTCAACACCTAAAGCAATTACAGCTCACCCATAATATTCGGAGAACACCTAGAGAGGGAAACAAAGTTGCACATACGCTAGCGGTTCACGCTCGCACAACCAAACATAACGAGGTTTGGTTAGAAGATTGTCCTCCATGGGCTCATGGCATTCTTGCTACAGAAATGCCAACCACAATTAACACTTTGTTATTGTTACACATTTTAAACTACAGTATTAAATAAGTGTATTCAAGCACAACTCAATTAATCAATGTAGTATATTTTCGACCACTAAATCTTCGTATTCAGCCAACATGAACATAACTCAACTGGTATAATACTTGTCCTAATGATCGAAAGGTTTGTGGTGTGAATAGATCGAAGAGAGAAAACGTTGATTTATAGGTGTGAATGCATTGAGAGAGGAAAAGAGCAAACCCTAGTGCTGAGCGAAAACTCAACGGGCGCGTGGCTTCTACTGCGAGATGATAACTGACTAGTTTTGTCTTTAAGATCTGGGCCACTGCAAATCTGCAATTACTTTTATGCCCTTGCGTTTTCTACTTCCTTTCATAATTGATAATTCTGTCTCCCTCAATGAGTCATTTTTATTTCCCACGTGTTAACACGTGGGTTTTTGGTTACCCTTAGCAAGGACACATCGTCCACCATATTACCCTTTACTTGGATTTTTTTTTCTTCTTTTTTTTCTTTTTTCGGAGAAAAAGATAACACTTGGGATAATCCCGTGCTAGATTTTTTTGGGAAAATTATTTTTCTTTTTCGTTTTTTAAACATTTTATATTGTATTTTAGTCCAAATTACAAAACTTTCAATTTTGTGTCTAATAAGTTCTTAAATTTTCAATTGTGTATTAATTAATCTTTGGCATATTGTTACAAAAGAAAATTTAAGGGTCCTTTTCGAATACGGGTTTTTTTTAAGAATGCATTTTTTAAAAAAAGTATTTTATATAAAAATTGTTTAAATTTAAACACTCACATGTATAGTTACATTTTTTTAGGATTGTTTTTATACGCAAATTATTATATACTTAATTTTAAAAAAAAAAATCAAGTGTTTCTCTAAAATGATTTATTCATTTTTAGTAGTTGTCAAACATTATATGTAATAAAAAAAAAAAAATTAAATCAACCCATCTAAATAATTAACTTATATTAAAGAGGAAAAGAAATACAAAAGAAGATTTTTTTTTTTTTTCCTCTTAAAAAGAAGATTTAAAAAAGAAAAATTGTTCCTTTGATTGGGAAATTTCCCATGGGCTGCGCCGTACACGGTTGGCGGCCCAAGCGGCCAAGCCGAACTACGCGCATTTGAATGTGCTTAGATACATAAGTTTCCACGCGTCACACTGGATAGTATCTCTTTGGAAGGGTCCCACAAATACATTCTCTATCCGCCGTTTGTTTTCTTTTTTCTGTTCCTGATTTTGATCCGACGGTTGCAAATTCGTTGGTAATCTAGCCCAATGATTGAATAAATGGACATTGCCACCACCTGATTGATCTTCCTAATGCCAAAATTGTCTTATTTATTTATTAATTAATTATTATTATTTTTTAGTTCAACACCAACCCGTAGAATGTCAAGAAAATTCTGGTTCGGATTCGGGTATATGTTTAAACCAATTAATCTACGATCGACTTATCCCCAAACTCATTAGTCCCTATAACTACACATACATGCATTATATTATATACTATATTTTATTTTTAAAAAAATCGTATAGTTATATATTGGAGATGAAAATTTGAACCCATAACAAAGTTGTTAATGTCTTGATTAGTTATATTTGAGTTAGCTAGGATTTGAATTCCTAACCTATACAAATGAGTTTTTATAGTAAAATGGACTTGCATACGCTAAAAACTAATTTTGTCCGTCAGTAGAACAACATGAATTTCAAGAACTAGGAGGGAGCTATCTAGAAACCTTGAAAATTAGATATAACTATATAATGCTAACACGACACGACCATATCAACCAACTTGTCTAGACTCGAGCTAGAATTATGATTAAAGATTCAAGTGACCAGCCAAAGCAAGCTTAGCTCAGCGGTAATTGGCATGTACCCTCGATCATGAGGTCAGAGGTTTGAATCCTCCACTTCCAAATGTTCATAAAAAAAATAAAATTAAAAAAAAAAATCAATTGACCAAGTTCTTCCTACCTCAATTAATAAGAACTCCAACATTAATAGAGTGGACGTTGGGACTAGCCGTGATTGAAGGCCTTTTCGTAGTGTAATAGAGTGGGCATCAACATTTAAACCTTGAATTTCCATAAAGTTTTTTCTTTTTTTCACTTTTTTTTTTCTTTCTTTTCTTCCTCCCTTATCCGTATTTGATCGAGAAATCACATATGATAACATTATCATTAGAGATTTTAGTGAATTTCGTTCGTGATTTGAAAGCAAGAGAATCGATTAAAATTCGAGTTGTACTCCGTGTTTTAAGATTTATGTTTGGTACCATATTTTAAAAACTATACCCTAATTTTAAAAAATATTCAAAATGTGTTTCATAATATATTTATAACCTGTCAAAATAGTTATTAAATATTGGTTGGATCTTAACTAATATTAATTAATTTATGTATAATTATTAATTTGCAATATCGTATAATTTATAATATATTATAGGTTTAAATCCTATTTTAGTCCCTAAAATTTGAAAACTATTCTATTTTGGTCCCTAAACTTTTCAAATGTACATTTTAGTCTTTTAACTTTCAGGTTTTGTTCTATTTCAGTCCTTAAACTTTTAAAATGTTTATGTTAGTCACTCAACTTTCAAAAATGAACTATTTTGGTCCTCGCTTTTATTTAAATTTTAACAAATTAAAGACATAGCTTGAGTATAGGTATTAGCATGTTAATATGAGAAAGATTTCAAACTAAATAAGTTAGAGATAAACTCAACAAAACATATTTAAGGTAGAAAAGTAATATAGCAAGGACCAAAATAGTTATTTTTTAAAGTTTATTGACTAAAACAGACATTCTGAAAGTTCAGGGACTAAAATAGAACAAATTCGAATACTTAAGAACCAAAATAAACATTTTGAAAGTTTTGGAACCAAAACAGAACCAACTTAAAAATTGAGGAACTAAAATGAGATTTAAACCTATAATGTATTATACATATTTTTTTATTTAACAAAAATGATATGATTTTATAACTTGAAATATTATATATATAAAAGTTTGGCTAAATTATAAAAAATACCCCTGAACTATGGGGTTTGTTTCAAAAATGCCCCTAAACCCTAAACCCACTGTAAATTAACTCTTCTTCCAAAAATTAATGAGAAACTTTACTTATTTGTCATGTATTCATAATCTAGGAGCTTTCTTTTCTCTTTCAACACATACAAAGCACTTGGCTAGATTTTCGTATCAAATCTTCAAGATGACTTTTGTTTTGTTCTTAAAATTCTACATGTGATTGACTTCATTTGTTGGTAGTCTTTTCAATATTATTTCCTCACCAACTATTACCCCATTAGCTTTCTATATATTCCTTTTACGAAAAATAAATGAAACTATTGTTGTATACGGATTCTAACAATTCTTAAATATCAATAAGAACAAAATCATATATAAAACATTTGATTGATTAATCTTATAAAATGGACCAAACCCACAGTCTTTAAACATTTCTTCTTCTTATCATTAAGATACACAAACAGAGAGAGCAAAAAATGAAATAATATATATACATATATATATATGTTGTTTTCTCACACTTATCTTCTTTACGCTTTTTTAAAAGAGAAAACTCGATTTCAAAGTCTGTTTTTATCTGGTATTGAGTTGTACACAACCTAAGTTTTGCATTAATTTTCATGGAGAAAGAATTTATGATGAGAGAGGAGGAAAAAAGAAGAATCATTTTTCAAAAAGGGTATTTTAGAAATTTTTTTGAAAGTTCAAGGGTATTTTTGAAACTCAAACTTTAACGGTTTCCATCCAAAATTAACAAGTGTATTTTTGAAACATTCTTCAAAGTTCAGGGGTATTTTTTAAACTTTTTAAAGTTGAGGAGCATTTTTTATAATTTAGCCATAAAAGTTTTTAACTTTTTAAATTTAATTTTGTATTTTAAAATTTCCTTTAATGTAAGCTACTTCCAAAAGAGAAGGAAATAATCATCAACACGCCTACTTTGTGAAGTCCGTCCCTTTCTCTTGGGTTTTCTTTTTACACTATGTGGAAAGCCCAATAAGAAGGCCCATAAAGCTGCTGCTTCTTCTTCCTCTTATTCTCATTAAAAAAAAAAAAAAAAAAAAAAAAATATATAGTTTTTTTTTTTTTTTTCTCTTTCAATTTTTTTTTTTTTTAATCTTTATTTACTTTAAAGTTTCACATGATAGTTTTGAGCACATACAAATTTGTTTTGGGCTGCTTTCAATCAAATTGGAATATCTCTTATAATATGCCTCTAGTTATAACTTATAAGGAGAGGAATCGTGTAATCTAAATAGTGGAGATTTTGATTATGGTCACATCCATTTTTACTCTTGATTTTGAAAGGTTCTCCGAAATTGAAGAGCAGACAAAGATCGTCTCATAATCGAAAGGTTCATGAGTTCTGTTGTGCCTCATAAATTTCACAAGTTATTTATTTATTTTAAAATTTAATCAATGTTTTTGAAGTGATGTATTTTCAAAATATAAAGTCTAAGGTAAAAGTACGAGGGAAAAGTTTAAACATCTCTAAACTTTAACATTAGGCCCCGTTTGATAGTCATTTGGTTTTTTTAAAATTAAGCTTATAAACACTACTTTCACCCACAAGTTTCTTTGTTTTTCTAATACCCTTCTTTCCACGTTTTTAAAAACCAAGCCAATTTTTGAAAACCAAAAAAAGTAGTTTTCAAAAACTTGTTTTTGTTTTTGAAATTTGGAAAGGAATTCAAATGTGTCCTTGACAATGATGAAAACCATGGTAGGAAAATGAGAAGAAAATAAGCTTAATTTTCAAAAACCAAAAACCAAATGGTTATCAAACGAGACCTAAACTTTTGATTTCATTGATTTATACTTTGAATTTGAATAAGTGTTGAAATCAATACTTTCATAATGTGCCCATAAAATTGTCTATAAACCAATCATATAAAATTCAACTAATAAAAGACTAAAAGTCATATTAACTAAATGTCCAAACTGTCCAAACTGAATCATGAAAATACAAATCAAGTAGGAAAAAAAACGTAAACTTAGCAATAAAATGTTCAAATTCCACTGATTAAATTACCACACTTATTCAATTTATGTGGTTAAATAGATGAAATCAATAGTTTAGAGTTAAAATTGACTCAACCATCTAAATTTATAAGCTAAAAATTAAAGTGAGTAAAATAAAGTCATTATCAGTATATTTTTTTAGGCTAAATCATAAAAAATACCCTTGAACTATAGAGTTGGTTTCAATTATGTCCGAACTTTCAAAAGTTTCATTTTAGTCCTTGAAGTTTGAAATTTGTTTCAAAACTACTTTTGAAGGATTTTTTTCGTTAAATTCATGGACATAAAGTAACATGTCTGCATATGTATTGTTTAAAACACATACGTAAAAAAAACAAATTAAAACACATGTAAACACATCATTCTTTTGTCAATAAACCTAATTTCATCTGATATGAAATTTAATTGAGAGTGTCAATAAGAGCAAAGTGTGTGCTTGTGATTAAGAGGTCATGGGTTCGAATCATTTATCTTCCAATGTTGTTGAATTGAGATTCATTTTATCATTATTTTATTTAATAAATAAACAATAGATAGAAAGTAAGTCGATCTCATTAATTACCTGAAGACAAGGTCCTTTCTATTAGATAAGGTTCGAACATTTAAACAATTTTTAAATTAATATATAATAAATATATATAAGGAAGTCAATACCAATATTAAATTCAAACTGCTAAAACTTAATATTTATAATTTTTTATATTATAATAGTAGTGCTGCATTAAAATCCCATTTTATATTCAACTCTATCCTAATTAAATATTATTTTACCCATAACTGATTTTCTTAAATATGTTGATCAATTAAGTTACGTAAATGCTTGTGTCATATAACTTAAAATTGTGTTATTCTAAAAATTAAAAAAAGAATTTTTTTTTTTTTTTTTTTTTTTTATAATATGTAGGGAAAGGGATTCAAACCACAGACCTTGTGGTTATCCGTACAACTTTATGCCAGTTGAGCTAAGCTCTTGTTGGCAATTAAAAAAAAAAAAAAAAAGAATTTATTTGATTGGTGATCTAAAAACATACATTTGAAAATAAAGAATTCAATAAAAACAAAATTGTATTTCATGTTTTTTTTTTAAATAAAAGGATATTATATATTTTCAAAATTGTATTACAATATGTATTTGATAGATTTAGAAATTAGATCACAATTTAAATAATTGTTCAAAATGTGTTTAATATAATGTATTTATAAATAGCTACATCTAAATTGAATATAAACTATTATTTTTAATTTATATATATATATATATATATATATATATATATATATATATATATATATATATATATATAAACTGTTATTAATTCATTTATCAACATGTTTTAGGTTAAAATTTTGAATAATTATTATTTTATTATATCGTATAATTTATTGAACTAAAAACAAATCATATGATTTATAATAAATTATATTATACATACTTTAAATTAACAATTTTTTTTTAGTACATCAAAGAAAAGGAAAAATGTTGCTGCCCAGGATCGAACTGGGGACCTTTAGTGTGTAAGACTAACGTGATAACCACTACACCACAACAACTTGATATTTTAAAATTAACAAAAAATATTTGAGTTAATTACATGAAATACTATACATATATTTTTTACAGCATGTGGGGTGAGGAGATTTGAATCACAAACTTCTTGATCATCAGTATAAGATTTATATCGATTGAGTTATACTCACGTTGGCAATATTATATTTATTAAAATTTTATTTTTTTTCAATATAATTATACATTCTAAAATTTCAAATCTAAAATCTAAAAATATTATTTTTAGAAAAATCACTATTTGGATCACAAATTTTTAAAACATAAAACCAAATTGCATAATCATTACATTTCGTAACAAAAAAAAATATATTAATATTGCAATATTAAATCAAATAGACAGCTAAATTTAAATTGAATATAATCAATGAAGCTAGTTTGAGTGATCTCACACCAAACAATCCTAATTTCTCCATTTTGAATATCGTTTCGATAATGTTATTAAAAACAAAATTAAACCTCATTAAAATAATTGTAAATAGGCTAAGAAAAAAATAAAAAAAAAAAATTAATTATGTATCTAAAACAAAATAAACCAGTGGTCAACATACATATAGATATATTCTTCTCAAAAAGGGAAAAAAAAAACATACATATATATATATATTATGGCATTTGGCAATTACTTTTTTTAAATTGCTATATTGTAGCCGTTTTATAATAAAATAAAATAAGTCTCTACATCTACCAATCAAATATTGCCAAAACTAGCTCAGCGATAATTGGCAGGTACCCTCGACCATGAGGTCAAATGTTCAAATCCCTCCACTTCCAAATATTGATGTTGATGTACTATAGAAAAAAAAAATCTACCAATCAAATATTCCTATAATTTTTTCTAGAAAAAAGAAAAAAAAACTTACTAGTTATATTATAGGATTAAATTATTGTCTCCAAATTTTAAGATTTATTATATTTTAATCTATAAACTTTCTAGATGTCTATTTTACTTTTTCGACTTTCATAAAATACTATTTTTTAGTACAACAACATTTGAAAGCATCCATATAACCAAAATTGTTATTCCTTTAAAGCTCAATAATGAAAAACATACCATTTGAATATTCATGAATTAAAATGCAATAGACTTGGAATTTCATGGACCAAAATAGTTATGGTTCATTTTTAAATTTTCATGGCTATATTAGTTATTTCATTATATCTTTGAAAGCTTCAACTTCATTTTCATACTTTATTTTTATTTTTTTAAGATTATCAACATTTAGAGTTGAGAGGTTTGAACCTACCTTTTGGTCAAAGGTATATGTCAATTAACGTTCAACTATGCTCACTTTAGCATCTATATACTTCAATTTATTAATTTGGTAATCCATGAAGATATTTTCTATAATTTAATTTTTCGATCCAATGATCCAACTGTTATTAATGCTTTATAAAATAAATTATTGATCACATGAACATCAATTTTTTTTTGGGCATTCAATGTTACTCATGAATCACAAATAGTATTAAAATTAATTTAAGTACATAGAAAAAAAAAAATCAAAACTTAACTTGACCCAATGCTAAAAATTCATAGATTTTTTTGATAATATGTGGGATTGAAGATTTAAATTTTTGGCCACTTAATCGAGGGAACAACTTTATGTCAATTACGTTACACTTTTGTTGGTGGTACACTGAGAGATTAAAAGCAAATTATCAATACCACAATTTTATAAATATTTCATTATAAAGTTTTAAAACTACAATATTTTCACAATTTTTTTAAATACAATATTTTAATCTTTCTCACAACGATGGAGATTAGCCCATAAATAAATGAAAAAAAAAAAAAAAAAACATATGGTAGTTTAGTTTTAGTAATTTGACAATCTGATAGAAAATCATGATAATAAAAGATTTAAAAACATTTTCATTATAAATAGTTTTAAGACATAATATTTTCACAACAATTTTTAGAAGGACAAAATACTTGGTTACATTCATCTTATTGAAATTAAAAATATTGACATGAAGACTAAGGGGAGACAATTTTTTATTTGTTTGTCATTTTCTACCTTTCTCTCTTAGTTATCAAGATTTTAATGGTCCCTACACATCGATGTGCAACTCTTTTTAAAGTTTACAATATTTTATTCTTTTTTCCACGAAGATAGAGATTATAGAAATTATTAAATAAGACATTTAAAATGAGATTTTAATGGTTCGAATCTGTCGAAGATTAAACATTAAGATCTACATCGAATAATTTGTTTAGGGATTAACCCCATGAATAAATGGAAAAAACAAATAATGTTAAGGCCTAAGGGAAAGTAGCCGTTGTCTTGGTCAAGATCCCAAAGAAAGCTACACCATAACAGAAAAGCCTAAGCCCAAGTCTCACACACAAAAGAGAGATTACGTAGATTGGATTCCTTTTCACAAATTCCCATTCTTTTCTTTCTCAACATTATTTTATTTTCAAATCTGACTTTCACTTTCTGTTGCTCAGTCCAAAATCCCAACAATCGGTTTTTTAATATTCTTCCTTCTTTCCTGGACGTGCGCAGAGCAAATTCATGTCGCCTTCTGCTTTTTATATTGCTTCTTCTTCTTCTTCTTCTGTTCGCCGAATTATGATTCTCTTCTGGGTTTGAAGTTTGAACCAGATTGCTGCTGTTGTTGCGGTCTCACTGGTGCAACTATTTCTGGGTATTATTGGGTTTTTGTTGTTTGTTCTTGTTTGTTATGTGTTAACACTGTGCTCTGTTTTTGATTTTTTGCTTCTGCTGTTGGAAGTGGTGTGAGTTTTTTGGGATTTGGGTTTCTGGGTTCGTTTTAGAAATCGATTTTCTCATCTGGGTCGTGCTTGTTTTTGCACTCTCATTTGTGTTTTAGCCCTGTGAATACTTCTCTGTATGTTCCATTGAATCTTCTTCTTGTTGCAGACTGTACAGATTAGGGTTTGTTACTGTTTCATTGATTTGGATTCCTAGAACTTGGAGAGAGAGAGATATCAGCTCATCCTCATTGTTTTCAACCATTGCTGTGTCTTGTTATTTGTGATCATCAGTTGAGGAAGGTTTATCAGCTCATTTTAGCAGAGTTTTGGCCAAATTTGATGTTACTTTGTAATGAAAGATTAATGATAGATATTGGTGCCTTTTTAAGTATACCATGTCAGTAATTTTCTGTTCATTTGTCCATTTTCTTCTTGTGAAGTCTAAATGTCAATTATGTTTGATTAAAGGCTGTTGATTGGAGTTGCAAAGGCTCAAGTAGATGAGAGTTTAATCTGCAAGAACTTATGATAAGATTCTGCTATGGGGCATCTCAACTTTGAGAAGAAATGGTTATTTCCTCTTGTGATAAGCTCTGTAATATGCATATTTCTCCTTGCCACTTCCTTCAACATGGGCCTAATCTCTTCTTTCCACACAATCAATTCATTATTCTCAATGTTCCCATCTCCATTGCCCACAAACCAAACTAACCCAACATTGTTTGCCGAGAGGAAAGTTAGGAAACTGCCACAGCCTCCACCACCACCAAACCGTGCATCTATGATTCCGCGATTTGCTTACCTGGTTTCGGGGTCGAAAGGCGACTTGGAGAAGCTGTGGAGAACTCTCAAAGCACTGTACCATCCATTGAATCAATACGTGGTTCATTTGGACCTGGAGTCACCCCCAGAGGAGAGGTTGGAGCTTGCTTCAAGAGTAGCAAATGAGTCCATTTTTGCTGAGATTGGGAATGTTTTCATGATCAGCAAAGCAAATATGGTAACTTACAGAGGACCAACAATGGTGGCTAATACCCTCCATGCTTGTGCTATTCTTCTCAAGAGGAGCAATGATTGGGATTGGTTTATCAACCTCAGTGCCTCAGACTACCCTCTCATCACTCAAGATGGTCAGTCCTATTTCATCATTTAAACTCAAATTTTGGCTTATGATCTTGCTGGCCTCTCTACCATCAATTGAGTGAGAGTTCAGGCCGTGAACTAAGACCCCGGCTGAATATTTTTGTTACTGGTCGAACAAATAGATAGGCATAAGATTGAGAAGTGCTTCCCCCATTCTCGTTCGCCATATCGAACAAGGTCGGAGGGTTTAGAACATAGAAGCTTTCATTGATAAATCCCTGATATTTCTATCTATTCTCCTTCCTTTTCTTGCTTTGGTGTGATTTAACAAGGAGAATTTTGGTGCTACTTACAGATCTTCTTCACACATTTTCACCACTAGATAGAACACTGAACTTCATTGAACACACAAGCAAGTTAGGATGGAAATCGTGAGTGCTCTCTCTCTTTCTATATTTCTCTCCCTAAGAAGGTGAAATGAGTCAATTTTTTAACTTCTGTTGCAGGACTAAACGAGGAATGCCATTGATGATAGACCCTGGATTATACAAAACATCCAAATCAGATATCTTTTGGGTCAACCCACCGCGAGAACTGCCCACAGCATTCAAGTTATTCACTGGTTTGTAACAAGATATCAGATCAAACTTTCGAATCTAACTGAATTTGAATACACTTTTGGTCCCTTTAAACAGAAAACCTGAAACAGAAACGTTATCAAATGAGCCCCTTTTTGTGTCCTTTGTTTTCAGGATCAGCATGGATGGTTCTGTCTCGTTCATTTGTGGAGTATCTCATCTGGGGTTGGGACAACCTTCCCAGAACACTTCTCATGTACTACACAAACTTTGTTTCCTCCCCAGAAGGCTACTTCCACACTGTGATCTGCAATGAGCCTGAGTTTGCAAAAACTGCAGTTAACCATGACTTGCATTACATCTCATGGGACGTGCCGCCGAGGCAGCATCCTCACACCCTCACCATCAACGACACCGGGAAGATGATAGCCAGTGGCGCCGCCTTCGCTCGGAAGTTTCGGCAAGACAATCCTGTGCTGGACAAGATTGATCAGGAGCTACTTGGACGTGATAATAAAGGTAGTTTCACCCCTGGTGGGTGGTGCTCTGGGAAGCCTAAATGTTCAAAAGTTGGAAATCCATTGAAGATCAAGCCAGGGCCAGGAGCTAAGAGGCTGCGCCGCCTTGTAAACAAGCTAACTTTGGCTGCTAAAGTAGGTGAAGATCAGTGTAAATAGTCTTTAGATAGAAGAAGGATATTGATTCATGAAGGTATAAGATGAATGTTTAGAATTCTTTTTTCCCTGTCACTATGATTCGCTAATCATCGAATCGTATAATATTCATGTTACCTGTTCCTTTTTCTTGTTTCTCATTTCGTTTATCGTTTTTCGTTAAATGAAAAATAAACATGTTTGATAATGATTTTTTTTTCCGGTTTTATTCTCTTTTTTGTGTAAAGAAACACAAACATGTTTTGTAATTGCCAACAAGAGCATGCGATGTAAACATATTTTCAAAATTTTTAGAGAAAAAACTAATAGAGACTAATTTTGTTTTAGAAAAGTTAACATCAAACTAACTGTAGAGATCAATTTTAAGTTTTATTGAGAGTATATGGACTAAATTTAGACATTCAAAAGTACTCAACTAAAATGGAATGAAACTCAAAGTAGTGTCAAATAATATATTAACCGATAGATTAACATTTAAGATTGATTTTGTGAGTGTTCTTTCAAATTTGTACCTATTCTACTCGTGATTCTTATTAATTAAGAATTAAAAAGGCACATTAAACACAAAATATTTAATGGTTGGCATGGCTATGGTCTTACATTAAAATTAAATGATATAACACAATCCACGAAGAAGTTAATTAAAAGTTCATTGAAGAACATTTTCTAAAATTAGAAAGAGTCAAAGAACTTCATTATTAGTTGTCCCTCCCACATTTGTTCAAAAGGAAAACGTTAAGTGAAGAATTTAGTATAACATTAAAATGCATGCTTTATCTTTCTTTTAGATAGTTTTAATAAACAAAGTAGAATCAAATTTTCTTTATAGAAAAATGAAATGAAACAAAAAGAAAATGTTTTAATGTATTTTATACGTCGTCACCACACTTTCTATTGACATTACTTAAAACATCTTCTAACCGTTTTTTTTTTTAGAAAAAGAACATTCAAATAGGAGTAAAGGATCAAATCTTCAATCTTTTTTTTTTTGTAGAAGGATCAAATCTTCAATTTTTTCAACCTATGTAGGAGTGAAAGATCAAATCTTCAATCTTATAGAAGGTAATATGCACCGTACTTACTATTTAAAAAAAATGTACCTTATTTACTAAGTTGTATTCAAATTCGCTTGAGAAAATTGAATTTATAATTTAAATTTTTATAAAGTTCAAGAATAGAAGCATCTATATCTATCTCTAAATCTTGAGACATATCATATATTTTCATACGAAACGTTTGAAGAATTAGAACAAGATAATAAATGAAAACATCTCAGTAACATAACCCACACATAGTAGCACAATAAAGTGTGTGAGTAACAACCTACCCCAAAGTAAGAAATGAGTTATAATATTGTATTCATATTAGTATTAAAGGGAGTATCTACCTAACTAATCAACATTTTAGACAAATAGAGAAGAATTTTGATTGGATAGAAAGTCTCAAATCAAGATCTTATATAGAATTCTCAAGTATCGAATCAACACTTAAGAGAGAGAATTGTTAGAAGTTCAAACAACGAAGCTAACCATACTACATTCGACATATGAGAATTTAAATTTTAAGTAGACAAATATTTAAGTTACATACGACGAGTTTCAAAAAGGTGTATTATTGTTACAATCACATTCAATAATTCTCTTGCTACTCTTAATTCTCTTGAACGAGAGTTGCGAGAGATTGAGACCAAGTAAGAGAGAGAGAGGGAAACCAAATGGAGGAAAAGAGTCAGATGATGAATATGAGAGGGAGAGAAATATGCAAGACTACCATATACTGAATTGCTTTGAACAATTTTGCATTCAATTTATACACGAATAGGGATATCCACACCCCCACCCCCCAATCTCTCTCTTACTCATTTGAATTTCTATCTACAGACTTGAACAAGATCAATCTCTTCCAAAACAAAAGCCCCCACCCACTATGATATAGTGCCAAATTATTGTTGCTTAATATTAAGATCTAACCTTTGTAAAAAGCTATAGCTGGACAAGCTTCTTGGGTATACAACATATTTCTCTGCCTCAATTTTTCTGCAAACAGTTACCCTTATTTAAGACACTGTCCTTCTCTAAACCATTTCCAAAATTTTGATATGCCCAGTTGAGTTTGCAGCTACTAATGAAGAGGACTGGCCTCGCCAACAAACCGAAGAGATAAATTGTGCGGTGTCGTCCATTTCGTGACCAGAAAGAGGATCCATTTGAAACTTGTACGACAATGCTGGCATTGGAAACGCTTTGTGGTAGATAAAAACCTAATCCAGAGAATAGAGAAGCAGATTTCCAAGAGCTAGTGAGATAATAATTTATCAAAAACAGCAATTAATGATATCTGCTCTCATAAAATTGTGTGTGTGTGTGGGGGGGGGATGTTTGATCCAGAGAAACCAATATGCATTTTTGTGTGCTCATAATTTCACACTGAAGAGGGCTCATAGCTAAATTAAATGTCACACTACTTTGAACGGATTACAACCCTTGAGCACGATAAAGACAGGATGGAGAGAGATTTCCTAATGATACAAAAGTCTGTCCTTATAACAGTTTTGAGGAATTAACAATAAGGAAGAAACTGATGCAATGCGGATTGAATGATCGGTGGCAACAAGGGATGAGATTGAGTGGTATTATCTCAAATTGGAGATAATAGCTAATAGTAATAAAAAAAAAATGGATGCAAGAACTAACCTCATTTGTCTCTGAACCTGTAGCAATGTAACCATCAGAGACTGATAGTCCCACAAAGTTCTGCAATAGAAATTTAAAATAAGCCATCAGCTAATTCATCAGCATGAGTACTTTTTGCAGGGTAAGGGGCTTTTATATCAAATGGAGGGGAGTGCTCAATAAGAACATACCAAACATAAATAAGAGTCATGAAATATGAAAGGGTCATTTACAACCAATATAACATTTTAGAGATATAACAAACAAATATAGGTAACCCCTAATACTCTTTAGAATGGTGAAAGGGGTGGAAAGAAAATGAAGCATTCCATAGTTTGACTTGTTGATGTTCACTTTTAATGAATACAATTCAGGGAACCTAACCAAAAAAAAGCACATGTCCTTCCACTTGTTTTTCCACCATTCTACTGATAAATGTAATCATATGTTATTTATTTACATTGATATTTATAACTACTAATGGTATTTATTAATATTAAATGACTAGATATTGTTAAAATACCACCAATCCCAAAAGTGAAGCGTTTCATTTGTCAATATTTATTAAAACGAGGAAAGAAATTATAACGCTTCAGGAGGATCACTTGCTCTATTTAATATTATGTTAAATTAACACTAACCTTCAAAATCTAAGTCTTCAGTAGGGCAATTTCATCCGCTAATTTGTACTCTCAATAAATATTTATTAATAATTACTGTATTCATATAATTAAGCAATTTTTTTATATAAGAAGCTAATTAATCTACAAGAAAATGTAATATACAGAAATCTCCCAGAGGAGGCCTTCCTTTGTGCCGCCTGGGTTGATGATCTTGTGCAGGAAAGAGGCAGAACACTAAGAAAGATTTCTCATAGCCACCCTTTGCAAATAGATTATGGTCCTCTCTTCTTGGCACGTGGGCCTTCCTCAATAACCCAAAGAACCTCTTGGTGGGGTCTCATCCTTTCAACAAGGAAAATCCTATGGGTACAATTTATTAGAATTTTCTTTTGGAACCTATGGCTCCAGAGGAACAATGAACCTGCAACATTCAGGGGGAAAAAACTTCCGGCTCCTTTTTAGATGCTACTTCTTTTGTGACCCTCTCTTGGCCTTAATTATTGGCACCTTTCAACAGCTACAGCATGTTCTTTGCGCCAATTGGATGGGTATCCTCCCTCTCTTTTGTTTATTTCATATTCTGGAAATATAGTTTCTTATGGAAAAAAAAAAAAAAAAAAAAAAAGTAGTTCCTTATTCAAAGTATCAAACATGGAGAATACTAGCATAAACTCCTACTTCCTTGTGGGCATCGGTCACCATAACTTTTTGTAATTATGGTCTTGGCCTTGTGCTTTTGGATTGGGATTCCTTTTTGGTTTTTCTTGGGCTTGTTTTTTGTATGCCCCTGTATTCTTTCATTTGTTCAATGAAAGTTCAGTTTCTTACAAATAGAAAACTAGCATAAACTCCTTAAGTACTTCATCGAGAAACAACAGTATCCATAATTCCCTAACCTTCCTCCATTAGAAAACGATAATAGAAACTCCAAGCCGGAGTAATCATTCATGTTAAGGATTCAACCATCCGTTCCATGAACTAAACCAAATAAGATAATTAGAAGTTCCTATTATAAGAGTCCTTTCCACCTTTGATTCTCATTCTATTCTATTTTATTCCAATAAACTAAACGCTATTTAGCTTCCATTTGAGCCAAACCCAAAAGATTGGTGCTAAGACCCACGTGTTTCTTCATAATTAATACATGAATCTGGGTATAGTGAGAAATTATTAACTTTTCTACCAAAGCAGATGGGATAACTTTAAAATATATTATCAAAGTTCCACAAACAAAATTGCTTCATACGAAGGAAAAAAATCTGCAAGACTTTTTGACATGGTACCTTGACATTCATGTGGCCCGTGAAGGACTGGACTGGAGAATCAATAACCCGGGATGCACACATGGACAAATCCCAGAGCTTCAAGGTGTTATCGGTGGATGCAGAAACAAGAGTGTTCGAGTCTATATACTTGACGTAACTCACAGTTTTGTTATGTCCAGTGAAGGTGCACAAAGGAACTCTTATATTCCGCATGTCATAGTAATAAATTTTGTGATCAGCTGAACCAAATGCAAGAGACCGACCAGAATCCAGAGGAAATTGTACACAGCAGACATTGGCTTTTGTTCTGATTGTGCCGATACTTATACCCTGCAGTAGCAACCCAAGTAAGGAACAAATTATCAAACATTCCAGATAAATATCGTTAGCATGCAATTAGATTACTGTAGTACGTTTAGTTTCAAAGCTGACATCCACCAAGTGCAAAAATAGAATTGCCTGATTGATACTCCAGAGCTTAACTGAACCATCATCACTCCCGCTAGCCAAAATTGTTGGATCCGCAGATGAGAAGTCAATGGACCATACACGCCTTTCATGTTCTCCCATTTCAGTGACTACTTGACTTCTAGTGACATCCCATACCTAAACACATCATGCTACAATATGACTACAAAATAATAGAATCTCAAAGGTGAATAAAGATCATAGCATCAGTTACCTGCACTACACCCTCAAAATTACTTGAAGCAATCTGACTTTTGATGTAACGATTCCAACAAACACTGCTTAGTTTCGACCTGCTAGCCATTTCAACAACAGGGTAATGAATATCACGGTCTTCGTTCACAATTGAGTCATATCCAAACACTTTAATTTTCCTATTAACACCAGCCGTGGCAAAAAATTCTCCATCACGGTCAAAACTGAGAGAACATACAAGGTTGGAGGAATTCAATAGATCTCCTTGCTTCAAGTCTGCCTTGACTTTTAACTTGCTAAAGGATAGATACTTGCACAAACCCTCCAGGAACGGACTTATCCACCCACCTTGTCTATTGTCATTGCAACTTTCTTTTGAAGCCAAATTATTAACTGAACTTCTTTCAGTCAAAACTACAGATCCTCTACCATCACTACTTATTGATGAGTGTTTAACAAACTGCCTCCCGGATGGCTTGTTTACTCTACCTCTCATCAAAAAATATGCTAACTCCAATTTCTTGAAGTTCTTCATTAATCGAGAACTCTTAAAAAGTACACCTTGTTCATTTTCATTGGCTGAACTTGACTTCTCACAGTCATCAAGATTATCACCGCATGCTTCTGCATCATGAATCAAAATACCTGGCCTAAATCGTTTCCTTGATCCCAAGCCAGCAGAATCAGTATTGTCACCAGGATTGACTGAAGGGAGATTTAAAGGCAAACGACTGTCCTTCTCTAGATCTGGACATGACCTACTCTTTTTCTTCAAATTAGTTTGGTGCCTCATAACTTGCTCGATATCACCGCACAGAAATGAAATAGTATCTTGCAACTTATGAGCAGATTCCTGCTTTCTTTGTTGCATAAGCAAAAGGAATTCTAGCAGTAACTCCTGCTCTTCAATTCTTTTTCTAAGCTCGATTGCTGCTTCACGTTCTTCTAGGTCATCTCTTGGTTCATTCAGAAAATCACTCTGCAATAACTCACTGTAAAAGAAGAAGAAAAGAGAAGCACGATAAATGTGTCTCTGAATAGATTATAGATGCACCACTAAAAGTCAGCAACATTTGCTAAAAATCAATTACATTTCCAAACAAGATGCACGGACTCAATAGTGAGTAAGATTCATAAGCTTAACTTCAATACGTCACACTAGCTAAGCAAAGGAAAGAGGAAAAAGAAATCATTTTTATATATTGTGATAAATAAAAAAGTCTTAGTACAGAAATATTTGCATATGAAACTTAAGCAAGTAGTCAGTCTGAATAGCTAGAATGTCTTGTAATTTTATGGCACCAGACTGTTCTCTCACTTATAACAGTCTCCAAATAATATTAATTGACAATCCATGCCAATGAACACAAATCCCTGAAAGGGGGGGTTCTGGAATAATCTCTTCCAACATTTTACAGATATCAACCTTTGCAAATGGGCATAGGCTAAACTGAAACCCTGCCAAAGATGCCTCCATAATGTTAAAAGGAAAAACCACAATAAGTGATTCAGGTCCTTAGCTTCATCCCTAAAAGTTTTTAAAGAAATGTGCTCCATATCCTCCAAGCACACTAGTCAGATTGGCCTTAACTCCAATTCTCAGAATACTCTCTCACTCTCACTTTCTTGCTTGAGTTAACTTTACTATAATATGACAACCTAGATGTGAAATGACTATATGTGGTGTGCCTCATAAAATGCAGTGGACTTCATATATTGATGCCTTCATGGAATTCCTCTCGAAAGTGAAGTAAGGATTCTTACGAGTAATGCAGATCATGGTCTTCTTTGGCTCATTTGAATGAAAATAAATGATAAAATGTTCAAAGGGTAATAAGGTTTTCTGCTCTATTTACGAGTATGCAGCTCTCTATTTCTAGATGGTCTGACACGGAAAAGGACTTCTGAAACAATATACTTTTTCTTAATTGATACCAATTGGAGGGTTCTCTGGTAATACCCTAGAATTTTCCCCAAGGTAATATCTCATCAACACAGATGGTCTTTTGCAACTTTCCTTTGTAATAGTAATTGTGTTCCCAACTTCCCTATTTATAAAATAAAAATAATATTTATATATATATATAAAGCTGGAACAAAAATAGAAATGATGACATCTAGATTCATTTAATGGTGAACTAGTTGTTTCAATCATGGATGCAATCGTACTCTTAACATATATCCAGGTTGGACTATGATCTGATTTTCAAGTATGAAGAAATATCCACATTCTTATTTATGAAAAACCGAACTTTCATTGAGAAAAGATAAAAGAATACATAGGCATACAAGAAAGAGGCCAGCAAAGAGAGAATCAAACTACAAGAAAGGGCTCCAATCGAGAAAAATATCCACATTCTTATTCCTGATCCTCACACCTTCAAACACTGCAAAAAGATTTCTATATGGATACAGGAAAAAAACTTAACAGCATTCATGAGATTAGTTGAACAAATACATTCATCTAACTACACAGACATCTTACCAGGAAAATAAACAAGCACAAATGTTGAAACTTATTAAACAAATTAAGCTTCAAAGTAGCTGCATGACTATTCCTTCCAACTCAATGTTTTCTGGAGAAAGAAATGATTCCAGTCCATTTAATGTGAACTTAGTTTTTAAAGAAAAGAAGAAAAAAAATTCACAAAGGGCACTAACAGCTTATGCAAAGATTTTTAACCCAAGAAGTCAACAATGAAAGGAGGGTTCACCTTAGCTTAGGTCGATTACTTGGCTCAGGATGCAGTAACCATAAGCAAAATGAAGCTTCTTTTGGCCACTTCAACAGCAACTGAGGAGGAAGCACTCTATGCCTCAAGCTGGACATAGTTCTGCTCTTCTCTTCTCTCGAGCTGAAGGAGCAGAACAACTGGGTCACAAGTGTCATTATCAGACAAGCTTATATGTTAAACTAAAAATATAAAGTCCAAAGGTGCAAGAAAGTGTCAATGGAAAAAAAGGAGCCTGAGGTAAAAATGGTGCCAGGCACCCAAAAACCGAACCACTCAATTAAATAACACGTATGAAACTTGCACAACTAACCTCAAAAAGAAGAACTCCTAACCGGTAGATATCTGAAGCACTGGAACTTGGGCCACCAGAAGCCTCTTCAGGGCTAGTGTACCAAGTAGTCTCCATGGCCAATATCTGTTTCATTGGAAATGATTGCATCTTATCTTCTGCTTCTTCGACATGTCTTCTATCTTTCTTTCTACATTCTCCAGACTCTTCATTTAATGATATTTGGGTTGCATATACTGAACTTGACTGCATGCAACTAGTTTCCGACAAGGCGTTTATGGGGGTCATAACAGATCGAAAACCCTCACTTCCAAGGCTGCTTGGAAAGGGAGAAGATGTTTTTTTAATTTCTGCAATTTGACTGTTTAAACCATCCTCAAGAGAATCAGAGCCAGAATCTGAACATGACGCTGACTCAATAAATGTTACATGGTTGAAAGAGGACATAACAAAGCATGAAGGACGCACATTGTGAACAACAATGCCTTGAGCATGAGCAATATTAACAATCTCCACTATTTGCCTAAATATATGAAGGCATTCAAGAGCATCCACGGATCTTTCTGGCTTATCCAACCATTGCCTCAAGCTAACATCACTCCATTTAAGAGAACGCACATAAGGGTCAGCTAATATATCTTCCTCACAAACCCCAGACGAATCATCCTGGTTCTTAAGGTGATCAGACGATGCCTCCATTGCTATCCACTTAAAGCTGCATATAAGCAAATAAACACACATCCAAGCACTGGATATATTCTTCCACTGCTATCACAAACCCTGTCCTCCACCATCATCACTCTTTATAAGCACCTCACCCACGAGCGCAAAAGCTTATCAAAATCCCCATCTTCCTCAAAATCTAAGAATCCTCAACTTCACAAACTCCTATGACGAATTCCCTGCTGGTTTCAAATGTGAAGATAACGAACTTAGAATACAAAACCTTGCACATACAACAACCCACCATCCACTCGACCCACAAAAACAATGAATGCAAAACGAATCAAAACAAGAAGAAATGCAGCAAAACCCTCCTTCGCCTAAGCATACATGTCACAGACACAGTGCAAACCAGTAAACTAAACCCAAAACAAACAACCCTTTTGAACAAAAAATATCGAAAATTCCCAAAAAAGGGGCGAAGATAAAAGGGAATAAAAGCAAACCCACCTTCAGAAAGAAGCTAAAACAACAAGATGGCCACGAAAATCACCATGAAATAGTATAATTCAGCTTCTGCAAGGCCATCCCCGAGCGGCGAGAGCACTCATTCCACCAAACAAACCCGATGCTTTAGTTTGCACCCCACACTCAAAATCACCACCACCTCACAAAATCTCTGTACTTTTTTTCACTAAAAAGAAAGAGAGAAAGAATAAAAGCACACAAAATCTTCCCACAAAAAACACGGACCGTTAATAATGCATACCATAAAATAAACAAAAACAAAATTCCCAATTATTTTCTCGCTCCTCTTCTGCTCCCTCTGAAACTAAGAAGCGCTTTTTCTCAAATTTCCCACCAATTTTTTTTCTTTTTTCTTCTCATTCTAGGGCTTTTTGCAGGCCACTGATCTTCATTATCCGCTTGCTTTATTCCATACTACTACGTGGCGCAGCCATGGCCTCAAACGCGACGAAGCAAAAATGTAATTAAATACAATTTGGTGGGCCATTTCCGTCATTTTAAATTAAATAATTTTCAAATTTCCATGTGCTTCCTTCCACATTTAGTAAATAACTAATTATTTTAATGTGCAAAGATTAGGGAACCGATTAATTAAATTGATTTAATTTTTACTTTGACCTAATGATTTGTCACATGCCACCACTTCTAAGATTTTTAATTTGAAAGTGATTATAATAATGTTAATGATATGCTTCATAATGAAATGTGCGAGCATATCCCGAAATAGATAGATTCCTTTTACTTTCTTTGAGAATATTTTTTATGTTAAAAAAATAAGATTTGGGTTATAAGTTATAACGTCACATTTTCTATTTTACCTGTTTTATGATTTGTTTTAAAAAAATGTGTTTTGATTTTGGAGTTTTAGATGAATTTTGAAAACTTACATTGGATCTCACCTGAATCGTCTCATCTATCCTCTTGAGGAGAAGTTTGGTTTCAAACCCCAGTTCGAACAGGAGAAGTACGTCATGCTAATGTGCCTTGGATGATCCACATCTCAGGGTCAGTCGCTGATGAGCACATAAGTTGTTTCCTTTAATTTTAAAATTTTCATTTGAATAAGAAATTGAAACCGTGCTTTTTTATTTTGATACTTCAACTCTTAAAATGGTTGTCGCCAAAAACAAAATATGAGAACTTTTGAATTAAGTAGCATCCATGAAATGTTAGTTCCAGATATTTCGATTTATACCTTTTTGTTGAATTGGGTTGTTCCTCCATTATTATTATTATTATTTTGACAAGGAGGTGACGAGGAGGTGACGAGGACAACCGAGGAGAAATCGGACTGGGAGATGGACCCAAGAGGCGAAACCGGCAAGTGGGACGGGCCAAGATCGAAGGGGTCGGGCTTTTGGCCCGACCCCCTGCTCGACCTCAGCCCAAGGCCGAGGCCAAGGCTCATGGTCGGCCGAGCCCATCCGACTCCGTTTGGTTTCTACCGCCTCTGACCGCCCCGGTTTCGCCTGGTTTGTCCCGAAACGCCTCAGAACTTCTAAAAACCCTAGGAAGGTATTTATGCCCCTCTTCGCCACTGAAGAAGGAGACCCGAACTCTCTACTCTCTCCTCTTACTCTCTAACTCTCCTCCTTTCGTTTTCTGACTTAAGCATCGAAGGCGGTGTGACTAGCACTACACCGGTGTGCAGGTTTTCAGTTTTGCAGGCCACGTCTTTCCCTTCATCTACAAATTTACCGTTGGTGGCACGTAAAGGTCAGGTGAGTTCCCACCAAAATTGACCATCAACCGATTCGTTGTCTATCTCAGTGATAAAATGCATCTTTACACTCTCTCATAGGTCACGTGTTTTGAAATATTCTAGAAAAAGATTTTTTTTACTATTGAATATATTTGGTCTTATTACAATTTAATAATCTAATAACTCCATGTATTCTTCCCAAAAGAGAAATCTCATTTATAATTATCCTAATATAGTTTGTACTTCAATTAATTAATTTATATCCACTTGATTAGTTACCTTGTAATTAATTAATATCTCAATATGCAGGGGTAGTCCGGATTCAGAATCGATCTTTTCTTAAAAAAATAATTAAAAAAAAAAAAAGGAAAATACTCATTTACAACTCAATAGTAATAATAATAAAATAACAAATTAAGCCCCGTTTGATAACCATTTATTTTTTTTTTTTTTTGTTTTTGAAAATTAAGTCTACAAACACAACTTTCACTATAAGTTTATTTGTGTTTTTTATCTATCTTATTTCCATGTTTTAAGAAACCAAACCAAGTTTTAAAAACTAAAAAAAAAAAAAATAGTTTTCAAAAACTTGTTTTTGTTTTTAGAAGTTGGCTAGGAATACAAATGTGTCCTTATCAAATATGTAAATCATTCTTAGGAAGTTGAGAGAAAACAAGCTTAATTTTCAAAAACCAAAAACCAAATGGTTATCAAATGAGTCCTTACGTTTGGTAAATTTTAGTTTTATAGATGAAAAAGTAGGTTGAAGTGTTTGGTAAATTAAAATTCTAAAATAATTTTAAATTTATTATACGATAATTATTTTTTTGAAACATATAAGATAATTATTTTAAATTTGATATGATTTAAAATATAATGTTATGTTTAATCTAAGATATTTTTATATTTTGCTAAGAAATATAATTTGTTACTTATATTGAAAAAAAAATATTATTTCAATTTAAATAAAATAAAAACAAGTAATTTCATTTGAGTATAAGATAATATAATACAAATATTTAACTTAAATTAAAAAAATGATTGGCATGAATCATTAAATTCGTGTAGAGAAAGATAAATAGTTAGTTACAAATTAGATTTTTAGGGAAGCTAAAGTAAAAAGCTACCATTTTTTGATTTTGCAAATCAACTAGTTGAAACAAATACTTTTATAAAAAGTAATTTATAATGTGCTTGAAAAACGGTTAAGATTATTTTTTAATCACTTCAACCTCTTCTAAAATCAACTTCGAACGTACCCTTAATCAATCAAATCGTTGTGTTTGATATGTCTTTAAAAAACAAATATATTTACAGAGTGGAACGCTTATTATTTATAAACACTCTCGAAAGAAAATTTGTTAAATGTTTTATCTAAAATCAATTAACTAGATTTTTACACATTTTCGTAATTTTTCAAACCACTTAATAATAGATATTTTACAGTAAATTTTTAACCAAACTTACTTTAAAAATAATATTAAAAAAAATTCAAACACTTACGAATGACCCTCCTTACAAATTGTAGGTTTAAAATCACTATACTTAAATTAAAGGGAAAAATACACTTTTGGTCCCTGAGGTTTGAGTTAAGTTACACTTTGGTTCCTGAGTTTTCAAACTCAACAAAAATACCCCTGAGGTTTGAGATAAGGAGCACTTTGGTCCCTGCCGTTAATTTTTCTGTTAAATCTTTAACAGTTGCTGACGTTGGAGGGGTTGAGGGAAGAAGATGAAGGAGTGGGTGGAGAGTTAAGTTTTAAAAATAAATTAAATAATAATATTTTATTATTTTTTCTTTTTTTTAATTTTAAAATTAAAAAAAATTAATTTTTTAATTAAAAAAATTTGGCCACGTCAGCAATCTGTTAGCATTTAACGGAAAATTGGACGGCAGGGACCAAAATGCTCCTTATCTCAAACCTCAGGGGTATTTTTGTTGAGTTTGAAAACTCAGGGACCAAAGTGTCACTTAACCCAAACCTCAGGGACCAAAAGTGTATTTTTCTTTAAATTAAACCAAACAACTCTAAACTTTGGGTAGATTTCATTTATATTATTAGATTTTGAAAATTTTCGTATGATCATTGAAAAAGGGGAAAAAAATTCGCTAAAAGACAGATAAAAATGGATGTAATGATTAATGGGTAAGAATTGAAAAACATATGTGACATCCTCATTTACAAACTATCGTGCACTCTTAGATGATGTGATGTGTGTCTTTAATTTGTACATATTAAAAACCAGCAAAACAGGGAAAATATTGAGAAGAAGATGATTTTAGTAGAATGTTCAGTGAGCAATACAACCACGATACAACAGAATATATGGGAGAAAAAATACACCACGTGCACGCCTAAGATAGGCCAAAAATATAACAGAAAATATAACCACATATCAGATAAATAAACCATAAAACCATAAGGCAAACTAGCACTCTATTATCCCCCGCAAGCGAAGCTGGACGTCTATGGACTGTGAGCTTGGTCCGTAAATTCTAGAACCGAACGGTAGATAAAGGCTTAGTCATAATATCAGCAACTTGATCTTCGGATGGAACAAAACGAACTAAAAGTTGTTTGCGAAAGACACGTTCGCGAATGAAGTGGTGGTCGATCTCAATATGTTTCGAACGGTTGTGCAAAACTGGATTAGCTGCCAAATACGTGGCACTAATATTATCACACAACAATAATGGAGGAGGAGGGATAACACCAACTTCAGAGAGGAGAGACTGAATCCAAACTATCTCGGCTGTAGCATTCGACATTCCTCGATATTCTGATTCAGCACTTGAACGAGAAACCACTTTTTGTTTTGCAGACGACCAAGAGATCAAGTTATCTCCAAGAAAAACACAGTAGCCACTAGTACTCCGTCTATCATCTGGACAACTAGCCCAATCGGCATCCGTATAACAAGTTAAAGAAAGAGAGCCAGAAGATGAAAAAGAAATACCAAGATCCAACGTAGCCTTTAAATAACGAATATTGCGCTTAACAGCATTCCAATGAGCAGAGGTAGGAGCATGTAAAAACTGACAAACTTTATTCACAGCAAAACTCAAATCGGGACGAGTCAATGTGCAATATTGAAGGGCACCCACCAAACTTTGATATGGCTTTGGATCAACCAATAAATCACCGGTCACATTTAGATAAAATTGAGCCAGTAGCCATAGGTGTAGCAACATCCCTACATTCACTCATAGCAGCACGCTTAATCACATCCAGAAAATATTTTCGCTGACACATATGTAAAGAGGAAGTATCTCGTTGAAATTCAATGCCTAGAAAAAATGACAAATTTCCCAAGTCTTTAAGAGCAAAGAGACCATGCAGAGAAGCAACAAACTGTTGAATAAATGGCAAGCAATTCCCAGATACTAATATATCATCGACATAAACTAAAAATATGACCAAAACAGAATTTTTCTTGTAGATGAACATTGAGGAGTCAGATTGAGAAGCTGTGAAACCCCATTCCAAAAGACATGAACTCAATTTTGTAAACCATGCCCGGGGGCTTTGTTTCAAACCATACAAAGCTTTCTGCAATTTACACACATGCTGAGGCCGATCCTTGTCAAGAAAACCAGGAGGTTGAATCATATAAACATCTTCATTTAAGTCCCCATTTAAGAAAGCATTATGCACATATAGTTGCTTAATAACCCAATTAAACCGAACGGCAATAGATAAGACAATCCGAATTGTTGCAGGCTTAACTACTGGGCTAAAAGTTTCAAAGTAATCAATGCCAAAAGCTTGATCAAAACCACGAGCCACAAGACGTGCTTTGTACCGTTCAACCTCACCATTTGGCTTAAGCTTGACCTTGTATACCCATTTGCAACTAATCACTTTATAATCAGGAGAAGAGGGAACAAGGGTCCAAGTCTTATTTTTAACCAAGGCCTCAAATTCTCTTGCCATAGCATCACGCCATTCAGCCACCTTAACAGCCGCCTTAAAATGAGTAGGTTCGGATGGAATTATAGGGGAAACAGACGAGGAAGATAACCAACACTTTGGTTTTGTGATTCCAGCTTTGGATCGAGTTATCATGGGATGGACGTTTGAAGTGGTGGGGGGAAGAGAAACGGGGAGAATGCTAGAATCAACGGCTGACAAGGAAGGGGAAGAATTTGTGGGTGGCGGGGAAACAGAAGAAACACACGGTGCGAGAGAAATAGGGGAGGCAGGGGTCGCTATTTCTGAAGCAGTAGAGGAGGAAGACTGGGAATATGGAACAACAAGTGAATGGGCTGGAATAGTTGGTCACATATCAACCAAGGGAAAAGATTGAGAGTGAGAAAGGTGATGAGCAGTTGTCACCGAAGGAGGAGAAAAGCATGGCGGATGAGAAAGGGAAGAATCCGAAGGAGATGGAGTATGGGCAGAAGAAAAATAAGGGACGAGGGGAAAAGAAACAGGATTGTATGAGAAACTATCTAGAGGACTATACTTAATAGGGCCAAATTGAAAAACAGATTCTGAACATGGAAACTTAGATTCATTAAATACAACGTGACGAGAGACATAAAGACGGCTAGAGGAAGGATCAAGACAGAGATATCCCTTATGATTGGAACTATAACCAACAAATATACACTCATTTGACCGAAACAATAATTTATGAGAATTATAAGGCCTTAAAAAAGGGAAGCATGCACAACCAAAGACACGAAGCAACAAATAATCAGGAGGCTTGTTGTAAAGCATTTGGTATGGACTCTTAGAACCAAGTACAAGAGTAGGTAAACGATTGATAAGATAAATAGCGGTTTGAAAAGCATAGCTCCAAAACGACAAAGGTAAGGAAGAGTGTGCAAGTAAAGCTAGTCTGATCTCGACAACGTGTCGATTTTTACGTTCAGCTCGCTCATTTTGTTGGGGAGTATGAGGACAAGCAACTCTATGAACAATACCATGAGATGATAAAAAGGATGAAATGCGACGGTATTCCCCACCCCAATCAGTTTGTAAGCTTTTGATTTTGCACTCAAACTGAGTTTCTACAAGCTGTTTGAAATGGAGGAAACATGAAAAAGCTTCATCTTTAGTTTTTAGAAGATACAACCATGAGAATCGAGAATAATCATCAATGAACAAAAGGAAATAACGAAATCCATTGATAGAAGTTTGAGGGGAGGGTCCCCATACATCAGAATGAACCAAATGAAAATGTGCAACAGACTTAGATTCAGACAAAGAAAATGGCAATCTATGACTTTTAGCTAACTGACACGAATTACAAAACTGATTGTGAGAAGAGGACACTTGACAACTTGACAAAACTTGCTGCAAAACAGAGGCAGCATGGTGCCCTAATCGAAAATGCCAGTTGGCTGAAGCAGCGGAAGCAAGAAAAACAGCAGCAGGAGACTTTGACCGAGAGGAACTAGCTGGAGAAGACACACTTGAGGAAGGCATCACTTTGTATAGACCATCTTCAAGGATGCCTTGGAGGAGAACTTGCTTGGATTGAAGATCCTTTACAAGAAAGTGAGAATCATAAAATTCAACAAAGGCCTTATTATCCTTGCAAAGACGAGCAACACTAATTAATTTTTTAGAAATAGTGGGAGTAAACAAAATAGAATCAAGAAACACATGTTTAAAAGAACAATGTACAAAGGAGGAACCAATATGAGATATAGGCATTTTCTTACCATTTCCCACTGTGACTTGCTCACCACCATTGTAGGGTGTTAGGTTGTAAAGATTTGATGCATCATGAGTCATGTGATGAGTGGCACCGGAGTCCAATAACCAATTTTCATCAGGGTGATAAGAATCAATGGACATGGTGGATAAGGTATCAGGAACAGGGGAGGAAGTAGGAGCGGACATAGTAGTTAACAAAGCTTGAGGTGGAGGAGTTTGATATGCTAAATTTGTCCTATGATGGCAAATCAAGGCAGTATGCCCAAATTTCCCACATATTTGACATTGAGGTTTACTAGAAGATGATTTTGAGGACCACTTTTATAAGGGCTGAGATTGAGGTTTGCCAAGAAGGCTCGGTGAGGCAGGGGATTGTGAAGAAGAGAAAGGAGAAAAGGCTTGTGGATTGAAGGGAGGTCTAAAAAATGAAGGTGTATGGTTACGGGAAGTAGGACGGCGACTGTTTTGGAGGTGAAGGGTGCTAATATTAGCTTGTGCAAGATTTAATTGCTCTACAGCATTCTGTTTTTCCAAACGAGCTTCATAAGCCAATAATAAACTTCGAACATCTTCCAATGAAGGATTATCAGACCGATTTTGAATAGTAGTGACAAAGGCATTATATTCACTACCCAAACCATCTAAAATATGAGCTAAATGGTCCCTATATGAAATGGGTTCACCTATTGCAGAAAATCTATCAGCTACCTCTTTAATTTTGGACAAATATTGACTTACGGAGAGTCCATCTTTTTTTATTTTTTGTAGTTGAGTTTTGAGTGCCATAATCCTAGCAGTAGTTTGGGAATCATAAGAACGCTTCAAGGATGCCCAAATATCAGCAGGAGACTCAAAACTAACTATCTCACCCATTTTTTCTTATGACAGAGAGGAGTATATCCAACACATGAGAAAACGATTATACCTTTCCCAATGGAGAAATTATGGATTTGGTTGCATTTGCTGATCATCAAGATATTTGGTAGGAGCCACAATCGATCCATCAAGATAACCTTGAAGACCATTTGCAATCACGACATTCAACAGCTGGTTCTTCCAGAGGAGGAAGTTGGTGTCATTCAGCTTCACGGAAAGAGGCTGAGGGAGGGTCGGGTAAGGATTTGGGTTAAATGGGTTAGGGTACTGGATGGGATTTGGCATTTGATTTTGTGGAAATGGTTGAGGGGGTGGGAAAAATTGAGGTTGGGGATTATAAGATGTTGGGTAAAATGGCTGAGTATAGGCTTGGAATTGTTGAGGAGGTGGAGTTGGGTTAATCGGAGTTTGTGGTTGATAGGGTTGGTGGGGAATTTGGGGATTTTGGCGAGTAATTTGGGGATTTGGTCGAGGGATTTGAGGCTGAACATTCTGATTAAGGTTAATCGGTGTTACAATCGGAGTAGTATTTGGAGTAGACGGTGAGGCAACAGGTGTGGTTATCGGGCCAGAAGAAGAAGAAGAAGAATAAGAGTTACCTGAAGCCATGAAGGAGCTCTGATACCATAAAAACCAGCAAAACAGGGAAAATATTGAGAAGAAGATGATTTTAGTAGAATGTTCAGTGAGCAATACAACCACGATACAACAGAATATATGGGAGAAAAAATACACCACGTGCACGCCTAAGATAGGCAAAAAATATAACAGAAAATATAACCACATATCAGATAAATAAACCATAAAACCATAAGGCAAACTAGCACTCTATTACATATATGGTTGCATCAATTTTCTTCCAATGTTTTAAAGAAGAAAAAAAAAACCATCCAAGAATTTTAATTTCAAAGTTTAGATATTAGGTTCCGTTTGATAACCATTTGGTTTTTTATTTCTGAAAATTATGCTTGTTTTCTCTCAATTTTCTTGTCATGATTTTCATTTTTGTTGAGTAGACATTTGAGATATTAGCCAAATTCAAAAAACAAAAACAAGTTTTTTAAAACTATTTTTTTTTAGTATTTATAAGCTTAATCTTTAAAAACCAAAAACCAAAAAATTATCAAACGGGACCTAAAATAAAGGTATCTAGATTTTGAACTGTTTGATCAATAAGTGTGGTAACTCATGTATCTGATAAATTGTGAGGTCTCTACGTTTTATGGGTTTAGGGTTTCATATCAGAACCAACAATGAGTAAAGTAACTCATATATCGTGAGCTTTCTACCTATCTTTACAATGTGGGATCATCGACCGTTTAACAAAATAAAAAAAATAATAATAATAAGCACATGAATTTACGTGTGGACACACTAACATGACAAATAATGGTTAAAATAAGGAGACAAAAATCTAATAACAATAAAAATGCATGTTCGTATATGAAAATAGGGGAACAAAATCCTGCCTCCCACAAGCGGAGGCCATTGTTTGTTTTTTGTTTTTATTTTTATTTTATTTTATTAAGACGGCCACTGTTGTTTCCAATTTTGACATCATTTGAATCGTTCAAATATATTGTATTATTGTGGGTTTTAATATATGTTGTTCTTTTATTTTTTTTTTAATTTTAAATTTAACTTCAATTTATGTTTTTGGTTTTAAAAAAAAAAACTTCAATTTGTTATAATTTAGATATTGTTTAAGAGTTCCTTCCTTTTTTTTTTTTTCTTAATAATTTGGGCAATTTGGAAAAAAATACATAAGATTTTAAAATTATTTTGCTCAACTTTAAATATGGACTTAGATTTCAATAACATTTTTTTAAGGTGATTCAAGTAAATTAGATAAAAATTGAAGAAACGTAGAGGTTGGTAAGAAACTAGCAAAGCAAGGTAAATTTTTTATTCTTCAAGAAACATAGAGATTTGTAAAATAATTGTTGATGCAAAAATCTGGACAGAGGACTCGCCTAACCTTCACGTGACACCAACAGTGAATTTGTAGAAGCTGGGGAAGACGTGACATGCAAGACCAACAAGAACCGCTGCACACCGATGTGGTGCAGGCCACACCGCCTCCGATGTCTAAGTCAAAAAAATGAGAAGCTAGAAAGTAAAGGGAGAAGTCGAAAATAGAGTTTTTGGAACCCTTCTTCAGTGATGAAGTGAGGTTTAAATACTTGTTGTTACTCCAAGGTTTTTAGAAATTCGGAGGTGTTTCGGGACGAATCAGGCGGAACCGGGGCGATCCGGGGCATCAGGGACCGAAAAAGAGGTCTGGTCTTCCTCTGGGTCGGTCTTTTGGTCCTACCTCTGCTCGATTGTCCTCGTCAGCTCCTTGCCCGTCTGTGTGGTCCAAAATTACCTATAATAATAATAATAACAATAAATAAATAAAGGGAAAAATACACTTTTGGTCCCTGAGGTTTGGGTTAAGCTACACTTTGGTCCCTGAGTTTTCAAACTCGACAATTTAGTCCCTGAGGTTTGAGATAAGGAGCAATTTGGTCCCTGCCGTCCAGTTTGTTGTTAAATACTAACGGACTGCTGACGTGACACTATTATTTTAATTAAAAAAATTATTTATTAAAATTTTAAAATAAAAATATATTAAAATAATATAAATATTATTTTTTTTATTATTTAATTTCTCTCCCCCTTCTTTCTTCTTTGTTCTCTTCTTCTTCGTGCTCTTCTTCTTCCCATTCACCAACCGGCGCCAGCCGGCCACCGTCAACCGCCGACCACCGACGGTCGGCCGCCGGTGCCGGCGATTTCCTTTTTATTTTTTATTTTTTATCCTTTTATTCTTCTTTTCTTTTTTTTTTCCTTTCCCCTCCTCTTTTCCTCTTTTCCTTTGTTTCTTCTTCCTCTTTCCCTACCCTTTTCTCCCTGCTTTTAGATAAAAAAAATCGACACCCAAGATCATTGAGTTCGTGAGCTGCTATCGAGCTAGAACCGTCGAGGGACGCTCAGATCTGGAACCCAACGTCGATCGCTCAGATCCGAAACCCAACGCTGGTGCTCAGATCTGGAACCCAACGCCATTCGCTCAGATCTGTAACTCCACGTCGCCGTTAAGGTTGAACCGCACGTCCGATCAGGAACACCACGCCGTCGTCGAGCTGGAATCGCGTTCGTGAGCTGAGTTGGTGAGTTAAGGCTGGAATACCACGTCTCCGTCGTCGTCGAGCTGAAACACCATACCACGCCGCCGTTCAGTTTTTTAGATTTGAAAGCAGTGAGAAAGGGGTATGGGAAAAGGAAGAAGAGAGGAAGGAATGGAGGAAAAAGAGAAGGGGAAAGGAAAAAAAAAGAATAAGAAAAATATTGAAAAAAAACAGAAGAAAGAAACAAAAGGAGAAGAAGGGAAGAAGAAGAAAGAAGAAGAAAAAAAAAAATTCGGCAGCCGCTGCCGCCGTTCGCCGGCAGTCGACGGTGGTCAGGCGGCGGCCGGCCACCGGAGTTGAAGAAGAAGGAAATGGAGAAGGAAGAAGGAGATGGGGAAGGATGGGGAAGGAAGAAGATGAAGAAGAAAGAGAGAAAGAATTAAAAAATAATAATAAAATAATAATATTTATATTATTTTAATATATTTTTATTTTAAAATTTTAAAAAATATTTTTTTAATTAAAATAATAGTGTCACGTCAGCAGTCCGTTAGTATTTAACAAACTGGACGGTAGGGACCAAATTGCTCCTTATCTCAAACCTCAGGGACTAAAATGTCGAGTTTGAAAACTCATGGACCAAAGTGTAACTTAACCCAAACCTCAGGGACCAAAAATGTATTTTTTCCATAAATAAATAAATAAAAGTATGAAGTGGCAGATTCTAATGCCAACAAAATTTCACCCCACTTTTGCTAGTTTTTTCACAGATCTTTGTTTCTTCAAAATAATAAGAAGAAGAAAAAATTACAATTTTGATCCTTTCAGTTTTTTGTTTTTCAGATCCCATTCGATAACCATTTGATTTTTTAAAATTAAACTTGTTTTCTCCGAAATTTCTTACCATTGTTTTCATCTATGATACATTTGAATTTCTACCCAAATTCAAAAAACAAAACACAAGTTTTTGGAAACTATTTTTTTTTTTTTTTTTTAGTTTTCAAAACTTGAGTTGATTTTTGAAAACATGGAAATATGGTGGAGAACAAAACAAAAAAACTTATTAATGAAAGTAGTGTTTATATGCTTAATTTTCAAACAGTTTTTCGTTTTATGTTTAAAAAAACAAAAATCATATATGTTTGATAATTATTTTTTTTTATGTTTTTTAATCATATATGTTTGATAATTTTTTTTTTCTATTTTTAAAAACATAAAACCAAACTTGTTTGATAATTGTTTTTCGTTTTCAGTTTTTAAAAATTAGAGAGATGAAAAGATGTTTTAGAGATAGAAAAATATGTGGATACATTGAAACAAAAATTTAAAGACATGAATATGAATGATTTTTAAAGAAAAGTTAAACATAGTAAATTTAAAGATATAGAAGAAAATATTAGAGGAGAATATTAGCTAAACTCCATAATAATATATCCCTAGTTGGAAAAAAAACCTAACTTACATTGGATTGCTCACACATTTTTTTTTTTTTTTTTTGAGTACATCAACATTTGGAGGTGGGGGATTCGAACCTCTGACCTCATGGTCGAGGATACATGCCAACTACCGCTGAGCTAAACTCGCTTTGGCAGGATTGCTCACACATTTGAAACCATTATTATTGTTTATTAAAATAATCGAACCATAGCAGAGATTTAGACCTCGGTAACATTTATGTTTCTTGATCCTGTTTCTTATTTTCAATTTTTATTTTTTTTAATTAGAAACATGAATATGTTCGATAATTACTTATGTTTTTATTTCTTTAAGAAAAACAAAATTATTGGATAACCCCTTTTTGTTTTTGTTTTTTTTTTTTTTTTCCGTTAAAATAGAATTTAGAATATAGAATTACAATGTATAAAAAAATATAACATGCATTAAAACATACAAAAAATGACTATAAAAAGTTATAAAATCTAATACAATTAAGTCACGATACAAAATTAAAAACAATAACAAAACTGTATTTAAATTTAAGACGTTGCCCAATTTTGATTTGTAAACACATTTAATCTTTAATGGCCCGTTTGGTTGAAGGTTTTTAGGTTGGAGAATGAACTTAGGCTTTTAAAGTCCATGTTTGGTGGAAAATGCGGTGGCCACTCCTGCAAATTCTGAACATTTGTAGCCAAAAAACAAGAAGACCTTTTTTTTCTAGCTATTTAGCACAATTCCCCTTCAACAATTTAAATGTATGGGAAAAGCTTTTTCCCAAGCATTTAATAGGCAAATTTTCTCAGGCTTAGGCTTTTAAAGCCCATGTTTGGTTGAAGGTCTCCAATTTTCCCAGACATCATTTAATAGGCAAATTGGAGAGTTTCTTATGCTCATTCAAAAGGGTGGGTTTTCTCTCATTCGGTAGGTTTTTTTTTCTTCGTTCCTACACTTTTTTTTACAGTTTTTTCTAGTTTCTTTTTCTTTGGTTTTTTTGTTTTCACATCTTCTTCTTCTCCATTTTTTCTACGCTTTTTTTCAGTTTCTTTTTTATTTGTTACGTGGGCTAATTGAACGAACTATACATTTTCTTTTATTTTTTTTAAACATTTCCTGTACATTTTTTTTTTGTTTTCTTTACTTTTTTTTTTTTTTTTTTTTTACATTTTCTTTATGTTTCTGTTTTCTTTATTATTGTTTTTTTTTACGTTTTCTGGTTTCTAGGTGTTCTTTACTTTTCTGTGTTTTTTTTCTATGTTCTTCTTTGGTTTTCTGGGTTTCTTTCTTTTTTTTTTTTTTTTGTGAAATTAGTGTGCTGGAAATTGAATTTTAGATGAAAATATGTTTAATTAGTGTGTTGTAAATTGAATTTTAGGTGCTGGAAATTGAAATTTAGGTGTACATAATGCAATTCTAATAGCACTCCCATGCAGCCCCAAACACAGACATCATTTATTTCCAGACATCTGATTTCATTCCCATGCATTACCAAACACAGTTATCTTTGATTCCCATGCATCTTATTCCCAGGCATCCTATTCCCAGACATCCTATTCCCAGGCATCTTAAACAAAACCTTAAACCAAACGGCCCCTAAGGATTTACCAATCTACTTATAACTTTACAACAAATGTATCAAATTTTAATTACACCTTATAGATCAAGGGTCCATTTGGAATACATTTTAATTTAAATATTTTTCAAGAAAAAAAAACATTTTTTTAAAAATTATATAAAAATGATTTAGAATTTAAACATTCATATGTTTAGTTGTGTTTTCTTTTAAGTGTTTTTATACACAAATTATTGTACACTTAAAAACTCTTTTTTAAAAAGTTGGTTTCGAGTATTTCTCTCAAAATAATTTATTTCTCAATCTCATTTTTTAATAAGTCATTTTTAGTGGTTGTCTAAACACTGAAATTTTTTTCAAAGTTAAACCAAACACACCCTAAATTGATCTCTTGCATGTGCCATGGTTAAACTTGAAAGGATTATTAATTCAATGTATTGATATCAAAGGTAATTTAACCAATTTAATAACATAAATAATATATTTAAAAAAAGAAAGTCAATGGTATAAAAAGATAATAGAAAAAAAGGTGGTTGATAACTTTGAAAAATAGAAAGAATAGAAGAGTAGAATGATAGTATAGATCACATTGTATTGCAGGCGGAGATTATAGGGGTGAGCAAAAAGAATTCGAAAACCGAGCCGACCGACCGAACCAACGTCAGTTGGTCGGTTTTTCTATAGGATCGGTCGGAGTCGGTCGGTTCACCCAAAATGGGCGAAAACCGACTAAATCGACCGAAATTATTTTTAAAAAAATTGATGATGACACATCATATCAGAATGGCTTTGGTGGTGCTTTGGGAAGACCATCGGCCGATGGTCTTCCCAAGGTTTTATTAAATATATATATATATATATATATTCAAATTTCAAAACTTAAATTTTCATTTCTCTCTTCCTTTCTTTTCATCTTCCTTCTTTTCATCCATTCTCCGTCTCTCTGCAACATGAGTTCTTCTTCTTTTTTTTTTTCTTTTTCGTTTCCCAGCACAACAACTTCGTTTCTTTTTTTTTTTTTTTTCGTTTCTTGCATGGTTTTTTCTCCTTTTTCGTTTCTCAGCAACTTCGTTTCTTCTTCTTTTTTTTTTCTTTTTCGTTTCTTAGCACAGCAACTTCGTTTTTTTTTCCTTTCTTTCTTTTCCGTTTCTTGCATGGTTTCTTCTTCTTTTTTTTTTTGTTTTTCCTTTTTCGTTTCTTCTTCTTTTTTTTTCTTCTTTTCGTTTCTTTCTTTTTAGTTTCTTGCTTTCTTCTTCTTCTGTTTATGGCTTTTTTCTTTTATCATTTTTTCTTTTTTTCTTTTTTCCTTCTTCGTTGTTTTCATTTCTTTTTCCGTCTTCATTTCTTTTTCTTAGTTGGTTTCATTTTTTTCCTTCTTTCTTCGTTTTTTCTTTCTTCTTCTTCTTATGTTTTTTTGGTCAAATTTGAACGTTTTTTTCTTCATCTTCTTCTTTCTGTTTATTGGAGTTTTTAAACCGACTATACCGACCGACCGTTGGTGTAGCCGGTCGGCCGGCGCAACTGGCGTCTTCAAAACCGTCGAAAACCGACATGTCGGTGGTCGGCGTCGGTTTTAGCCCAAAACCGACTCCGACCGATCGATGATCACCCCTAGGAGATTATGTAAAAAAATATATAATAATAAAATAAATGGTCGGAGATTGTGTAAAATCCTATTTTAAAATAATGTGTTTGGTATATATCATATATACTAAACAAAATAGTTTAAGTCTCATTGGATAATTATTTGGTTTTTTTGTTGTTATTAGTTTTTGAAAATCAAGCCGTAAAAATTACTTTTAGGTATATATATATATATATATATATATATATTATAATAAATATATTTCTTTTTGTGCTTTCAAAAACCAAGCCAAAATTTGAAAACTAAAAGAGGTAGTTTTCAAAAACTTGTTTTTGTTTTTAGAATTTGGTTTGGAATTTAGATATGTCAGGAAGATTTTGACCAATTGCAAATTGTCATGTCGTTGCTCAAAATTAATGATACAATTACAAATAATTAAATTTGGAACCAATTATAAATTGACAAGTGTCCTAAATTTAATTCATAAACAAAATTGATCTATTATAAAATTTTAAGGCTAGATGTTCATTTGATCAATCAATTAAAAAACTAATTTGATCAAATTTAGGATTTTTAATATTTGAGTCATATGGTTTTTGGGTCGGATATAAATTAAATTTGGCTCATGGCTAATAAAACCCAAGTCCAAGTTCAAGTTGTTAGGCCCAAAAGTTATCAAAGCTCATAAATAGAAGGGTTATCCTTCATTTCAAATATTAAAAAAAAAAAAGTTTTAAACCAGAACCATAAAATTCAAATAGGTTTCACCAAAACTGAAGACTCTCTAAAATTCATAAATTCCTGAGTGCTAATTACTTCTTGAAGATTAGAGACACTTCAAGATTCCAAAAATCAATCAATTGAGGCTTCAGACTCAATAACAAAGTGTTCAAACCCTCGAGTGAAACACATTTACACAAGAGGAAATCAAATGATCAAAGTTAGAAATTGTACACACACATACAACATCAATACAAATACAAATTTATTTCACGTGTTTCATTTCTTTGAAGTTATGTGTGAACAATGTCCTAAACAAAATGAAAATTATGATACGAAAATTGGGAGAAAACAAACATAATTTTCAAAATAATAATAATAAAACCAAATAGTTATCAAATGAGGCCTTAGTGATTGAGGTTAAATTACAAATTTCATCCATAAACTTTGAAGTTTGTATCAAATATGTCTTTGAGTTAAAAAAAAAAAAAAAAAGTGTATACTACGTCACTGAACTTTTAAATTTCTATCTGATACGCAAATTGCTAACAACAAATGTATGGGCCCAAGTTATAATACAGTGATTAAAAATCGAATGTCGTTCTCTAGATAGGTTTTCTAGTTCCCCTAATTACTAAAGGTATATTTGCTCAATATTATTTAGAGAAAATAATCGAGAAATATGCAAATCAATGAAAAACTAATCAAAGCAATAAAAAGATGGAAACTTAATGCAGAAAAGCCTTAGGGAATTGATTTCACCTAGATGCATGAATTAATCCAAAAAATAATTATGAACGAACACGTAACAAATTCATAAACCAAGGATTATCGATTATTAAAAGCCTCTCCCGACAGGGGCGAATTTAAGAACCTCAATTTAAATCAAATTATTTATTTATTTATTTAAATTTATTATTATCATTATTATTTTTTATATTAAATTAAGTTGATTATGTTTTTATAAACATAGTTTTTATTTAATTTTACAAACAATGAACCTATTGATTATGTTTTTTTAATGATTAATTTTTTAAAATTTTAAAGTTTGTATTTTTTAATATATATTTATAATTACATGTGTTTGAAGTTTGCATTTTTTTTTTTGTTGTCTATAATACAAAACACCACATATTAAATTCGACTAATGCTATGAATAGATTTTTCGAAAGAAAGAAAACGGTCGGTTTTACCTTTCGGTTAAAAAGAACCATGTGGTATTTTGTTTAGATTAGCAATTCATTGCATTGTATTATAAATCCGTATATATCAATTTTAAATGCAAGTAAAAATAAGTATAAGTATTATTTTAAATGCAATAATTCAAGTAAACATCCATAAACTTATTTTTAAATTAATTGTACTCGAAATTGAATTGAAAATATTTAAGGATAGTTAGTTTTTAAAACGTAATTGTGCTTTCTATGTATACATAAAATTATGGTTAATGTTTGAATTTAGATAATCTGGTTAAATTATAACTAGATTTTGTTGATTAAATAAAAATAGAGAATTTAAATTCATAGAATGTTATTAGATTTTTTTTTTTAAAAAAAAGCTTTTGTTGATGGTGAAGATTTGAAAAAGATTTTACTTAAAAAAAAAAGTTGAGGTTGATTTTGTTGACGGTAGAATAACGAGAAGATAGGAAAATGAAACATAAAATAATTGAAATATTTAGTTGTTTTTTGCAATCAATTACATTTTTCTATAAATTATTGATATAGATAAAAAACTTTTAAAAATATAAATTATTATTTATATATATATATATATTTTTTGAAACAAATATATGTATATATATTAACAAAAAAGAGAAACTTTAAAATAAAACAAAAAAAAAAGAAAAAAAAACCTGCGTCAGGTTCAAAATCTAGACAAAAAGATACAAATAAATAAATTTAAATAAATAAATAAATAAAAAAAAAAAAAAAAAAAAAAAAAAAAAAAAAACCTGGGGTTGTCGCCCCTCTTCAAGGGGCGCGACACTTGCTTTTCCAAAATAGTTTGGAAACAGCATCTTTTTTCTAATTTTTTTGTTTTTTTGTTCTACTTTTCTTAAAAACCGATATATATATAATTTGCAGTCCAAATATTACAAATATTAAAAGGTATCTTTGGTGTGTTGGTTTCCATTGCTTTCCGTGTGTTGGTGCCCCCTATCCGGTCCTGAGTTCAAACTCAACATATATTTGGACATTAGAATTATTGACAATAAAATAAAACAACCAAAGTGATATTTGGTTGTTATTTTAATCTAAAAAGAATATGAAATGAGTTTATAAGTTTCTTTTTAAAAAATTAGGAAAAAAAAATCAATTCTACCTCTAAACTTTGTGGTCAATTAAAACTCCATACTAATAATTGTATCGGTTTAAATCCTAAACATTCATAATTGAATTTTATGTCTAATGAAACTATAAACTTTCAATTTTGTGTTTGGTAAGCCTATGAATTTTGAAAAATGTCAAATAACACCTAGACACAAAATTGAAAATTCAAAAACTTATTGGACACAAAATTGAAAGTTTAGGATTCTCTTAGACACATTTATAAGTTTAGGGACCATAGACACAAATCTGAAAGTTCAAAGACTAAACTTGTAATTTAACCTGATCGATATTAGGTATTTAAATATTGTATCAATGCTTCTAAAGTTGCATTTATATGAGCTTGTGCCCCCTAGTATAAAATCCTGGATCTGCCACTGTCTCCTCAGTACAATTAATTCTTTATGCAAAATCACGAAATTGATATCCCTATCTAATTTCTATAACAAGCATAAACATCAATGAACAATCCTTAAAACGGTTTCTCAAGCAATCCCAAATCTCCCGATTGTAGAATCACCTAAGTCATGCAATTGATGGTCTAATCTAAACTACCCTCTCCCGAGCAATTAGTTCAGAAGCAAGAACATACAATCCGTGATCAAGAGATTATAAGCATTAAACATACAATTGTGTAAATGAACCGCGTTACGAAACGTCCTAAAAAGTCCCTAAATTAATACATACAATCTAATGGCTACATCAAGCCCCTAAGAAACGAAATTTAGCTACTCATGTCTCTAAAAATACAAGCAAAATCAGTCCAATACATGCTAAAAATCAGTACAAGAAACAATGGAGAAAGATTAAACTCGCTAGCCGTGATTCCCGCGCGTTCCTGTCACGATCCTCACGATCCAAGCTCAAAAAATCAAGCTCTCTTCGTCTCCTCCCTGTTCTGTGCGTTCTCCATCTCTAAAATCGTATTTCTCTCTCCAAAAGCCCCCCCGAAACAACAACATCACAACAAATATATACTGGCCAATCTGCGCGACAGCGTCACGACGCTAAGGACACAACGCCGACGTTGTGTCAATGGGTGCCCTAATTATTCTGGAAAATGCCGCAGCGTCGAGACGTTGTCTCGTTTGCGCTCCTCCTGACTTTATGGTCCAACGTTGAGACGCTCATGGGGTAGCGTCTCAACGCTAGGCCTTGAACTTTGCTTCTTTCGCTCCTTTCGCTCCTTTCTTCGTTTGAATTTATTATTTAGCTCCTAAATCACCAGTAATCTTCAAAAACGTCAATTTCCATTGAAATGCTTGATTCCTACAAAACAAAACCAAATAGACATAAAATTGGTCAAATAATACCCAAAACTAACACTAAAATATTACAAAATATAGCTTAATAAATTGTGCTATCACTATCATATAATAGGTTCTTGAACTTTGGTCTTCAATAAGTCCTTGAAATTTCAAAAATTTTGAAACTTTTTATTAGATACAAAGATGAAATCCATCTTATTGGAGGCAAACTTGAAAATTTAAAAACATATTCAACATTTTTAAAATTGAGAGATCCATTATTAGACGTAAATATGAATATTAGAGACTAAACTTATAATTTAATCATTAATTCGTTTTTTTAAATTTCTAGAGGGGTGTTTAATTAATTTGCAATTTAGGTACTGGAGACATTCTCCCATGGGATGGTGTGTGGAAGTAGGTGTTATCGAATGTCAACATGGTATGTGTGTGTGTGTGTATATATATATATATATATTAGTTCAACACAATTGAGGTGAGTGACTTTATTAGTTCAACACAATTGAGGTGAGGTGAGTGACTTCGAACGTCTGACCTCTTGGTCAGAAGCAGAGGTCAAGAGTATATGCCAACTACGGTTGAACTATACTCACTTTGACAATGTCAACATGGTATCGAGAGTTTTAATTAAAAAAAAACATTATTACTTTTCTTTGTTTTTTTTTTTTTTTAACAGTTGAGAGTTACTTTTATTTTTTATTTTTTTATTTTTTTTTTTAGGAACTTTTATTCGTTAGCTTGTGGTAGAATATATTCTCCAAGTATATGAAATTCCAAGTTTGTAGCATTATTCATGTTCCTAATATTGATTAAAAGAAACTCAAATCGAGTTGTCACTCAATAAAATAATTGAAAATGAAAGCCAACCTCATTATTAATGAATCGTTTTTTATATAAATAAAACTTTGATTTATTTAACACTAAAATAAACAGCCAATCAAAGATGCATATCATTCTAGTATTGCTAATTAGATGAAACATATCTGTCCAATAAATTATGAAGGTCAACTACACAATAAACAAGAAAGCATAGAAGGATTTGATTTTTTTATTATTTTTTATTTTTTATTTTTTGACAACAAGGATTTGATTGGTTTGATGTCAATAGTGTTTGGAAAAACATGTTCATATACTGAATTATATATATATATATAATTCATCTTAGTTGCATATGCATAAAAGAAAAAAGTTCGTTTGTGTTATATATAAATATAATTGTAAAATTAATTGAATAAAATACATCATGTGCTGAGATAATGGACATAATAAAAGTTATAATGATGAACCATAAAAAAAAGGGAAAAAATCATTTTTAACCCCTAAACTTTGGGGTTGTATCAATTTTAACTCTGGACTTTCAATTTCATCAAATTGAACCCTAAGTTTAACAAGTTGTATCAATTTTAACCTCAACTTTCAATTTCATCGAATTGAACCTCAAACTTATCAAATCGTATCAATTTTAACCCTAAACTTGCATAAGTGTTACAATGTATACCTTTGGTTAATTATCTGTTTGAACCACCGTACGTAATTGATTATTTCTTATTTTTTTCTTAATTCACATTGCACTTGAATTGGTTTCTTATAAATAAAATATTAAAGAAACTTTATTTTATATGATTTTTTCTCGTTGTTGAGAACTTTGTGAGGGTTTTTTTTTTTTTTTTTTGTTGTTATTTAAGATTACGAAAGCAAAGAAATTTGAGAAGTTTTTTATCTTCAAATATTCGCTGCTTTTTTCTTGTTGCTAAGAACTGTGAGTATTTTTTTTCCCTTCTATTAATGTTTTTTTTTTCTTGCTAATTAGAAGAATATACAAATCTAGGAAACAAAAATAAAGAAATTTCGAGTTTTTTATTTCTCATATTTGCTAGATTTTTCTTGTTGCCAATAATTCGGTGATTTTTTTTATAATAATGAGAAGAATAGTTTGAGATATTTGATTTCTTAAAGAGTTTTTTCTTCAACAAATTTCTCACAAAACACTAACTCAGATGCAATATGAATTAAAAAAAGAAAAAAAAAAAGAAAATGAAATTGTCAATTACATGTTTTAGTAGCAATTCAAATGAAAAGTTGGCCCAAGGTCTACTTTGCAACATTTATACAAGTTGGAGGTTCAAATTGATACAATTTGTTAAGTTTGAGGTTCAATTTGATAAAATTGAAAGTTTATGGTTAAAATTGATACAGCTTGCAAAGTTCAGGGGTAAAAATTGTTTTTTTCCCTAAAAAAAAATTATAATCCAGAGTTAAAATGTCCATGTTGATAGATATTTGTACAAAAATATCCAAAACAAATAAAAAAAACATTTAAATTAACAAATAAAAGTTTTACATTTTAAAAATAAGTTAAAATATTTATGATAAATACTATTTTCACATTAGTTACATTTTGTTTATGTTTTATCAGTTTCTTTACAATATAATGAAAATGTCGATTCACCCTGCAAGTCGATGTTGAACTCGTGAACATGTGCAAATGTCGATAGGAATGTTAATATATGGATAGAAATTTAATATCTATTACAATACTAATTCCCATTTAACATATCAACCTTCTTTAATGAAAAAAAAAAAAAGTGACGTGTCACCCTAACATCTCATTCGGGTCACATCAACAATAAAGAAGTATATGACATTCATCTTAAACACTTCTTTTTATGTAAAATTTCATATTATATATAATATATATTAATTTTAAGATAATGACCCATATTGTTCATTTGGGTATTATCTATAAAATACCATAAAGAAAAATAAGTAATGAATTTTTGCATCTCCCGTGGAAACCGTCGGATCCCAGCTGCTAGAAGCTAAATGGTTCGAGAAAGAAAAAGTAAGCGGGGTTGGGATGGGTTATTCGTATGGCACCCTTTGCATAAATATTTAGGAGGTGTTTGGGGCACTGAATAGGTTATAATAACCCCCCTTATTATAACCTATTCAATGTTTGGGGCACCAACAAAAATAATTGGTGAGGTGGGTTATTTTAACCCCCGATTATTTTATCCATTTTCTACAGTAACCATTATTCGATCCACTACAGTAACTATCTCTCCTCACTTCTTCCATGCGACTCCTTGACTTTTCCGACAACCGCCGGCCGCCGTCAGCCGGCGAAGTTTCCGACGAATTTTCCGACGACCGCCGACGACTTTTCTGGCGATCGCCGATGACTTTTCCAGCCACCAATTTTTTTTTCCATATTTCTTCTCGATTTCATTTTGAAAAATATAAAAAATAAAAATAAAGAAAAAAAACATCAAAGGTTGCCGGAAAAGTCGTTGACAACATCGAAGGTTAATCAACTTAAAAAAAAACATTCAAACGAAATTATATTTACCACACTCAAGTTTATTTCAAATGATTTTATTGATAAAAAAAGAAAAAACTAATATGATTTTTGAACTAAACATTTACAATTTTTATTTTGGCAATACTAAAAGTTAACTAATATGATTTTTCTATACCAAAACCTAAACTTTTTTGCTTTGTAACAAAAAAAAAAAAAAAAAAACATAACCCTAAATCAAATCAAAGTGTTGTATATCATAAAAAAAAAAACTAGAAAAAGAAAACAGTCAGTTTGAACCTTTGATTCAGAATCTCATGTTAAAACAGATCAACACTCCAAACACAAATTATTTTATCTCAGATTAAAATAATCTGCACCCCAAACACAGATTATTTTATCCCAGACTATAATAATCTGCACCCCAAACACAGATTATTATAACCCCCAGATTATAATAATTGCCAGATTATTATAACCACCAGATATTATAACAAATTCAGCGCCCCAAACAGCCCCTTAAGGAAACACAAAAGACAAAATCAATCTGAACCCAACGATAGCGTTGTTTCCTTAAGACAATTTTGTTCCTTCTATGGTGTTCAAGGTATCATAAACAATTGTCTTCCAGAATAGGACGGATTACCCACCTATGAATGTAACACTCAAAATACAAGACTCTCGAACACTGGTGTTTAAATAATCGTACAGAGAAGTAGGAGAAGAGCTTTTGAAAGAATAGTTTGTGTCTTGTCTCCAAAACTCAAGATGAATCACATATTTATAGACTATTTGTGCCATTCAAATAGTCACATCTTTTCGTGTAAGGGTTGTGTCTTTTGATAAATGGACACATCCATTCACATAGGGTTGTATCATTTTCCAAAAGACACATCCTTTCACATAGGATTGTGTCATTTACAAAAGACATACATTTCCACATAAAATCAAGTTGTGATTTTTTATTTTATTAAAATATTTTTTTCATAAATCCAACAGTTCGTGACTCCAACGGGTCTTTAATCGGAGCGTGCTGAGAAATCAAAAGAAAATATGCGATCAAGTGTATTGAAGCTGAAACGTTGTTAGAATGCCTGAAAGCTTACGAAAATTAGGGTGATTTCGAGGGGAGAAGATGCAAGCCACCTCTGGTTGTTGAATCCGATTCCATCAAAGTTGTGGGAGCTGTAAATCGTGACACCGAAGACCAATCGAAGCTCAGCTTCTTCTCAACGAAATTGAGAAGTTTAGATTGCCATCGAGGGTCATCTCCATTTCAAAATGCTCAAGGTAGAGCAATAGTTTGGCGCACAATCTTACTCGCGTTGCCGCCTCCAATGGTGATTTTGGTTTTTTTTTTGTCGCTCCTTTCTTCATGCGAGGAAGAGGATACGTTTTAGAAGGAAAATTCTTTCCCCAACTGGTTTTCCTCGATATTATTTGAGGAGTTAAATGTACCTGTTCACACGTAATTTCAAATGAATGAGACACGTGGAATAAACTTTGATTTGTATTGATGTTGTATGCGTGTGAGTGTACAATCTTTAATACATAATCCTCTGATTCTCTCTCTTGTGTGTGTGAATGTGTTTCACTCGAGGGATGGAGCGCTTGTTCTCGAATTTGAAGTCGTCTCAAGGGCTTTGCAGCTTGTTCTTGAAATTAGAGTTGTCTTAAGGGTTTTGTAGCTTGTTCTTGAGGTTGGAATTGTCTCAAGGGCTTTCCAGCTTGTTCTTGAGATTGAAGTTGTCCCTAATTGTCTCAAAGGCTTTGCAGCTTGTTCTTGAGATTGAAGTTGTCCCTAATTGTCTCAAAGGCTTTGCAGCTTATTCTTGAGGTTGGAGTTGTCTCAAGGGCTTTGCAGCTTGTTCTTGAGGTTGGAGTTGTCGCAAGGGCTTTGCAGCTTGTTCTTGAGATTGAAGTTGTCCCCAATTGTCTCAAAGGCTTTGCAGCTTGTTCTTGAGGTTGGAGTTGTCTCAAGGGCTTTGCAGCTTGTTCTTGAGGTTGGAGTTGTCTCAAGGGTTTTGTAGCTTGTTCTTGAGATTGAAGTTGTACCAAGGACTTCGTGATCTTCAAGGAGTTTATTGATCTTCTAGAAGTCTTCAAGAAGCTTTAGTCTTGGAGGTTTGTTCTTCAGAAGGATTTGGGTTATTCTGGATGGATCGAAGTAGACTTCAGTCTTCAGGTCTGCAGGAGGTTCTGAGCTTCAGTCTTCGATTTAGAAGGAGGACTCGAGGAGGATCTGAACTTCGATCTTCAGTTCTACAGTGAGATGAGAAGATGATCGGAGCCTCGTTCTTCAATTATGCGACAGGATTTTGAGAGGATCTGAGCTTTGATCTTCAATTTTGCGGCAGGATTTGAAGAGGATCTTAGCTTCGTTCTTCAGTTTTGCGGCAGGATTTGAGGATGATTAGAGCCTTGTTCTTCAGTTCTGCAGTTGGATTTGATGAGGATCTGAACTTTGATCTTCAATTCTGCAGAATGAGCTTCAATCTTCGGTTTCTTCTGAGAGTTTTCTCTTCTTCCTTTCTTTCCGCTCCCCCTCAAATGAGAGATCATGCCTCCTATTTATAGAGTTTCCCAAAGGCCTTCGTGGGCTTGGGCTTGGGCTTGGTTGCATTTGGGCCCCTCTATGGGCTTGAGCTTCAAAATTTGGGCTGACCCAATTACCTTAATGAATTTGGGTTCAAATTGAACCCAATTCAATATAATTTCATGAAATTAGCATATTTTAATTTCACGAACTTAGAAAATTACTTGAAGCAAAATTTCTATGCCAACAGTACCGAACTTTCTTCTTTAATGAATTGCTTTTTCTCTCTGACAACATGTGAGATGGAATATTTAAATAACTCTTGATCGAGAATATAATGTCAGTTGAGCTATATTTTTGTTGGTAGTTCTCAAACAATAATGTTAAAGTTAAACTCATATATACTATTTTTGTTAAATACTTAATATTCAATCTATTTTTTTTTTCTTTTTTACAAATATACTGAACTGAAAGAGTTCAACTTCTAACCTCTTAGTCAAAAGTACATGCTTTATACCAGTTGAACTATGCTCTGTTCTAAGACAAAATTAAATGAAGGATATAGACTATCTTTGCGAGTCTACCTAATTTTTAAAAGGCTGAGGAAATGTTGAGTGTGTTTTTTTTAACATTATTAAGATTTTTTTTTTTCAATACCAAATGTTGCAATTTAAGGTAATATCCCATAAAATCAGTAATTAATATTTCATAAGTTGGCATGAAAAAAAAAGTTAGATTATCAAATTAAGATCAACATACCATGTAATTTCCAAACAATAAAAAGAAAAAAGAGGACATATCTAATTTGTATAAAATGACTAAATATACACCATTATCATTTTCACGAATAGAATTGATAATTAAGAAAAAAAAATTTGCAAAATAACAACATTTCAATTCAGAAATTGTCACATTCAGAGATAAGTTAAAGAAATCATAATTATAATCCAAAAAGAAAAATGAAATATATAAATATTAAAATTAAAATATCAAGAAGAAATGATTGAAAAGAAGCAATTTGCTCAACATAAATTCCATTATTCTACTCTTTGGTTGGGTACGTAAAACCATGGAATTTTGTGGCCGGAATACCCGTTTTGGAAATGTCCGTCGTTGTTCATAGCCTCCGGCAAAGGAAACACAATCGTTGGCCGGTGGAACTTCAGATTGGATTGGCTTTCGACTCCACTTCTCTTCCAGGTAAGTCCAATTGGTTTTGAATCGGAGTTGGCACTGATCTGTTTTGCGACTATTTCTTTTTCTGGATTTGAATTTTGATTTGGATTTTGGGGATGGGATGGAGTTTGTTTCTCAGCCTTGGTTCTTCCATATGTAGGCTTCAACGAATTTCCACTGCAATCGGTTTTGGGGAAGGAACACTGGGTTTAAGAGTTGAGTTCTTTTTGTTGACGGTGGTTTTGTGACGAGTCCGATGACATCACGAGACTGGTATTAGCAGATCCTCTGTATGATTGTTATTTGTGATTGTACGTCTAAGTTTTGGCTTTATGGGAATGGTTCTTCACTTCTTGCATTGTATTTGACCATGGCTGTATAGAATTGAGCATTCAGAAAGAATTGTAGTTTTGGTGGATTTGAATTTGGGTTTTTTCAGAACCGATACTGGGTTTGTGATGATTTTATAATAGAACTTGATCAATTTTTAGGATTGGCGTTGGTTGGTGGTGGTAACAGCGGGAGTTGGTGCATCACTTCAGACTTCAGTGTTGGGAAGTAATTCAGTTTTTGGAGAATTGATTGTTTTCCTGGGAAGTTACGGGAAATGAAAGTCGAAGTTGTGGGGTTGGAGGTATAATGACTGGAGGGTCATTGGGTCTTCGTACGGGAAGCTATGCATCACTGCATCTACATCTACAAAATGGTGCTCTGCAAAATCCAGGAACGCCATTGCATGTGCACAAGGCTTCGAAAACAAATTTTTCAAGTTCAAGAGAGAGGGAGAGAGTTATTCCCTTGTTTTATCGATACTTCGGTCGAAGAAGGGTTGCAATGCTCCTCTTGTTTATCCTTGCTCTTTTGGTTTTTGTATTTGGATCCTTTGCAGTCAGTAGAGGTTTGTTCTTTTCTATCTCATTACTGATTCATGGTGGTATTGCTGAATTATCGGTGGATATGGATTTGAACTTATTGGCTGATGACTGCAGTGTAGGACTTATTCTGATTAGATGAATTAAAACACGGTACAAAATACGGCCTCTTGGTAGATTACTTTACCCAGAAAGTTCTTTTGTAATTATAGCTCGCTTATGATTATTAACGATTGACAGACCCTTTTGAGATAGCTTTTGGGAGGGGTGCCCTCCACCCTGGCCCTAGGTTGTTTTCATCTTCTTTTGTGATAATATATATCCCTCTCGATGTTTCTTACTATCTCTGCCTCTGCCTCTACCTCAAGTGTGGTTCTTTGCGGTACCAATATGAGGCTAAGACATTAGCTTATTGTTCACCTATCTGAATATATACATACCTTGCATACCCGGAGCTGTGCTCATTTGTAGAAGCACAGTGGTTATTGTGATTATTATTTACTTTCTTCTGGAATTTTGAACCATGTGTTTGTCATTTGGTTTTTGTGTCTTCTGGCAATGGTTGCTTGCGGCAATTACATCGTGTGTTTAGTTGTTTTATCTGCTGTATCCTTCTGCTTTTGATTTCTTTGCAGCAATAACATCTACTGTTCTGTGGTTTCCTTTTTTGTGGTGATTGACCAGATAGTAGTGATTTGAAGCCATCTTATGAAGAAACTACACTCAGAGATTTGATAAATCCTGCTGTCCGAAAAACAGAAGACTTCAACGATAATATAACTTCAACACATGGGAATTTGTTTGGAAGAAATGAAATTTCATCTCTGCTTCCTCCTTTCCCTCATCCAAATCGTTCTTTAATTTCTGATTTTTTTCCTCGACATTCCCTTCCATCGCCGCATCCATGCAGAAACTTTGCACTTCCTCCTCCAGCCCCTGCAGGAAAGCGGACTGGAGCACGTCGTAAGTTTTAGTTATTTTATGATTCTTTGCATGTCTACCACGATCCACGGGACTTATTCACCCTCCCGTTTGAATTTCTGATTCACATTCTCTTCCCTTACTTTTTCCAGCTTGTCCAGTATGTTATATCCCTGTGGAGCAGGCTATTGCTAGTATGCCAATTGTACCATCAATATCTCCTGTACGCCATTTAACATATATTCATGATGGAAATCCAATAAAAACAGAACCACATGGGGGGTCTGATTTTGGTGGATATCCTTCTTTAAGTCAGAGAAATGATTCTTTTGATATAAAAGAGTCGATGACAGTTCACTGTGGGTATGTTTCACTTTCTTACCTGTTTTCATGTACTGATTTAATAAGTGATGATGATTACATTTCCAAAGATTTAAATTTTGATGTTCATCATACATGTATTTGTTGTCCTAAAATTTTAAATTTGTTTGTTGTCGTAAATGCATTCACTCTTGTGTTCTGCTCTTCTGTACTTGTTAGATTTGTTAAAGGAAGTAAACCTGGTAATCAGAGTGGTTTCGATATTGATGAAGCCGACCTTTTGGAGTTGGAGGAGTTTCATGAAGTCATTGTTGCATCAGCCATCTTTGGTATGGTGGCGCATTACAATACTTTTTCTTTCACTTTCTTTTTGTGGACGTGGTTCTTTCTGTGACTACTATTTACATTTTCTTTTTTCTTTTTTAAAGGAAACTATGATGTATTACAGCAGCCTATTAATATTAGTGAAGAATCAAAAAGATTTGTTCCTTTCTACATGTTCATTGATGAAGAGACAGAAGCATATATGAAGAATTCTAGCCTCTTAGATAGTAGAAAGAGGATTGGCTTGTGGAGAATCATTGTAGTTCGTAATGTTCCTTATTCTGATTCAAGACGTAATGGCAAGGTCGGTGAAATTCTTTCCCCCTCCCTAATTTGCTCCTTTCCACATCTGTTCCAGAAAATTGAGTGTTCCATCGGTGTCTTGGTTTCAAGAATTCTTCTGGTTGATTTTATCAACTTGTAAGAAAATTGTTTCTCATATTGAATCATTTTTCCATAAGGTCAGATTAAAGAAATGTTTCGCGAAATTATTTGCATTGGCGAATATGTTTAAGCAGAATAGAAGTAAAACTGGAAGGAGGCCGTTCGAAAACAAGGGCCGAACATAAAGCACTGAATTCACCCAAAAAAGAAAAAAGAGCTCCAAGAAGTAGTAATCAAATTCAGAAACAAAGATAATAACAAAAAGGCTTGTTAATGTGGACCCAAAGAGAATCACTAAAATGATTTAGAATCTAATTACCCCAAAATCCTCCTATTTGTCTCTAACTTAATATTCAAATAGCCAAAATTCTAGCCTGCCATAGAAGACTTTGTATCATGAAAGAGAGGATGTAGATTACATACTCTATCATACCATTTCAACTCTGAGACTCCCACCATTCATTCCAAAAAAGTCGAAGAACCTAACCCAAATTTGAACAGAAAACGCACATCTCCAATGCTTTACTTTTACTAGCTTGAATGCATATTGTTGTTCTTGGCATCATTTTTCATAATCTGCCAAGAACAACTCTGATAAAGTGTTCATTATTTTTCCATAGGTTTGGTTTCTTATAAAAAAAAAGTTCATCATTTTGTAGCTTAAAACTCTTGTAATGTTTGGACGTTCTTGGGTGGAGAGGGTTGTGTAAGGTAACCCCTTACAAAGTATTGATATTCAAGAGGAAAAGATAGCCCAAAGGCAATACAAAACTCCCAGCAAATTCTAGAGTGCTGGTGCTCTCCCCTCTCTTTTCAGCTCAAAGCTAAAAACACACATAAACCCTAAAAGGAAAACATAACAGCAATATATACTACCATTCACCCGCCCTTACTCTCTCATGGGACCACAGCAGCCCTTGCTTGCTTCCGCACTACCCCCCACATAACTAACTTCTTGTGGAATTTCCCTTTTTACCCCTCCTTGCATAAACCTTGTTAATTGGAGGCCTAACATTACCCTCGGGTTGCCCAAAAACCTTGTCCTCAAGGTTGAAGTCTGGAAATTGTTGTTTGATGTCGCTCATCTTCTCCCATGTTGCTTCATAAGCCGGAAGCCCTTTCCAACTAATTAAAACTTCTGTATAATCATGGTTTGCTGCATACACCTCCTCCGGATAAGCCCTCCATTCGTAATTTTCAGTCAAAATGGGTGGCCCTGCCTGGACTTCATGATGCTCCCCCACGGCCTTCTTGAGCTGCGATACATGGAAAACCGGATGGATCATGGACTCGGGAGGTAATTCCAGCTTATAGGCCACTGTCCCGACTCTAGATGCAATCTTATATGGCCCGAAGAACTTGGGGGATAGTTTCTCGTTTCTCTTTTTAGCCAACGAAGCTTGTCTGTATGGTTGGATCTTCAAGAATACCCACTCCCCTTCATCAAAGTTCACTTCCCTTCTTTTCTTGTCAGCGAATTTCTTCATGCGTTCTTGCGCCCCTTGTAGATGCTCTTTAAGCACCTTAATCATGGCATCTCTCTGTGAGCTGCTGGTCTAAGTTGGCATTCGAGGTTTTCATGTCCCCATAAGATAACAGAGGGGGTGGCACTCGGCCATAGACGGCTTGGAATGGAGTCATGCCGATGGAGGCGTGGTACGTCGTGTTGTACCAGTATTCGGCCCAGCTCAACCAGTCGCTCCACTTCTTTGGTTGTTCCCCACAGTAGCATCGCAAGTAGAACTCGACTCCCTTGTTTACTATCTCAGATTGGCCGTCTGATTGAGGGTGGTATGCGGTACTACGACACAACCTAGTACCTTGGAGACGAAATAGCTCGGACCAGAAGTTGCTAATAAAAATTTTATCCCTATCCGACACAATGGCTCGGGGAAATCCATGGAGTCTGACGATCTCTTTCACAAATATTGATGCTACCTCCTTGGCCGTGAAGGGATGTTTCAACCCGATGAAGTGGGCTGCTTTACTCAGCCTGTCTACCACCACGAGAATCGAGTCCATTCCTTTTGACTTGGGCAGCCCCTCGATAAAATCCATCGTGATATCTTCCCAAACTCTCTCTGGTATTTCTAGAGGTTGCAGCAGACCCGCCGGTGAGGCAGCTAGTGTCTTATTCCTTTGGCAAACCAAACATTCAGCCACATACTTCTTCACATCATTTTTCATCCCTTCCCAGTAGAGTTCTCCCGTCAGCCTTTTATATGTTCTCAAAAAACCGGAATGGCCTCCTAACACAGAATCGTGGAAAGTATGCAACACAGAGGGAAGCAAGGAAGAAGTTTTGGATAAAACTAACCTCTTCTTGTAGAGTAACTTCCCTTGGAGCCACTCGAACTTAGGCACACTGTCCGCATCTTCCCGCAGCTGTTGGATAATGCTTTTGAGTTTTGGATCACTATTCACTTCCCTGCTCACAATATCCACATCGAGGATTGCTGGAGCCACCAATTGGGTCATTTGCACGGCCGGCAACACGCGGGATAACCCATCCGCTACTTGATTCTCAGGTCTGGGTCGATATTGAATCTCAAAATCGTATCCCAGAAGTTTTGACAGCCACTTCTGGTACTGTGGTTGGATCACTCTCTGCTCTAGCATAAACTTCAATGCCTTCTGGTCTGTTTTCACCACAAACTTCTGCCCAAGTAGATACGGACGCCATCGTTGAACAACTAGGACTATTGCCATCAATTCCCTCTCATATACTGATTTCAGCTGCGCTCGAGTGGAAAGTGTGTGGCTAAAATATGCGATGGGTTTTTTTCCTTGAGTCAAAACCGCCCCCAATCCAGTGCCCGATGCATCGGTTTCCACCATGAACGGCCGTGAGAAATCTGGCAAGGCTAACACAGGCAACGTCACCATGGCTTTCTTCAATTGTTCGAACGCTTGGTCCGCAGCCTCCCCCCATTCAAACGCCCCTATTTTCAAGAGTTGGGTTAAGGGAGCTGCAATTTTGCCATAGTTGCACACAAATCTTCTGTAATAGCCCGTTAGTCCCAGAAATCCCCTCAGTTCTCTCAACGTCTGGGGTCGCGGCCACTCCATCATTGCCCTGATCTTCTCGGGATCAGCTTCTACCCCCCTGGCCGAGATCATATGTCCCAAATATTCGACCTTAGTTTGCACGAAATGGCACTTATTCATATTGGCCTTCAGCTGGTTCGTTCTCAGTACCTCGAAAACAATAGTCAAGTGTTGCACATGTTCTTCGTAAGTCATGCTGTATATAAGAATATCATAAAAAAAAACCAATATGAACTTACGGAGGTACGGCTTGAATATATTGTTCATCAAGGCTTGGAATGTTGAGGGGGCGTTTGTGAGTCCGAATGGCATCACTAGGAACTCGTAATGTCCCTCATGAGTTCAAAAAGCAGTCTTCTTCGTGTCCTCTTGATGTACTCTTATCTGGTGATATCCCGATCGTAGATCGATCTTGGAATAGATCTTCGAGCCATGTAGTTCATCCAGTAGTTCTTCTACCACGGGAATTGGGAATTTGTCGGGGACAGTTGCATTGTTCAAGGCGCGGTAGTCCACACAGAACCTCCAGCTGCCGTCTTTTTTCTTTACTAGGAGTACCGGACTCGAGAATGGACTCACGCTCGGCCTGATAATCCCTACCATAAGCATTTCTGACACTAGCCTCTCAATTTCGTTCTTCTGTACTTGTGGGTACCGGTAAGGTCTCACATTCACTGGCTGGGCCCCTTCCTTTAAATGGATTCGATGATCAATCTCCCTTACCGGCGGTAAACCCTTTGGCATAAGAAAAACATCAGCATACTGTTCGATCAGCTGTTTTGTGGAGTCCGGGGTGGCCTCTGCCGGCGTAATAGACGCAAATTCCGCGTAGTCGGTCAATGCTTCCAAGGCTTTGAACTCTACCAAATAGCCTTGGTCAGTTTCGTCCCACGTCTTAACCATCCTTCGCAAAGAAACCTTCGTCTTGGTCAAACTCGGGTCCCCTTTCAATACAATGTTTCCCTCCTCCTTCTCAATGGTGATGGTCAAGGTGGTCCAATTTACCCTTGTCTCTCCCAAGGTGTGGAGCCAAATCATTCCCAACACCACATCCACACCTACTAAGTCCAGCGGTATGAAATTTTCTACTATCGTGAGGTCTCCCAAGGACAGAACGACTCCTTTGCACACGCCTTTCCCCTTAATGGGAGGTCCGGATCCCAACAATATCCCATAGTTCGCTGTGTCTGTCAATGGTAACTTCAAGTCATCCACTAACCTTTGAGTGATGAAGTTATGGGTGGCTCCACTATCGATCATAACCACCACCTCTTCCATGTCGATCTTCCCTTTTAACTTAATAGTCCCCGGCCCTGTGAATTCGACCACCGAGTTCAAAGAGAGTTCTACGGCGTCGTGCATCTCAGTGGTTTCCGCGGCTTCTTCCACGATCGGCTGGTAATCTTCTTCGAAAACCTCCAACTCTTCACCGTTGGCCTGCACCACCAACGCACGGAGTTCTTTAGCTTTACAACGATGGCCGATGTGGTACTTCTCCTCGCATCTGAAGCACAGACCCTTATCTCTCCTCGTCTGGAACTCGGCATCGACCCCTTCTCTTCGTGGGTTTGCATTTGCTGTGTTAGTCAAAGTAATGGTCCGTGTCTGGTGGGTCGCATACGGCCTGGTTGTTTCTTTTCGTGGGCCCTGCGCCAATGTGGTCTCCGATTGGGCCTTGGGTTTAATCGTCCTGGGCCCTTCTTCTTCCTCCCGGGTGGTTTCTCTATCTTCCACCAACTGTGCCTTCTCCATCATCTCTTCCAGACCCACCGGACGGAAACAGAGAACCTCGGCTTGCATCAGAGGCTTCAGGCCATTCATGATCGTATTTTCCAGTACCTCATTAGATAAGTGTGGCAGCGGTGCGACTAATCTCTCAAACTCTTCGCAATACTTCTGCACTGTTGTGGTTTGCTTCACTGCCAAGAAACGGCCGCAGACCGACCCTGTTTTCTTCTTCCGAAACCGTTTCAGTAGCCGCAGCTTCAAATCCTTCCAATCCTTAAAGGGCTCTCTCTCTTCTTTCGCTCTATACCAGTTGAGGGCTACCCCTTCGAAACTAATCACAGCCACAGTCATTTTTTCAATTTCAGATAACTTGTGGATTTGAAAATACCTGTCCGCGTGAAACATCCAGTTGTCCGGATCATCGCCGCCGAACACCGGCATCTCCACCTTCTTGAACTTGTGGCGGTCGCTCTGGTTGTCCTTGTCCTCCCCTGCTTCGGTTTGGACCTTCCCATCTTCCTCACTGTTCGTTCCGGAGTTTTCGCCCGCGTCGATAGTTTCCTTCGACTTGTGCGCTGACCCCTCAGTGATCACCGAAGGTTCTGAGCGGCGAGGGTTGCTATTTCAGCCGCTAAGGTTGCGATAGCTTTTCTCACGTCCTTCATTCCCTCGTCAATGCTAGTCTTCATTTCCGACATCTCTCGCTCATTGGCCTCTAGCCGTTCCTCTATCTTCTTCTGAGTCATCTTTTTCCACCTCCCCAGGATTGAGGATTGCTCTGATACCAATTTGTAAGGTAACCCCTTACAAAGTATTGATATTCAAGAGGAAAAGATAGCCCAAAGGCAATACAAAACTCCCAGCAAATTCTAGAGTGCTGGTGCTCTCCCCTCTCTTTTCAGCTCAAAGCTAAAAACACACATAAACCCTAAAAGGAAAACATAACAGCAATATATACTACCATTCACCCGCCCTTACTCTCTCATGGGACCACAACAGCCCTTGCTTGCTTCCGCACTACCCCCCACATAACTAACTTCCTGTGGAATTTCCCTTTTTACCCCTCCTTGCATAAACCTTGTTAATTGGAGGCCTAACAGGTTGTTAAACTATTAACACGTGGTATGAATGCTGATAATAATTAAAACGAAGTTCACATCATAGCCCTGCGTAGAAACCTACTATTTTCCCCCTTTTCTAATGATAACACTATGGGGGTACGCATGTTGTGGAGTGGCAACCTCGTTAACCTTGATATAGGCTTTTTTGTTCCAACTTTTTGAGGTTCTTTTCTTCTTTCTTTCTTCCTTCTGCAAAAGGAATGTTCTTATTCCCCTTACAGGGGTGATTTGATGCTTAGGTGATAATTTTGTTTCTATTCATTACTTAGAAGTGGAAGGAGCATAGATCATGATCGGCCTATTTTTCTCTAGTACTTTCTGTCTTTTTTCCCACCATGCACTGACAATCAAATTTCAAAGCTAGTGTCCTGTTGTTATTGATATTAGGTTTAAATCCTGTTTTAGTTGTTGAACTTTCAACTTATTTCATTTCTTCTTTATACTTTCAAATATCTTAATTTGGTTTTGACACTTTCAAATATTCTATTCTTTTCCTCTTAAAACCTTTTTCACAATCCATTTTACTTTTCTTTGTTAAATTTATATCTGCATTTAACTAAAATTTTATGCCGCCCATTTCTAAACTCATTGCCAAACTCTACACATGGAGTTTAAAAGTTTATGTAATGCCACCTAAGGTTTTTGTTAGATGCAATACAAAAATTTAACAACAAAGTTCAAATGAGTTCTTATGTAAAATAGAGTACGTGTGAAAGTTGAGAGATTGGAATAAGATTAAAATCTTATTATTATTGTCATTTTAACATTATCATTATTATGCTTCGTAACCATAGAGGTTCTGATGATCCAGAGTCAAATTTATTTGCATATTTAGTTATTCTGTTTGGGGACACAAGATATTCATAATCTCTGGCTAGAAAATAAAAGTAAATATGTATATCTTGTTTCTTATAAGGACATAACATTGTTGTAGATAGGAAGAAAACCTTTGTGGCTTCTATATATCTAGATGTTGGCTGGCGACGTGGAAAGCAATGAGAGAACCCGGCAGATAAACATGATGGACAACTGAGAGAACCCAATTGATAAAGTTATAACTTCCTGTTTATTTTTTAGGATTAGTTAATAGGACCGAGCCTGGTACCAAAGTGAGCATCATTGCTAGAGTCTTGAGTTACTCTGTAGATCTTTCTGCATTGAAGTACTTTACTGCTAAAAAAATTAATCAACAGATGTTTGCATCCCTTTTAAATGAGGTCAATATATTAACAGGTTATACAGATTTTTGGTATTTGCTTGGAACTATGATGGAATATGATGGGCATTTCATTAGTTTTTACTTGATTTAATTGTGGCAGATTCCCAAGCTTCTTCTGCATAGGCTTTTCCCTAACATTCAATACTCAATATGGATAGATGGAAAACTTCAGCTTGTTGTGGATCCATTTCAAATTCTTGAGAGGTACGTCCAATTTTCTATGTTGCGTGGGCCTTCAGACTTTTAGAGCACGAAATTCTAAGATGCTCATTTTTAAGCTTCACACATGCTTTCTGTAATAATTTTTTCCTGATGTCCGATTGTTATTCGGCTTAATTTTTTCCATAGCATGGCTGTTCTTCTGTTGGTTCTTTTTCTTTTGGCAAAATATTTTTATCCATCTACGTTTACTATGGATCCCACCTGGTCAATTGGGAGGTAGTTCAAAGCCGGCGGAGCTTGGAGGGCTAGGTATTGGCAACTTAAGGTTACATAATGAGACCTTGTTAGCGAAATGGTTGTGGTGCTTCCTCATAGAACCACATGCTTTCTGGTATAGGATCATAGTAAGTGTGTTTTGCACCCTTTTGAGTGGATTTCAGGCGGTGGGTTTAAGGGTTCAAGCAAAAACCTTTGGATTACCATTACTTTGGGTTTTTCTTTATCCTCCATGTTTGTTAAATGCTTGGTTGGAGATGATTTAAGTATTTACTTTTGGGAGGATTGTTGGGTGGAAGACAAGCCCCCTTGTGCATTGTTTTCCTAGATTCGTTGTTTTCCCAAATTTATCATTTGCTAATTAAGAGGTTGCACTCGGTGGCCTCTGTATTGCCTTCTTATAATACTTCATCGATTTCTTTGGGCTTTCATCGTCCCCTCACTAACCAAGAGACTTTGGAGGTGGTTGCCTTTCTTTTCTGTCAATTTTTATTAGTTGACCAGTTCAAGGAGAAGGGATTTTGGGCTTTGGGTGCCTAATTCGTTGGAGGGTTTCAGATCGCTTTTTCATATCTCTTTGGCTCCCCTTCTTCCTCGCAGGGTGCCCTAACATTCTCCTCTCTCTAGAAGGTCGAAATCCTATGAACGTTAAGTTCTTTGCTTGACATGTTTTGCATGAGAGGGTGAACATCCAAGATTGTATTCAGAGACATTCTTCTTTTGTTGCATTTGCAATAGTGCATTCTTTGCAAGCGACAAGAGAAGGATATTGACCATTTATTGTGGGATTTCCAGTTCGCTTACTCCCTTTGGAGTCGGTGCTTTACAATTTTTGGGATTGCTCTGGCTTGTAACAGAGATTGTTGTTCTACAATAGAGGAGGTGCTCTTGAACTCTCCCTTTTGGAATAAAGGAAGAATGTTGTGGCAAGCTTGCTTTTTGGCTATTTTGTGGAGAGTTAGGTTCGAGAGGAATGATAGGATTTTTAAAGGGGTCGAGAGTTCTTTGGAGGATGTTTGAGAGGTTGTAAGGTTTAATGTTTCTTTATGGGTTCCATTAATCAAACTTTTTGTAATTTTCAGTTTGGTCTTATTTTTTTCGATTATTCCTATGGGTGGTTTGGGGACTCCTTTGTACCTTCTTTCATTTTTCTCCATGAAAGCTTGATTTCTTTTTAAAAAAACAAAATATTCAAAGTTATGACAACGGTACTTGGAAGGTAAGAGTATAAAATAAGTTGGCTCAACGTTAATCTGATACACCAATTGTCTTCTTGACCAACTGATTTAACGAGACAAATAAATGAGATTGTGAGCTTTGTTTGGGTACAATAGTTCAATATTACTAAAGAGGGAAATTCGCATTATTTCAATACCCTTCTTATTTGATTGTCCAATATTTTTTGAACTGTTTGACGCATTTTGTTCTATAAATCTAATTTGCACTGGAGATTGTTCAGTTCCAATAAAAAGCTATCTCAAGACTTGCAATGGATCTTATTTATTTTCATGTTTAGTGAGTGTCCAATAAAATTGAACAATTAAAGAACCATAATAACAAATAGCCCAGTGTTGTCTTTAGTGGGAAGGTTTGAAAATCCCTTGATCGATCTGGCTCATCATTTTGTAGAAGAATACTTTTTATGTCCTCTTACATCATATCTTAATCGTCATAATAATGAGTCTGATCTATTGATTCTTATACATGATTTTTACCTGTGGATCATTTCAGAATATTTGCTAGCATGATTCTCGTTTGTAGGTTCGATGCTGATGTATGTTTTGGGTGCTGGTTTAAGCTTTATCGCTGTAAAGTATTTTTAACTAGGTATTATTATGTTAATTGTCTTGACAGGTTCCTGTGGCGCCAAAATGCATCTTTTGCAATTTCAAGACACTATAAACGATTTGACGTCTTTGAAGAGGCTGATGCTAACAAGGCTGCTGGAAAATATGACAATTCCTCCATTGATGAGCAGATTGATTTTTATGTTAGCGAGGGTTTAACACCATATTCTTTGGCTAAGCTTCCTATAACTAGTGGTACGGATTAATTCGTTACAAGCACTTGTTCCGTTTATCCGCACCTGCTTTTTATGTATGCAACCAATCTCTGTATATTTCACATCTTCTTTTTGGGTCTGCGTTGGACTTCCTGCAGATGTTCCTGAAGGTTGTGTTCTAATTCGAGAACATATTCCCATAACAAATTTATTCACTTGCCTTTGGTTCAATGAAGTTGATCGTTTTACTTCAAGAGATCAATTAAGCTTCGCCATGGTGAGAGATAAGATAATGTCTAGAGTCAATTGGAGCATTAACATGTTCTTGGACTGTGAAAGGCGCAATTTTGTTATACAGGTCCTAAACTCCTTTTCTTCTGTTTTGAAAAAAAAAGCATGCATGCAGCTTAATAAAACCCTTATAATTTAGTTTATTGGAACATATAATTCTATAAACATGGCGTTCAGCCTTTTGCAATATTGAGTTCTAGGACTTTTTTTTTCTTTCCCTTTTTTCCCTCTCAACCTAGTGGCTTTACAATCTTTGTTCCAACTCCTTTTGTACGTTTAGATTTGAGAAAAAAGATTATTGACATTCTGCTCTTTCCCCTTTCACATTTACAGACATATCATAGAGAAATACTGGAACACATGCCACCTCCTGCCATAGCAGTTATCCGTCGTCCTCCACCGGTGCCGGACGGTCGTACTGTTTCGAAGACTCCAGTACGTACCATTTCAAAGCCTCCAGTACGTACCATTTCAAAGCCTCCAGTTCGTATTGTTCTAAAGCCTCCAGTAAAGAGAAATCCTTCCAAGCGGGGAAGAAGTGATAAGAGGTCCAGTTCGAAGCGGCATCGTAAAGTTATTGCTGGACATAGAGAGGATAATTTGTTCTAATTCAATTCATATAAAAAGAAAATGTTATTTTTTCTTTACCCTTTGACATTTTTAGTTTCATTCTCATTCTCATTCTCATCCCTCAAATTTACATCTCAATACAGGGAGATCTGGTTTAGATGTAGAGCATTGTTTGATGGGACAAAATGATACCAATTTTGTACTGGAAATTGTTGATATATATATTGGTTTCTGTTGTAGATATGAAAGTTTCTTCCTGTGTGCATACAACTTACCTAATTCCAGGCCACATATCCTCCATTGACATGGAAGTCCTGAATACTTCCCTGTAAAACAGTTAGTTTCATCTGGTTGATATGTCTTGAATCTATTATTCTAGCGTTCTGAATGATCAAGTATTGATGTTCGGGGGCAACACCCCATAAGCTAAATTTTGTATAGAGATTAGTTATGATACTTTCGTTTTGGATTCTATTTTGGGTTTATTCCATTAGGGTTAGGAGGGATGTCATATATAAACCCTCTAGTCTCTATATCTTATTTTCTTCTTACTAATAAAATTACTCTCTCCCTCTGTCCGTGGATATAGCTAACACACCGTTAGTGAACCACGTAAATCTGTGTTGTTTCTTCTCATTTTCTATTATTTGTTTTGATTACTGTCATAACACATTTTGGGTTGGTTTTCATGCAGAATTCAATCATGCACACATTATTATGGAATTTTATTGCTGTAATATGTTTATTTTGACACCTGGTTGGTTTTGGACTTCTAGATTCTGCAAAATATCTCTGGCTTTTGAACAAGGGCAGGGCATTTGCTGGATTTATGATGATCTCTTCAAAGCCATGCTCAGCCAAGTAAAGTAAATTTCAACTTTCTGTCCTCTCTCCAAACAGAATATGTTATTTAGAATCTTTCTTTCACATTGCCAGTGCCACTTGTTGATTTCCAGTAGAGCCTGAGAAATTGAAAAATACTTGATGTTGCTCATAAAAGATAAGGTCAAATAAATTCAATTAGTTTGTGTTTAGTGAGTTTGTTTCTAGAAATAGTATTCAAATTGCATTGAAACTGAAAATTTTGAAAACAATCTTGTATGTTTTAGGTGTTTTTTTATTTTAAATTCGCCATAAACAAGCGGTTGTCTCGTGAAATTAGTAGAGGTGTGCGTAAACTCGCCCGGACGCTCACGGATATAAAAAAAAAAATGCCATAAACAAATTTCAGATTTAAACAAAAAAAAAATGTTACTTTGTTCGGTAAATTAATACTAAATTGTTACATTTTGAAATTCTTATAAACTATTTTTAATCCCTCAAAATCAACTCCAAAAGAGCTTTAGTTGTAATTTTTATTTTATTTTATTTTCTAGTTCAATAATTAAGAAGTGGGCATCGAACCATCATCCTTTCAAATGGTAAGTAATATATTACCCTTCAAATATTATCATGAATCTTCCTTTTCTTATCAATTTTTTGTAGTTACTATCAATTACTTTAATGGCTTACTCAAAATCACATTTAAAAGCTGTCCAATCTAATGATTTTTAATTTATTTCAAAGTCTAAAGATTTATTAACATAATATTCAATATAAATGTCATGTATGTAACGGCAGTTCCAAAGTCCTATTATCTTTATTTTATTTTATTTTTTATTTTCTCTTTATTCTTTAACCCGTCTTTAATATTCCTATTTACATCACCAATGAAAGTGAATATTTGAAATATTACGCAAAGGTTTTTTTTGGTAATATTTATTTGAATATCCTTTTCAATTATTTTTTAATTTTAAAATAGAATGTTATATAAACTAAGGTTTAGTTTGGGATTGCAATAGCTTTTAAAATAATTTAATTATTTATATGATTTAAATTGCATCTAATTATGTTTAATTAATCTAAAATATTCGATGAAAAATTAAGAAAAATAATTGTTATAAATATTAAACCAATCAAAATTTTATTGATATGAGAAAAAACAAATGTGAAAATATATATAGGAAGCATAAATTTGAGATTTAAAAACAGTAAAAGAAAGTGGCCGATTTTTAGAAAAGCTAAATCTAAAAGTTGATATCTATCATGTTTTGCACGAGTAAATTGGAAAGTGATTTTGGATAGATTAATTAGGCCCCGTTTGATAACCATTTTGTTTTTTGTTTTTAGTTTTTAAAAATTGTACTTTCTCTCAATCTTCATACAATGATTTTCATTTTTGTTAAGGAGAGACATTTGAGTTACTAGCCAAATTCCAAATTCCAAGAACAAGTTTTTGCAAACTATTTTTTTTTTAATCAAAATTTGACTTGTTTTTTAAAACATGGGAAAGGATATAGATAACAAACAAAGAAACTTGTGAGTAAAAATAGTATTTATAAACTTAATTTTCAAAAATCAAAAACCAAAATCATGGTTATCAAACCGACCTTAATTATTTGTTTTGAGATTCTCTCCTAATTACTTACTTTGGGAAATCCTCAGATATGACCAGAAATTACAGGCCAAACCTATTTTCACTTGTTTTATTCTTCCAATTATACCCATAAGTCAATTCTCATGTCTCACCCTATATTTGAGGAAACCATTTAATTTTTTTTATTTTTTATTTTTAAAATCAATTATCCTATGAATAAAGCAATGGTTGGTTACATCATATATATTATCTCTTATCATTTCATCGTCTTTCCCAGTAGATTTTTATTTTGTAATCAACAGACCAGATTGCTTCATCGTCTTTTCCAACCATGCTGATTGATTATTGGTCTTCATCGTTCCTTCCAACACTGTAAAGCTATTGATCATAGGTATATTGATCATAGGTATATTCCTTCCAACACTGTTAAGCGTTCAGATTGATTATTGCTTTCATGTTTTCGTTCACCCGAGTTATTCTCTTCATTTGTTGAAAGCTCATTTGAACTTCCTTCCGCACCAGTCTCAATCACCTTTGAATCTTCCCCCTCCTACAAAAGTAAATAATTTTTAGAAGAAACCCTTATCCGTTTTCATTCACACTATAATTGTGATTAGACAAAGATCACAACTACAGTGATTTTTCTTCCATTTCTTCAATTTGAATTCCAGCTATAACATGTATGATTTTTTTAAATGAGGAAGAGAAAAGGGTTTTTTTTTTGGAACGTGAGTGTGTTCCCAAGAGAGTAATTATGTCTTAGGGTTTTTTCGAAGAAGCTAATCCAGAGGTTTGTTTGAAATTGTGTATCAATTTTTTCATTTTTTTTTATGATTATACTTTTTAATTCTGATATTTTAGGTGTTCATCCCATTAGGTGAATCTAGATTTTTTTTTTTTTAATTATACTTTAATTCTTCTTTGAATCTGGAATTTTTTTAATTGATGTTGTTCTTTATTGTTATATGTTGTTCTTTATTGTTATTGAATTTGGTAAGCTATTTCATTTTTTTTCTTTTGATATACACTGTTTAAATTTAAGTCCTCCTATTTTTTCTCTCTTTTTTTTGGTTGTCAGATTTATATTCCATTTCATTTGAATTTCGGTTAGTTTTGATTTGCTAGATGAATCAATGGTTAAGGAAGCTAATTTGATTGTTTGAAATTGTGTATCAATTTTTTCATTTTTTTTTTCTGATCCTGATATTTTAGGTGTTCATCTAGATGAATCTAAATTTTTTTTCTGATTATACTTTAATTCTTCTTTGAATCTGGATTTTTTTTTAATTGAAGTTGTTCTTTCACGGTTTAAATTTAAGTCCACCTATTTTTTCTCTCTTTCTTTGAATTCCAGATTTATATTCCATTTCATTTGAATTTCGGTTAGTTTTGATTTTCCAGCTGAATCAATGGGTAAGGGAGCTAGATTTTCTCTGTATTTGTTTTATTTTATTTTCAGATTTAAGATTTGTTAAAGGGTATTTTCGTCGAATTTCATGCCAAAATAGTTTACTAAAAATAGGATTTGGCCCATTTATCAGAAATACGATTGGCCATTTGATTGTATTTAAAGTTAAAATCTCTTGTGGAAGAATCTTAACCGTTTATACTATTTAGTAAATTTGTTTATTATTTAATTTATCTAAAATCACTTTTCAATTTACTCCAATGATGAAAATCAAGTTCATATCATCTTTTGAATTCAACTTTCCAAAAATCCGTCATCTTCTTTAGAAATTCCAAATCTATTCTTACATTTTTTTTTTCCTTCGGGCTGTTCTCTTATATAAACCAGAAAACTAAACATATAATTTTCAAAAACAGAAAACTAAAAACAAAATGTTAGTTAGATTTATTTTGATATCCATACAATAGCATTTATGACATACATTAATATAACAATTATATTAAACTAAAGTAATGTCATACTCAATGCATTTTAAATTTTATCCATTTAATATAACACTTTATATTAAACATCTATGAGAATAAAATTCATACATATTTCATACATTATAACATTTATAATACATATTTCATACATTATAACATTTATAATAATAAATATGCATGAATATATGCTTAACATAAGGTGAGAATTTAAGCTATATGACATCCATAAAGCAAATAAATAGCAATTGAACCAGTTAATTTTGGCCCATAGAATAAAATAAAGGATAAATCACAATAATTATAGCTAAATTCTATCCTAAAAGTCCTTATGCAGCTCCAAATACTAGACCGCCTGAATCGACCCAAACCACTATTTCCACAGTTTTTTTTTTTTTTTTGAAAAATTAGGTCTATTTAGACTCCAAATCAAGTTTAAATAACTTATCAAAGTAATTTTATTATTATTATTATTATTATTATTATTTAATTTGACTAAGAATTCAAACCATTCGTCAGGAAAGTAAGAAATGGGGAGAAAACAAACAACTAAATAAACAAATTAGGTCACATTTCATAACCATTTGATTTTTAGTTTTTTGTTTTTGAAAATTATGCATGTTTCCTCGCAACTTCTTGATTGTGGTTTTTACATTTCTTAAAAAAATATATTTTACTTTTTAGCCAAATTTAAAAAACAAAAACAAGTTTATTAGGTCTGATTTTGATGACCTTTAGGTTATTTATTTATTTATTATTTGTTTTGTTTGGAAAATAAAGTGTATAAACACTACCTCAATCTATAATTTTTTTTTTTTTAAAAAAATTATTATCTACATTAATCAAGTTTTTGAAAACTAAAAGGAATAGTTTTCAAAAAATTGTTTTTTGTTTTGGAATTTGGCTAAGAATTCAATTGTGTTCTTAACAAAGATGAACACCATTATAAGAAAATTGGAGAAAACAAATATAATTTTCAAAAACCAAATAGTCATGGTTATCAAATAAACCCTAAAAATTGTTTCAAAAAAAAAAATAAATAAATAATAAAACCTAAAAAGTACATTTTTTGTTTTTCAAGACATGACTTTAATTTTGAAAACATTTTTATAAAGTAGATGTTAAATCAAAGTATCTTATGGGTGAATTAATGTTATAAGTTAAATAATAAAAAACAAAAAATGAAATGGTTATTAAATGGTCTAAATAATTCTAATTAGGTTTTGAAAGATATATCAAAGGTTGGAAATTGCATTGAGAAGGATTGGAAGTGTTGGTGAGAATTCATGTTGATAGGATAATACTTGACTATAAAAAAAATCGAACAAAAGAAAAAAAAAACACAAAAATTATGCCAAATAGACTATATCTAAAAGACCAAATCATAAAAAATATCCTTGAAAACTAATGGGTTTCGTTTAAATAATACTCTTAAACTTTGAAAAGTTTTAAAAATACTCTTAAAAATGTTAAAAAATCCTAAGTTTTTTATGAAAAAGGTTAAAAGTTTTAATTTTATCAATATCGATCTTAAAAAAAAAAAATGCAAAAATACTTTTACGGGAAAACGTTTATTTTTTTCATCATCTTACATTTCTCCATGAAAATTAGTGATAATTTTAGCTTATTTGCAATGTATTTATAGAAAAGTTTTTCTTCTCATTCAACGCGACATCCTTCTAAGAGATTGACCATATTCTTATGTTAAAAGCTTCAAAATGACCTTTGCTTCATTTTTGAATTCTTCAGATCGTTCACTTGATTTTGTTGATAGTCTTTTTCACTGTTATTTCCTCATCAATAACTGTCAATCAATTTTCGTTCTATTCATTTTAGACAAAATAAATGAATATATATTGTTGTTTTAACACTTCTTAAATATTAAAAGAAATCACATATCAAACTTTTGATTAATTAACTTTGTAAACTCGATCAAACCCATATTCTTGAAAAGCTCCAAAAACCCAAAATTCATAATTAATCATATCTCTCCCTCATAATCCGACGAAAAGAACATATTCTTTGTATTGCTTCACCACCCCAATCATCATAATTTAACACCACATTAATCTCTTGCTTATTAACACACAAATAAAGATAGCAAAACGAAAAGAAGAAAAATTATGTTATTCTCTCCCTTATCTTCTTTACACTTTTTAAAAAGAGAAAGTTCAATTTCAAACTCTATTTTCATATTAGATATTTTGTTGCACATAACATTTATACGCAAAGTTTGAGAGGAAGAAAAAGAAAAAAATGTTTTTCAGTAAGAGTATTTTTAAACATTTTTAGAAGATCAAGGGCATCCATGAAACTTCAACCTTTTCCATCCAAAACTTAATGGTAAGGATATATTTTTTTTTAATGTTTCTATAAAAAGAGGATATTTTTTAATGTCTTTTAAAGTTCAAGGGTATTTTTTAAACTTTTTAAAGGTTAGAAATATTATCGAAATAAGACCTAAAATTCAAGGGTATTTTCTATAATTTTGTCATTTTCAAAACTAAATTTCATAAATGTCAATTTTTTAGAAAAATTTCGGCTTTAGATGGAGTCAATTTTTTTTTTTTTTCATTTTTCTCCCATTTTTACCCTTAAATTTTATGCAACCTTTTACATCTAGGAAAATATTGTATTTGTTTTTTTTTTTTTTTTTTCATGATTAGTCTATTAATTGAAGACGAAATCATTCCAACCACACAAACCTTGAGTCATGTACAAACTTTATATCCTTAGGCTTATTATTTTACATATCATTATTTTCATTAATTTCCATATCCATGAACCCCTACTTTTTGTAATTACAATTAATGACTCAAACTCCAAATTTTCCTTTTCTCGAAAAAAAAAAAAAAAAAACCCCTCCAAATTTCCCTTAATTTTACTACTATCATGATATCATTAGTGGCTAGCCCCATTATTTTGTTTTGTTCTTCTAAATTAGTAAAGTTGAAGACACATTTTTTTTCTTTTCATAATAAATAATTTCAATATTCACGTTTGTGGTGTTATTTTTGTTCTTCATTTTCTTTCCCTTATATATATATATATAGGTTCAGCTCATTTTGTGGTTTGTTATTTTATGTTGTTTGAATTTTCTACGAGTTTCATTAATTTATTTTGTCGTATATGGTTAGCTTTTGCTCATATGTGCATTTATTTATTTTTTTTTCAATTTTGGATTTTTTTTATTTGCTTTATGCTTCATGTTTTTCTTTTATGACACAGTAACAAATTATTTTGAGAAATTTAAGTATTCCACAAATAATATAACTTATGCCAACAAGAGTATAGCTCAACTTACCTAAAATTTTAGTTTTTATATAGTTTCATACCGTATTTACAGGCCCGTCCCAAATAAGATGGGCCCTGTGATATTTTTCAAAATGAGGCCCATCAACTCTTTATAGTTAACTCGCTCCCCAAAATATAATTGCCTTTTTTGTGATATTGTACAGTGCATATAGGTGTTCAACAACTCCAATTTGGAAAAATTTCTTATGCATCACATATTAATTACTACTTGAGTTTCAATTTGGAAAAGTTTCTTATGCATCACATAGTAATTACTACTTGAGTTTAGTATAATTGAAGAAAGATCATTGAATGATAAATAAGTTTTTTTTTCGTTAAACTTCATAAATTTGGTGGTTTTTTTAGGAATAATTGATTACAATTGAAATTCTAAAATGATAAAGTATGAGAAAATTAAAAGGTTTGATGTTTAATTTTGCCATGAGAATTGACAAAATGAGAGATTGGAAGAGTTTTTCTTGGTTGAAGGTGAGAGAGAAATGAAAAGTTGAGGGGTCCTTTGATAACCATTTGATTTTTGGTTTTTGAAAATCAAGCTAATACACACCTACCTCTACCTACCTATTAAAGTTTCTTTGTTTTAGTATTAACCTTATCTTCCTTGTTTTAAAAAACCAAGTCCAATTTTGAAAATAAAAAAAAGTAGTTTTCAAAAACTTGTTTTTGTTTTTTGAATTTGGCTAGGAATGATGAAAACCATGGTAGGGAATTTGGGAGAAAACAAGCATAATTTTCAAAAACCAAAAACAAAAAAACCAAAATGGTTATCAAAAGGAGCATGAGTAATTGACAAGAGAAAAAAGTTTGGTCCATTTTTTTTTTTTTGTTTTTCTTTTACATCCGTGAGTGTCCGGGCCAGCTTACGCCCATCTCGACTAATCTGGACAACCGCCAGACCCTACTACATTTGGTTGCTAAGGAAACTCGTAGGATATTAAATCCTAGGTAGGTGGCCATCATGGATTGAACATTTTTTGTGGTTAAGCAACTTTATCAATTTAGACCTCCTAAATTTTGGAGCCATGTGATAGATCACAACTCACACATGCTAAAGGTTGCATGTATATACTTGGGGTATTAAATAAGTAACCTAGTTTGAATTATCCGACTCATTGAGAAAATGGAGAAATGGTGAAAATTAAAAATAATACATTGGGGACATATAATGATATAAGTGATATTATTAAGGGAAAAAATCATTTTTAAACTTTGGAGGTTGTATCAATTTTAACCTTGAACTTTCAATTTCATCAAATTGAACCATAAACTCAACAATTAAAAAAAATTTGTCAATTACATATTTTAATAGCAATTCAAATGAAAAGTTGACCAAAGGTCTACATTGCAACAATTATGCAAGTTTGAGGTTCAAATTGATACAATTTGTTAAGTTGAGGATTCAATTTGATGAAATTGAAATTTAGGGTTCAAATTGATACAACTTGCTGGAGTCAAAATTGATTTTTTTTCCTATTATTAAATAAATACAATCAAGTATATACATTACATTTATATTTCTTATTCCTTCCTATGCAAATATATATTTCACCTAATATACGAATTCGTCACATACACTATATTAAGTCATTTGTAAACATATGGTTTAGTATATTTGTTTGGTCACCACTATCATATATATCATTTGCAAATATAAACTCATTATATACACAAACTGCCAAAATGCTCAACAATCTGTAATATTCTTCAACACGTTAGAGGTTTAAATCCTCCACCTCTATATGTTATTGAACTAAAAAAAGAACACACACAAAAACAAACACAACAACACAGTTGAGAACTATGTAATTGGACCAAAGTAGAATGAAGCTTCAGTTTAATGTACGACACAGTTTCTCAAATAAATTATACCTATAATATAAACATATACTATACATAATTCAATGCTACTAACAATTATGAAAATATTCCTCATTGAACATGTAAATCATATGTAGAATATAAACATATATACCATCATTCAATGCTACCAACAATTATGAAAAACATTCCTCATTTCATTTTTTTTTTTTTTTTAATTTTCAAATTTACATTAATCACAAAATTACAATCTAATGGATACATATGTAAATTCAAGCATATTTTTATTTTAGACCTCAAATAATCTATCTATATATACTATATATAAAAGGGACTAAGAGGGGAGATTTTTTCATTTCCTCTTATGCCCTTACTTTTTAAGTAAATTTCTATTTTGTCCTTTGCTAAGACGCTACCTTCAAGTATAAGTGTCCATTCAATCCAATAGGTGCAATTAATGTCAACGGGCGATGCGACTGTTCGTGTAAAGATGGTTAAATGTCAAACTATATGAAATTTTATCAATAGGTACAATTGATGTCGACGGGATGCGACTGTTCATGTGGAGATGGTTACACATTAAATTGTTGTATCTATTCATGTATAGGTGCAATCAATGTATAAGAAGAAAATATATAATTGAAAAAAATGTCAAACTATTGGAAAGTTTCTTATTTTATAAGAGAACTTAAGATTTTCAAAAAAAAAAAAAAAGAAAAAAGAAAAATTACACATTTGTGTTATTCGTGAGGAAAACACTATTGAACCGTGTCACAATAAGATGTTATTTTGGTTGTGTCCAATAGGTACGATTGATGTCGACGTGCAACTGTTCATATGAAGATGGTTATTCGTGCAACTGTTCATATATTTATTTGTGTATAGGTGTGATCCATGTATAAAGAAGAAAATATAAAATTGACAAAACCTTGAAATATATAATTGATGTATTTTGGTCGTGAACCGTGTCACAATAAAATCTTGAGAATTCATATATTTTGATCGTGAACCGTGTCACAATAAAACCTTGAGAATTCAAAATTTTATTTTTTATATTTATAATGTAATCAAATGTTACTTACATCCATATCAATTCTTTGAAGTAAATACAATTTTGGATAAATCATAAATTCTTTTAAGTAAATATATTTTTTTAAAGATTGCAATACACATTTTAAGATCTTAACATTTTAAAATTTGTATTTAATAAAATTTAATTATATTCCCAACAAAATTAGTTGTTTACTTACATCCACGTGCATTGCACGTGTTACTTGACTAGTACGTTTTAAAAGATATCAAAGATGGAAATTGCGTGGAAAATAGATTTGAAGTGTTCAAATGGTAGATTTCCATATTCATAGAATAACTATATGAAAGTGAAAAAAAAAGAAGAAAAGATTAAAAATTACTTTTAGTCCCTAAATTTTTATGGAAGTAACAATTCGATCTATAAACTTTGATTTGTAACGATTTAATCCATGTATTGTCAATTTTTGTAACAATTTAGTCCATAAACTTTAATAAGTAACATTTGAGTCCTTGTACTTTCAATTTATTAACAATTTAGTCCCTACAGTTTTAAATTTGTAACAATTTAATCATCGTCGCAAAAAAATCATTAAAATTAAAATTCGATTTTTATTATTTAATGATTAAACTTTGTAACTTATAAATATATTGGGTCTCAAATAAGTTTATTGATAAGAAATTTCATTAAATATTTACATTAATTTTTCATGATAGAGACTAAATCATTACAAATTTGAAAGTACAAGGACTAAATTGTTATTCGTTAATGTTTAGGAAATAAATTGTTACAAAATTGAAAGTACAAGAACCAAACCATTACAAAATGTAAAGTATAAGGACTAAATTGTTACAAATCAAAGTTAAACTGTTCCTTTTATGAAAGTTTAGGACAAAAAAATTGATTTTTAACCCCCCAAAAAAAAAAAAAAGTTTGGCTTTGAGTCTTCGACAATCTGCTGTAATCTCGTTTGATCTTCCAAACCCAAAGAAAACCCCCAAAAAGAATTTATTTTTGGTTGCTTTGCTATCTCTCAGTCTCTTTCTCGCTATCCAATCACAAATCGTCATCGAAGCAGACAACCAAATTGTGAGCCCATTTAACGAGGCAAGCCGCCATTTTTATCTCACTCGGCCGAAAGCCAAGCTTCCTTCCTTCTTAATCATATGCCTTCTTTTTCTTCTCTTTTAGCCGAAGCCGATCCCCAAATGGAGCCGCCATTGCCAAACAATTCGTCGCAGAATTCCAAGTCTTCCATTTGCTTTCTCTCAGTCTACATTTTTATTATATGCTCTTCTATTTCTTAGCTTTCTCCTCTTTTCCTTTCCTTCGCTCTTTCTCTGTCTCTTCCTATACTTCTCTAATCCAATCCGATTGTTGTTTTTCTCGCTATGACATCAGGAAACAAGGAGTATCTGGTTCCAGTTCTGGGTTTATGAAACCCCAGGTTTTAGGAAACTCGTCGACGATCAAACGGGGCCCCAAAATGCTCAAGAATAAAGAGGTATATTGTTGGTCTCTATTTATATATATGTGATTGTTTTTTTTTTCTCGTCGAACAGTTTGCTCTCAATCGATGTTTATGGTTTGATCATCGAGTACGATGTTTCTCATTTTGTATGGATTATTGGGTTCACTCAATTTTGACGTTTTCGAACTTTTGAGACTGACCCACTTCGGATGATTGAAATTTATGAGTTAGGTACGTTTTTCTTGTTCGTGAACTCTTTGTTTGGAATTATGGGAATTACGATCGTGTTTGTCTGGAGGCTGTTCGTTGAATTGGAGTTAGTGTTGTTGTAGTTTCTATGCCACATTGCGTGGTTTATAAATTGGGTTTGTTCTATTTCGTATCGTTGGATGCTTGGTTGTTGATCAGACATGTGTACTGAGTGGAAGTGTCGCTTGGTGATCGCTTTCTACTGTAGCAGCTTCTTATTTGGAGCACTTAGTGGTCTTGAATTATTAGAAGCCAATTATCTGAGAAGTCTAGCGTATGAAAACTTTTAAAAGCCTATTCATTTTTGCTTTGGTCAATTCTAGCCTCAGTAAACTGATCTTCTTGCTGCTGCTGTTAACTCTCAAATTTCATCATTTGATTCTTCTCTAATGAATGTTTATTTCATGGCCCATTTATTTACTGGCACCGAAAGGAAGAATCTAAGTATTATAATATCATAGGTGCATCTGAACTGGAATTTTTTAATATGTTAAAGATTGACCATTCACCATAATATTATTGAGTGAGTGACATTGGAGGACATTGGTTGCTGTCTTTGTTTGAAGAAGAGGACAACATTGATCACTTGTTTTTGCATTGTTCTTTTGCAACTCAAGTTTGGCATGCTATTTCAAGGAGTTTGGGGTGGTTTGTTTCCTCCCTATGAAGATCTATGAGTGGATTTTTGAGGACATCTCTTCTTCTTTTGACTCCTCTTGGCTTTTGGTGCAACACGATGCTTCTTGGTGGTGCACAAATCATACACAATTCTTTTGTAATTACAGCCTTTTAATGATTCTTAACAATTCCCCCCCCCCCCCCCCCCAAAAAAAAAAAGCCCCTTCTTTGCTAGCTCTTTTGGGAAGGGGTTCCCTCCACTCCTGCCTTAGGTTGTTATTTTGTCACCTTTTGAATATACATATCTATTTCTCATCGGAAAAAGGAAAAAAAAAGATTTTTGAAGTGAAGTCTGAAGTGAAGTGTCAGTTCAGTGAGTAGTATTGAAAATCAAATATTTGAATGAAATTGAGCAATGGAATTGTTTTGCACTTGTAAACGAGCTTCCATGCCAATGAAAAGTTTGTACTCTTCACTCCATTGTGGAGTTTGTACTTTTAAGCATTAGTTTCTTTTCATTTCTCCAATGAAAAATTTTGTTTCTTGTTTCAAAAACCAATGATGGCAAATGAAGTGTCCTAAGTGAGTAAGGCTATTTCGATATGTTTTGTTCGCTCAGGAAACACATCATTGTGTGCTGTTGGATAGCACTCTTGTTGTCACAAATGAGAATAGTAGGCCTTTGTAACCATCCCAACAAAATAATCTCTGATGTATTAGCAAGAGCCCAGCCCAGCCCAAACAAGATTCCATGCCAATGGCCAATGTTTTGGGATTCTACAAATTGGAAGATGAGATGCAAACTAAACTTTAGATTTTCATGGTTCCATTCCCCAGCGTTGGGATTCTTATCTATTATTAAATATACTTGTGAATTCATCTGATGCTTCCAAACATCTTTTGTTGTCTGGACATTTACTGGTCAAGCTTTGCTGCTGGAAGGCATGTCCTGCAATGGACCTCTCCCTTTTCGTTCTTTCAGCTTCTCACTCTTATGGTTTCCAGTCATCCATTTTCATCTCCTTTCTTTGTGCATTTGTTGAAACTCATTTGGTTCTCTCTTTTTTTCCACCCATGCCACTACATTTTATACCCAATTTTTGTTGATCACCTTGATAGTTCAATGAAGGATTGAAGCACAATTATATCTATTTTGATATCTTTCTTTGTCCTGCCCCTTCCCTTCCAGATTATTTCATTCGACGTGATTGATGTTGACAAAGAGGAAGCTTCTGATGATGCCTTGTTTATTCTTGACAATTTTGACATAAATGACAAAGGAAAGGGTATATATCACCATAATGATCATCAATTGAAGGTTTGTTATCAAAGTATTTGTTCGTTGCCTGATTGGTGTCTTCTTTCACATCTATGTTTTATTATTTTTTTCCTTTCCTTTTGGAAAGATAGGGAATATGATTTACTTTAAGATGATTAGGATAAGGCATCCTCATATATGATCAATAAATTACAAGAAAGAATACCACCTATAAACTAGCAAAAAATGCCAACATCTAAAGGTTTATTATTTATGGAACCAATCCCCTGCAACTTCATCTTTGTTTTTTTCCCTTTCTATTTCTTCTGACCAAATTATCCAATAAGTTGTTGAAACCACACATTTCCCGAATGTCACTTTTTTGTTTTTCCTCCTTCTATTTCTCCCTAAATAGCCTTTAAATACTTACCGTTTGGGAGCAGACAACTTTTTGCTTTTGTTTGCGAAGATATTTTATGAAATGTGATCCAGTGGCTTGTGAATGTCAATGTTACTGATATGTTATGTATTTGAAATATGCATTCACAATTGGAAAGAACCACTTGAGTTATCCTTTAAGAAAAGATTATGTGTGAAAGAAAATAATAGAAAACAACTTACAACAACAATCATCTAAACATGTTCTATTATATTTTGATCCAAAATATTAGAAAATTTTATTTTCCCCAAATGGCTGTAGAACAATCTGAAGTCCATATTTGCTTTTCATGATCAAACCCTAGGAACTGTAGATTCCTAACAAAATCTCAATAACTTTTACCCAAAATCACTTTTTAAAACAGAATCAAGGTACAAGTACCCAAACCATGCTTTAGTTTAAGTTTAACAACTTTTTTTTTCCAACTAAACAAGTGATCCATTTACCCCGTTCGCCCTTCCAGTAGAAATTACTCGACATACCTTCAATTGGATTAACATTGGAAGTCGTTAAGGAGGTAAGTTTTGTAAATGGAAACAATCATAGTATGCTTCTTTTTTTTTTTTGAAAAAGCAATCATTGTATGTTTGTCACTCCTATTTTAATGATTCATAATTATAGCTAAAGCTTTTACTTTGTCCAGAAAACGTTGGCCAGCCATTCATTTAGTCCAGACGTGGAAATCCTAGAGAGTGCAAACGAAGTTGAATCTAATTTTCCCTCAGCATCACATAATTTGATTGACCTAGACAATTATTGCTCTGATTCATCTACTGAAGATGATGAGTGGATTGGATTCGATGAGATCATGGACGTGGATGCATATTCAGCTTTGCAAGCCCATTTTGATCATATGGATATTCCTCCCGATATTGAAGCACCAATACCTTGGCTGTCTCATGGTCAAAATGGAAACAAGACCAACATTGAAACTAGTTCATTGTTAGCAGAACCTCAAATCAAACCAGTTTCTGTTAATCAGCTAGGAAAATCACCTGCTCATATTGAGTTGAAGGCAGCTTTAGCAAATAGCCTAAACCTGCCGGCCGAAATTGATGTTCATCATCCTCCTGAAGGTATTAAACCTTTTGCTTCGTTTCCTTCACGAGATGTTCAACCAAATAAGAAATCGGCTGCATCCCGCTACAGGGACAAATCTGCTTCACCTTATGAGGTTAATCAACTAAATTCTTTACTTGGTATTGATGCAGCTAAACCTCGGTGGTTTATGGATGCTTTTAAGCGTAAAAAGAAGCTACATGGTTCAAATAATTTTTTTATTAACCAATCGGATGCAATGAAGCTCCATAATGGAGGTGAGACATCTGATACATCTGACAGTTTAAAGAAGCAAGTCGGTTTGCATAATATTTCCCATTCAAATCTCCCTCCCTATATGGACTTCTTTAACTACCCGGAAGCAGGAGGACCATCCATGCCGCCACATTGGCCAGAATATGCCAAAATGAAAGCCAAGGAGACATTTTTCCCCCCTCATGTTGCTGGTTTATATGGTCCATTTAATCCTCTCGGTCCTCCTACTCTTGGAGAAGTTGTCAATATGCCATTGGTTCAGGGTTCCACCAAAAATCTTCCAGAACTTGCTCCAGATGACTCAGTAAGCGAAACAATTTCACCGGGAAACTTGGATGAACTCTTGGGGAACTATGAGAGTTTTAAACAATTTGATACTGTTGACGATCATTCTGACCATCACTATACTAGCAAAGGTTTTAGCTTGAAGCAGGTATAAGTCTTGAAAAAATCCTTCTTTTGTTTATTTTTATTTACTTCAGGGGTTCTTATCGTCTTGTTGACAGGCGTCAAAGAAATGGACAAAGAAAATTCAGGAGGAATGGAAGATCCTGGAGAAGGATTTACCTGGTAGATTTCCTTTTCTTTTCCTCCATTTTTAGCATAAGATTCATGTTAGAAAAGATATCTTAAAACTGACTGATTTTCTTTGTTGTCAATTCAAAGTTTTAAATAAGGTCTGAAAGATTTAGCTGTTGGAAAAATGCCGACTTTTGAAGAAACAGTAGTTGATATCTATCCTTCTGAATCTGTTCTACAGAAACTATATTTGTTCGGGTATATGAGTCAAGAATGGATCTTATGAGGGCTGTCATCATTGGAGCAGAGGGTACTCCATACCATGATGGATTATTTTTCTTCGACATATTTTTCCCCACCGGTTATCCGGATGTACCGCCAGTATGTTTTTTTCCTTTCTTTTTTCTTTTTGGTGTGTGTGTGTTTAGATTTTAGTTATTACGGCCCCGTTTGATAACCATTTGGTTTTTGGTTTTTGGTTTTTGAAAATTAAGCTTATACACACATACTTCACCTATAAGTTTCTTGGTTTTAGTATCAATCTTCTACCTTGTTTTCAAAAACCAAGTCCAATTTTGGAAACAAAAAAAAGTAGTTTTCAAAAACTTGTTTTTGTTTTTAAAATTTGGCTAGGAATTCAAATGCAACCTTAACTAGGATGAAAGTTATGGTAGGGAATTTAGGAGAAAACAAGCATAATTTTCAAAAACTAAAAACAAAAAACCAAATGGTTATCAAACGGGGCCTACAATGTTGTGTTTAAGTTTCTGAGACTTAATGTTTTCTCAAAAACAGCAAGTTTATTACCACTCTAAAGGCCTTCGACTTAACCCGAACTTGTATAATTGTGGAAAAGTATGTCTGAGTCTGCTTAATACCTGGAGTGGCAGTGGAAATGAGAGGTGGGTTCCTGGCATGTCGACCATGCTTCAAGTTCTTGTCTCTATCCAAGCGTTGATCTTGAATACAAAGCCTTACTTTAACGAGCCCGGGTATGCATATCAAAGTGGATCTGTTGCAGGTGAGAATAGGTCTCAACAGTACAATGAGGAGACGTACATCCTGTCTGTTAAAACCATGGTGTATAACATCAGGAGGCCACCAAAGGTATGGTTCTAGACTTCTTTTCCTGTTTTTGGGGCCTTTCTAGTAGGTTGAATACTGTATCAAGAGAGAGTATGATCAAAAGTTGAAAACTATCTTAAGCTTATTGCAGCTTAAATGCTAAATCAATCTAGAAAGAAATACCCTTCTCATTTTTAGGAAGCTGTCATTGGGATGTGAAAATATAGAAGATGAGAGAAAAAAAGATTCCCTGAGCATAGCTCGACTAGTTAAGACATATACTCTTGACCAAGAGAAAATAAAAAAAATCTTTGGATTTGTTAAATTTAGGAATCATATGCTTAGTTCAATGATGTTGATGTATCTTGTTGGATATCTTCTGGTGCAGCATTTTGAGGACTTTGTCAAGGGACATTTCTTCAAAAGGGCTTATGATATTCTAGTAGCATGTAAAGCATACATAGATGGTGCTGAGGTGGGATCTCTAGTTAAAGGCGGGGTTCAAGATCTCGACCTGAGCGACAAGAGCTGTTCGGACCACTTTAAGCAACGCGTGATCCATCTTTTGAGTATGCTTGTTGATGTTTTTAAAAGAATCGGGGTCAGAGACTGTGAGAAGTTCCTACCACCGCTATCGCTGCCCACATCGAATGCGAGAAAGCGATCAGGTAGGCATATGAAAGCTCAATTAGAAAGCGTGGAAGGCGACAATGCCGGGAAGTTGGTTTTGGGATAGATTTTGAACTCGTTAACGTCTAACCGAAACAAACTTGATTGTTGATAATTGTCCAGAGTAGTTTATAGTTTAGAGCAATCATAGTAGAGCATGCTGCCATATGTGTCTATAATTCCCTCATAATGAACACATGATCTCTAATTTTGTACATAGCTCCTATATGCACTTGAGGAGAATGTCTTCCCCTTTTAACAGGCTATGACAGTGGTATAACCATTTTATTTCTCTATCATGGTGAGAATCTCTTTTAGAATCTTGGTCGAATGTTGGAATTTTGATCGGTAACCTATGCGTACATAGTTGATGATGAAATCGTTATAGTATAGTGGTGAGTATTGCTATCTATCGTAGTTGATGATGAACGTGCTAAAATATATTTTATTGCCTATTATAAAATTGTATAGCTTTTATTAAAACTCTGTAAGATTTTAAAAATATATATGTTCTTAAATATGTTTCAAAATAATAAGAATTAATTATAAAGAAGAGGAATTAGTGCCTTTAATACTTTTCTCCCTCATGTCTATTATTTTGATGATGTGTCTTATAATTTAACCATTCACCAAGTTTTGCCTCGATATTGATTTTTTTTATAAAAAAAAAAAATCAATAATATGGAGAGGAGATTTGAACATCTAAATCAATATGTGTAAAGATTGGTCTCTTGAGGTTTGGTTGGGTTCATAAAAAAAATGTATTTATTAAAACAACGTTTAATCTAATATTTAAAAAAAGTAATGATTTGAACATGATATTATGGATAACTCACTATTGATTGATAAACAAAAAAATCCTAACTGTATTTTGAGTTCAATATTCTCCAATAAATCCTCGAAAATCTAATAGATTTAAAATATATAAATATAAAATATAAAAAAGTGTAGAAAATCTGATAGATTTTTTAAATAAAAATTATTGAAAAAGATAGCCTGAACTCTAAAACCTTAAATCCTATATAAAACCTAGTTAATTTTAAATACAAATATAGATTATGTTATTATTTACAAGATATACGGATTACAAAAGAATCTAAAATTTGTTAAATAATCTAATTCAGAAACAATCCTACCACTATAGGAGAGATAATAAGGAAATAATTTTTTTTTAAAAAAATTACATAAATATTTTTTTTAGAAGACAAAAATTACATAAATATTTTTATTAAGAAAAAACATTGCGTAAATATTTATATTTAACCCTCAAACAAATTTCTAAACATGGGTTAAAAATCACTTTTAGTCCCTAAACTTTCATGAAAGTAACAATTTGGTCCCTAAACTTTCATAAAAGTAACAATTTGGTTCCTAAACTTTGATTCATAACGATTTAGCCCCTGTACTTTCATTTTTTTTAACAATTTAGTCCATAAACTTTAATAAGTAACAATTTAGTGCCTATACTTTCAAGATAGAGACTAAATCGTTACAAATTTGAAAGTACAAGGACTAAATTGTTACTTATTAAAGTTTAGGAATTTAGTTGTTACATAAAATTGAAAATACAAGGACTAAATCGTTACAAATCAAAGTCTAGGGACTAAATTATTACTTTCATAAAAGTTCAGGGACCAAAAGTGATTTTTAACCTTAAATATTTTCTCTACATTATGGACCATTTCTATTTAAACAAGGGGCAACAAGAAAAATGACTAAAAATAAATAGGTGGCTTGAAAAATGGCTACAAACGTTTATAAATTAAATAGATGGCTAAACGATTTACTGATTAATAAATCCCTATTTGTAGAAGACAAAAATGTCCCCCAACAAACTGTTCTTAACGTTTAAAACTAAAATCACGAGTTTAAGAGAGATAAAATACACCCCTAAAAATAAGTTGGAGACATTTTAGGAAGTTTGAAATTCAAAAATCCAAGAAACTAATTTGAAAATCTAGATGGATCATATTATTTCTATTTTGAAGTTTGAAATTCAAAAATCCAAGAAACAATCGTTTTCTACCGGAAAATTTTGTTTCCCGGAAAAAGGAGTTACCTTTATTGAGGAAGGAGTAACCTCCCTCGGTAGGGAGAAATACCTTTAGAATGCGTTAATTGGAAAAAACAGTCTTCTCAATCAGAAGATATACTACCTGCAACTAAGAAAATCTGAACTTAAAAAACAACTAAGAACACGTTAGTAATTGCCCAGGAATTGAATCAACTAAAAAGATAATACCTTAAATGCTGCAATTATGACATGTCATATCACCGCCCACCCTCCTACCAGAACCACCCTCATGCATTCGCTCCATCCTGTCGGCCCATCTTCGTCTTCCACACCTCGAAACCCTTGAGAGCCAAAAACCTCCATTCCCTACCATTTCCCACCACCAAACAGAGTGTATATCGCTACCTACCTCTCACATCTCGCCGACGACCCACCTCCGTCGTGCCGACGACCTTCCCCACCGCGCCGGCGACCATCTCTTGCATGCTCAATTTATTCTTCTTCTACGATAGGACTGTACCAAAAAATTTGAACGAAGGTAACGACTTCCTTTCCCTTCCCTTATATTTGCAACAACCTCCCCCTAATTGCAGGTGTACATATTACACATGCGGAAGCAAATGAAGATCGAAAGCACTTAAGACGTTCAATTTTACTCCTAAAGCATGCATGTTCTAGAAAAGACAGAATAGAGAGTTTAGAAAACACCAACCTTTGTAGCTCACTTATGTTGAACTCTTTGTGGTGTTTGCCTCTCCTATGCTCCTTGGACAACCTCTAGAGTCTTCCCTACTATACTTCGGGCCAAGAACGACTTGTGGGAGTCTATATAAGATAGAGAATGAGAAGAGAATGCTTGAAGCATCAAAGAATGGAGAAGAATGAGAGATGAGAGAACTTTGAGTCCAAATTCCAGCAGCATAACATTAAGGAAATGGCTCTCTTATGTTTGAATATGATTCAAACTCCTTTTAAAGACATTCTCCATGCAAAGCCAAGCCTCAAGACACAAGACACATGGTGTATTTGCAAGCTCAAGTGGATTCTAGGTGTACATTACACAAGACATGCAACAATGCATGAGTGAGTTGTCTTTCCACTTTGAATGATCATGCATTAAGTGGATTTCCAACTAAAACCACTAAATTCAAATTGAAATCAAATTTCAAGCTTGCAAATTATCCCCAATTTCAATTCTAAATTGAAATTGATTGCTTGGTAATTAATTTGAAAATTTTCAAATTAATTTTCATATGATTAATCTAATTAATCTTTGTTATCTTGTGCAATTCCATATATATGATTCCTAATACATATATATAGTATTCAAAACACTTTTAAATACTTCATCTCTCATTTTCTAATTTAATTCATAATTAAATTATTGTGTCAAACACAATTTACGATAATACCCTTTTTCCCGATTTTGAACGATTCAAAGCTTCCTATCTTTTGTTCTAGGCTTAATTCCGATATGAGCTAGTAGGGGGACCTAATGGACCTATAGATCATGGGCTCCAACGATTTGAGGCTAACCGACTAATCTCATTATCCAAATTAGCCAACATTCGTTAACTACCGGGACACTCCACTATAGCCCGATAGTTGCACTCCCCTCACTATAGATATATTTCCGTCAACTTGATTTAACCATGATTAGTAAGTCGATCCTTCACAGGTTGTTCGTAGCTATAGCTAGGTCAATAAGCCATTTTACCCCTATAGTACTTCTAGTTCCTTAAGTCCCACTGATCCTCTAATGAACAATTGGTTTATGGTCCAACCAATAAACCGAGTCCCTCTCAGGCCAATGAGAGGGCGGGACCCTTTGTTCAAGCCCCGGAGTCAGCACTTAAGGGAACAACCTCTCTACTATCCCTAATTCGGGTAGGAGTGAATTCCTTCTTGCACGACTATGTCCCCAGCTATCTACCCGTTCCTATCCCTGAAATGGGAGGCTTATTGAGTCGGCGATACTGAGCCACTCTCACCTATGCAGATCTAAGGATAAGCCCGAATAAACAGGAGTTCATAGTTAGCTCAGGATTAAGATCGATTACCTAGGCCATCACATGAAATAGTCAGTCTCGTCAGTAAACGGTGTTATAAAGCGAGAGCGACTTATTTCTCGGTCCTGGTCTTATGCAAACTCATTGCATAGGACGCCCCCACTCGCATGTCTCTACATGGACGATTTAGGATCACATCGTCTATACCATCTATAAAGTGGGTCGTGTCTCATAGTGTCTCCAGAATAAGGTACCCAACCCTATTCCTATACTATAGACCGTTTTGGCTATTACTCAAGCTTGATCCACTTTTATGTCTCTACATAAAGCTCAAGTGTTCATCCTATAGCCATGGATCTTAGTTTATTGGATTTGAGTTATTATATGTGCAATTTACTTTATTCAGTAAGGACTTTTACTGAATCAATCTCGATAACACCTTTATCGAATAAGTATATAATTCGTTTAACATTCACTATCTACGAGTTTTAGGGCACCAATCCCAACAATAATTTATAGACAATCCCTTGATTTTAGGGATTTGTTTTTTTTTAACAATATTTCGTGATTTATGTGCAAAAGGGCAACTACATCCAATAACCCTCGTGACATATTATTATAATTTGATTGTTTTTATTGTAAAAATCCTCAGGGATGATGTTAAGAAAAACCTTGCAAGGAAAAAAAAATAACAAACAGATTAAGAAAGATGTAGTTGAAGAAGTTGACCCCGTCAAGGCGGTATGTACTGATATATACATATATTATTTACACCGTTTATGACCTGCTTGTGTGTACTGGAGCCTAAAATTGAGATGTATGTATCTGGATATAACTGTCATGTGTATTGAAGGGTGAAAGTGTGTTGGAATGCCTATTGAATGACACTTTGTTGTCTGTCTGTACTCTTATATACATGCATATTAGTCATGCCAGTATATAAGTTGTGTGCCTCCCCCTACTTTATAGATAATCCCTTGATTTTAGGGATTTTTTTTTGGCATTTCGTGATTTATGTGAAAAATGCCAACTACATCCACCCCTTGTGACATGTTATAATTTGATTGTTTTTTATTGTGAAAATACCTCAAAATGCTCTTAAGAAGGATCCTGCAAGGAAAAAAAAAACAAACAACGATGTAGTTGAAGAAGTTGGCCCCATCAGAGTGGTATGTACTGATATCTACATATATTATTTACACCGTTTATGACCTGCTTGTGTGTACTAGAGCCTAAAATTGAGATGTATGTATCTGGATATAACCTTGTCTTGTGTGTTGATGGGTGAGATTGAGAAAACCTTTTAATTACAAACTTACCGCCACTATTTTTATCATGATATGCAAAAAACAAATAAATTAAGCTATGATATTTAAATGAGGGAAAAATATAGGAAGCTTTTAATTACAAACTTACCGTCACTATTTTTATCCTGATATGCAAAAAACAAATAAATCTTTTCTTACGGTTGGAGGGATAGAAGAAGCCTAAAATATAGGAAAATCTTGTTTGACGGTTGGAGGGGTATCAAAACCCGAAATCCCGATAAATCAGGGTGCATCCACCCTAAAAATGGGGAAAAATCTGTATGCAGCTGTTAACGGCGTTTGTATATAGACGTATATACCAGGGGTAAAATTGGAAAAAAATCCGAAAAGCAGTTCCTAAAAAGGTGGAAGCCATGTCTGCAATTATTGAACTTCCTTAGCCAAAAAACAAGAAGGGGTATTTTTTCTAGCCATTTACCACAATTCCCCTTGTTTTTTTTTTTTTTTTTGTTTTTGGTTTTTGAAAATCATATTTGTTTTCTCTCCATTTCCTTACAATGGTTTTCAGCTTTGTTCGGGAGACATTTGAGTTCTTAGCCAAATTTCAAAAAAAAAAAAGTTTGAAAACTACTTTTTTTTCCCTCAAAATTTGACTTTGTTTTTGGAAATATGGGAATAATGTAGATAAATAAAATAAAATAAAAAAAAACTAACTGAAGGGTGAAAGTAGTGTTTATAAGCTAAGTTTTAAAAACAAAAAACAAAAAACGAAATAGTTATTGAACTAGACCTTAGTTAATTTTTTTTTTTAAGTGAAAAACACATTCAGATAGAACTAATTTAAAGCTATTAAGTACATTGTAATGACAATCCATACCAAATCATTACCACCAACTTCCATTCGACTTTGTCTTGGCTCAAGATTTTCCAACTAAATCTTCCCTATTTTACCCTTTAAAATTCTCACATTAAAATTTGATTTGTATTGATTCTTTCTGTAATAAAAACTAGGGAAAAATACATTTTTAGTCCCTAGGTTTGAGTTAGGTTTTGTTATGGGCAAAATCGTTCTATGATATTTTGTGCAGGATGGGCCCAGGTGAATCGGCCCAAAAGGTAGAAGAGGCCAAGCTGAAGAAGAGCGAAGGGTTGGAGCCAAACTCGGCCCTCCGGTAGTAACGCTCGGCCTCATCCCAAGGGAGAGGCCGAGCACGTGGTCGGCCTCGACCCAGGGCCAAATGCCCAACATCATTCTGATTGGAAGCCGCCGAAACCCTAAGGGGGGCTTATAAAAAGAGGAGACCATCGGTGCATTCAGGTATGCAAAAATCCAACCCTAAATACGCTCTACTTGTTCTTCGGCCAAGGGCTAACTTAAGCATCGGAGTGCGTGTGGTCTACACCACGCCGGTGTGCAGCGTTTGTTCGTCTTGCAGGTCACGCTCTTCCCGCTTCCTTACAAATTCACTGTTGATCGTCGCGTGGAGTGAGGGGCAAGTCCCTAAGCTAAATTTGACCATCAATAGGTTTCATTTTGGTCCCTGAGTTTTCAAACTCAACAATTTAGTCCCTGAGGTTTGATTTTAGTTGCATTTTGGTCCCTCCATCCATTTTTCCGTTAAAAACTAACGGTTTGATGACGTGACACCTATTTTTTTTTAATTAATTTTAAAAATAAAATAATAATAAAAAACTACCATTGAGATTTACCAATACTCAACCCTAACCCTAAATACACTTCACACAAAAATCCAACCAATTGCTGTTGAATTAAGGAACATCTGTGGTTCCATTATCGTTGCCGTCATTCAAAAAATTCATTCTCCCAATATCTCGCAACGAGAATGTGCGAAATAGGCTAGAGGAATGTTTCTTTGAAGTGATGGAATTTTTCTCGCAATATCTCGCAGCAAGAAACTGCAAGATAAACTAGAGGAATGGTTCTTTGAAGTGTTGAAATTTTTCTCGCAATATCTTGTAGTAAGAAAGTGCGAGAAAAACTATATATAGGGAATCATTCTTATGCAGTTCACCATATTAGAATTCATTTGGGCAAGTTATTTGACATGAATTTAAGTGGTTCCATATCGTTGTTAACAACCGTTACATTAAAATAACTAAAATATTTAGTATCTCAAACAACAATTAAAATAAAATAACTGCCAACAAGAGTTTAGCTCAACTGGCATAAAGTTGTACTGATAACCACAAGGTCTGTGGTTCGAATTTTCCTTCCTCACATATTGTCAAAAAAAAAAAAAAAATTGAAATTAAATAACTAAAGTGTTCAATACATCAAACAAGTGTTCCTATTAATCTCGTACAATTGACTTGTATGCAATAGAATTACGATCGACATGGTCTACTTTGTCACATGGCCCACATTTATGCATTCTAAGAGTTTCACCAACATGAGAAATTCACACGAAAATCCAATCTGGTAAAATTTTAAAACTTTTGACAAATTTGAAAATATGATTCTAAATAATTAATTTTCATTTTAGATGTAATTGAAAACCTTCAACTTTTTAGCTAATTGTCATGTGTTAATGTGTGACCTTTATTTTTACCATTTGCCACTATGTCACATTTCTATTTTCATGGGAGAACTAGCTGAAGGTTTGTTTTGAAACCATTTTTGAAATTTTAAATCATAAGAAGAATATTGAAGCGTTATCTCTTTTGTAAAGTTCATTGCTATATGTGATATCTATTTTTTCAACTCATCAACACATTATAGTTTCGTTTTAACTTTTCATAATTTTAACGGTAATTAAAGTTGGTAGAAGCATTGTTTTGAAACAATTTTTGAAAATTTAAATCATAAGAGGAATATTGAAACGTTATCTCTTTTGTAAAGTTCATTGCTATATGTGTAGTGTGGTATCTATTTTTTCAACTCATCAACACATTATAGTTTCGTTTTCACTTTTCATAATTTTAACGGTAAAGTTGGTAGAAGCATTGTTTTAAAATAAATTTATGGATTAATAAAAAGAAAATTAAAAAACTAATTATCGGGACACGATGGAAACGTACCTCCTAGTTTCAAATACATTTTATATAATTTAATGAACCTAGAGCTACAAAGTTGGGGGTAGTTTTTGCTCAACTTTATTTTATTTTTATTTTTTTATTTTGAGAATATGTGGGACAAACCTTTTTTTAATCACTCCAACCTCCTCCAAAATCAACGCGAAACCAGTCATAATTAGTGGCAAGCACTATTTTGAGGCAAGAAAGGTGGTCTTCGATCTCTAAAAGGAAAAAAAGTTTATATACATGGTATGATAAGGTAATAAAGATGGAGGATACTATTTCATCATTTCCTTTGTAACAAAAAGAAAAAAAAAAAGTGAGTAATCTTGTGTGTTCTTGGCATGGTAGGAAGAGTGAGAAAGATGAATATGAATGGGTTAGTTGGTGTTGTTGTCATGGTCAGTTTTCTTGCTTTGTGTGTAGCAGGCAATGAGAGTGATAATCCATATGGGAGTGATAATCCATTTGATCCTCCTCCAGAGTCAGACTGGTTGGAATTTTCGAGCATTGAAGACGCGTGCAGCGACCTTGAAGAGTTGAAAAATGTTTGCATTTCTGTGATAAACTCTAATTCTCATGAAGATTTGAAGTCAAATATGACTGGCCTTCTCCTTCTATTCATCAACCAAACTCTTTATGCTGTCGTCGACGATTATTCTTACTTTCGAAATGAAAGTCTAAATAATCCACAATTTCGTAATGCTCGGACCATTACCGACTGCATGCAACAATTTCAGATGAGCAAAGATATTTTACAAGTTTTATTGAAGTTGCGGGGCCAGCAATTACACCCAAAAATTAACAAAGACTTGGATTTCCAATTCGTACGCATTGCTAACTTCTTCAATCTTTGTGAACTTTATTTTAACAGCGACTTTGGATTTCCACATGGCGATTGGACCGGAGCTTTGGAGGCCCGGTTGGAATATGTGAAATCCCTCCTAGTTCTTTCAGCCAGAATCAAAAATACTATTAAATGTGGCTCCATCAGACCTTGCTAAACCTTGCTATTAGTTTTAATATTTTATGTATTTGGTTATTTTATTTTTAATAAATGGTTTGTGGTCATTAACCCAAACACACACCTATAATATGTTGTGTATTTAGCTTTGTCAAGAACACCCAATGCTTGGCCCAGCAGAATTTTCAAAAGTCAATAATTAGCCATCATATTTAAGAAATATATATTAATATTTAAGAAATTCAATATAATATTGTCTAAAAACATGTTTAACATAACAAAATAAACTTAAATACACAAAACAAGAATTCGGTAATATATCAAAACAAAAAACATCCAAGATAAGATTTAGTCCATTGTTCATTGTCCGAAGATATATAATCAATAAATTAATATTTAAAAAAAAAAAAAAAAAAAAAAAACAACCATGATCCCATGTGGATCTTGTTCTGAAAAATCACCTTCGAAGATCAACAACACTGCTACAAATCTAAAGTGAAAAAAAAAGGTTATTAAACTATTAATTTAAAAGTATAACAAAATAAACAATTTTTTTTCTTCTAAATAATTGTAAATATACAAATATTTAAGTTGAGTGATTAAGCTTATTTGTTACTCGAACTAACCCAACAAATATAATTATGGGGCAATAAGAAATATGGCTAAAAATAAATAGGTGGCTTGAAATATAGCTACAAACGTTTAAAAATTAAATAGATGGCTAAACGATTTAATGATTAATAAATCCATATTTGTAAAAGACAAATATGCCCCCAACAAACTGCCTAACATATTCTTAACGTTTAAAATCAAAATCAGAGTTTGGGAGAGATAAAATATACCCCTAAAAAGAGTTGGAGACATTTTAGGAAGTTTGAAAAATAAAAAAAACCAAGAAACAAAACTAGTTTGAAAAACAAAACTAGTAGTAGGTGTTACACTACTGAAAAATTTTGCACCCTAGAAAAAGTTGCTACCTGGAAAAAAAGAGTCAATACCTTTATTGGGGAAGGATAACAAAGTTCAACCTCCCTCAGTAGAGAGAAATACATTCAGAATGCATTAATTGAAAAAAATGTTCTCTCAATCCGAAGACATACTACCTGCACCCAAGAACATCAGTAATTAAAAACTCAAAAAAATAAGAACACCAGCAACCCGAAGACATACTAATTTTCCCCCAAAAATGAATAAGCTAAAAAGAAGATACCGCCCACCCTCACCACCAGAATGAATAATTGCAATTAAATACTGCAAAACACATCTCTGTCCTCGGAAATGACGTAAACGACGTCTGTAAATAACCGTAAATACAAGGGGTAAAAAACGTCATGTCACCGCCCACCCTCACCACCAGAATAGCCTTCATGCAGCAGTCCACCCGTCCATCTTCTTCCTCCAAAAGTAGAAACCCTTGAGAGCATTCCACACCATTTGAGAGCATTCCACACCCCTTGAGAGCATTCCACACCCCCGAACCTTTCATTCCACACCATTTCTCACCGCCAAACAGAGTGAATATCACTACCTACCTCTCACACCACGCCGGCGAACCATCTCCACCGTGCCAAAGACCTCCATCCGCCGCGTCGACAACCATCTCTTGCATGCTCGGTCGTTTCTCCCCCTACGCGACGACTGTACCAAAAAAATTGAAATAGGTAACGGTTTTGTTTCCCTCCCCTTATATTTGCAACAAACAGATACTAAAATCCCGAGATTTTAGGGATTTAGTTTACTCCCTTTGAAACTGTCCCCACGGGGTGTATACCAGTATTGACACTCGGGATGTCAACGACTATACAGCACCCCATGTATGTACCGTTTTGAAATTCGTTGACCATCCAAAACACATCTCTGTCCTCGGAAATGATGTAAACGGCGTCTGTAAATAACCGTAAATACAAGGGGTAAAAACGTCATGTCACCGCCCACCCTCACCACCAGAATAGCCTTCATGCAGCAGTCCACCCGTCCATCTTCTTCCTCCAAAAGTAGAAACCCTTGAGAGCATTCCACACCATTTGAGAGCATTCCACACCCCTTGAGAGCATTCCACACCCCCAAACCTTTCATTCCACACCATTTCCCACCGCCAAACAGAGTGAATATCACTACCTACCTCTCATACCACGCCGACGAACCATCTCCGCGCGTGGCAACGACCTTCATCCGCTGCGTCGACAACCATCTCTTGCATGCTCGGTCGTTTCTCCCCCTACGCGACGACTGTACCAAAAAAATTGAAATAGGTAACGGTTTCGTTTCCCTCCCCTTATATTTGCAACAAACAGATACTAAAATCCCGAGATTTTAGGGATTTAGTTTACTCCCTTTGAAACTGTCCCCACGGGGTGTATACCAGTATTGACACTCGGGATGTCAACGACTACACAGCACCCCCTGTATGTACCAATACTCAATCCTAACCCTAAATACATTTCACACAAAAATCCAACCAATTGTTGTTGAATTAAGGAACATCTGTGGTTCCATTATCGTTGCCGTCATTCAAAAAATTCATCTACGGCTCCATTATTGTTCCAGTCAAGCAATATGAGCAATACATTTTTGTCTTTTTTTTCTTTTTTAATTTGATCAAGCATCTTGAGTATGAATAATAATCTTTTATTTTTAATCAATATGTTTATAATTTTTCTTTAAATTTTTGTTTAAATTTGTCAAATAGTATGAATAGCAATCAATTTGTTTATAATAACCTTTTGTTTTTAATCAATTTGTTTAAATTTTATTTTTTCAATTTTGTTATTAATATCTAATGACCTAAGATGTTTCCTAATTTTATCTATTTGTTCACATTAACCATTATTTACATCTTTTTTTTTTTTTTTTTTTGAAAAGAACCATTATTTACATCCAATCACTCAATTGATGGTAGAATATGTAATATTTCTTCAAATAATAAATATATACTATGCAAATATATAATCAATATACGGAATCCATTATATAATATATATTCATCATTGTGTATTCAAATCATAAGTAAAACATCAGAATGATAAATATATACCAGGTTGTATATTGTATCGTCATAAATATATACTTTTATAATTATATTATATAAACCTCCTTATATAGTAGACATGTTTATAAAGTTCATTAGTGAATTTTCATAATTATAAATATAGGTCATGTTGTATATTTTATTTATAAATATGTACTTAGATGTACAATATATAAACCTTATTATTTTTTTATAGGTAATAATCTCATTCACATATGAATGGTGGTGTATGACGGTCATTGGAATGAGATTAATAATTATATTGATTATTATTCATGAAGGAATGTCATTCACTAATTTGATTGAAGTTGTAACCCAAAAGTTAGGACTTGTGTGTTTCCTTAGGATCATTCATATAAAATATAATCTCGGTAACATAAACCATATGGTATATTATTATCTAAACCATTAGTTCAACCATCATTTTGTTGTATATAAACAATCTAATATATTATATAAACCTCCAACTAAGAGAATAATAACCCAATAACGCTACTAAATTAACAATATTCCAATAACACATATGATTATATATAAACCAGATTATATATTATATAAACCCCAATGACACAACTAAGAAAATAATAACATACATAAGTAAACAATAACCCCATGTTCGTTATATATAAGTCATTATTTATTGGAGTATGAACCCTGAATGATTTTTATAAACACTCACAACTAAGTAAACAATGACCCAATAACCAAAGAAGAAAACAAACGGTATATTTTTTATAAACCACATAACAAACCCAAATTTACCTTCCCTGAATGAACACCAACCGGCAACAACCAAAACAATACGACAACCACACCCAAAAAGAAAAAAAGAAGAAGAAGAAAAAGCGTCAACCGATACACGCGTTGACGTCAACCAACGACGGGAGCTTGAAACGGTGCTCGGAGGATGAGACGGCAGGTACGACGATGTGAGAGTGAATGGTCGACGTGAGCGTGAATGAAGGGTGAATGATAAATAAATACCAGATTGTATATTGTATCATAAATATATATTTAGAAGTTTTATCATATAAACCTCATTATATAGTATATATACGTCATGGTTTATTTAGTTCACAGGTAAATTTTCAATATTATTTGTATCATTTGCAGAAACCATCTTTCTATCATTCAAATGCAATTCTCTAAAAAAAATTTATTTAAATTTAAAAAAAATGCACAACCCTATATATAGTCATTATAATATAACCCATGAATACCTTTTTCAGTCTGGGATTATTAATAAGCCATGAAAGTACTCATATATTCGAATGTACCATACGTATAAATTAAATATAATATAATCTCCCTATAATTTGTGTCAATGAATACAACCATTTGATCGTTATATATAAACCATCTAATATAAAAATAGAAATTGGTATATCAATAGTATATCAACATTTATAACGTAACAAGATAGAAAAAAAAAATAGTTATAAAATGTAGACATTTTGTTTAAAATGTGTAAATAATACAAGACAATTTAATAAGATAAAATGAAACATAATAAATAAGAGTAAACAAAAATAACATATCATATATATCATTCATATATCAAATGATACTAAAACAACAAAGGAACTCCGAGTTTTCTTGTTTGGCCTGGGATTTTCCAGTGTGATTTATTTTTAACAACTAATTTGGTGACCAAACAACAGTATCATCATTCTAACAATTTTATTGGCTGTGCTGTGGTGTTCATTCGATCTAAAAGATGTTTGACAACAGTTGGAATTTCCAGGACTGAACAAACCCAGCTCGACCAGGGTGGTGTTGCCAGCTTGCCATCACTGAGCTTTTCACTTTTCAGAAGCTGTTAAGAAATTAAATCAACAGCCCAGAGAGATACTAAAACAACAATAATATACAACACACACTCATAACAAAATTTCTTAAAATAATAAATATATATTATAATATATATTATTTAGTTTAGAAGTAAAACGTCAAAATGATAAATATATACAAGGTTGTATATTGTATCATAAATATAAACTTACAATTATATTATATAAACATTTTTATATAGTATATATACGACATGATATATAAACCTTTTTATGTAGTATATATATATACGACATTATATAGACCTCTTGGTCGAAAGCACAAATTTTATGTCAATTGAATTATGTTCGTGTTGTGTCGGTAGGAGTGACTAGCATCATAGATCATAAAAATTTCAAAAATTTCAAAAATAAAATTATTAAAATAGTGTCCCTTTTATTTTAAATTAGATCAACAAGATTTCACGTGCATCGTACGTGTGTTTCTTGCTAGTATATATAACAAAGCCTAGAAACCAGTCCTAAATGGTATGCCAGTTTCTGGTAACCAGTCAGTCCCATGAATACAATTTTGAAGCGTAAAATTTGCAACATCGGCTGCGTTATGGAGTACGTGGTAACCAGGCCAATTCACCCGTTGAGAAGTGTCGGCTCCTGGACCTGTATTATTATATTCTGCGTAATACAAGAGGTTGACCGGTTTTTCTTTCGACCACTTTTTCCATCCTTTAGGTTGAACTACATTGTCCATAAATGAGTTAATGAAAACAACCGTTGAATACGCTTTCCATGGCCGTCCAAGAAACGTGATTACCTTTTTCCTACTTAATGCTTTCTCCGGCGACACCATCACCCTGCAGTTTTGAAAGATGAAGCCTCGTTTGTCGTCTGAATTATTATTGAGTCTGGACTGTGCAGTTACTACATTGTCATCAATTGATCTAGCATATATATTACAGTCTTGGAATACTACGAGCCCATTTCCAAAAATGAAGTCGACACTACCGTATATGTCACACTCTTTGAAGAATTGGGGTTTTGCTCCAGCATACAAAGTGTCTTGATAACCCAAAAACACACACCTGTAATATGTTGTGTAATTGGCCTCGTCAAGAACAGCCACTGCTGGGCCCATATCTGATCCAGCCGAGTTTTGAAAAGTCAAGAACTTAGCCATGAAGTTTCTACCATATACGCCTGCAAAGGAAATATTATTGATTTTGTTTTTATTTCAAAATATTTTTTAATAACAAGTGAACCAAATTAATGGTTAGAGGAGACCATGACTTTTCTAGTGCTTAAAAACATTTTTTTACACATAAAAAAAATCACTTTTTAAGCACTTAGAAAGTCATTCAAAATAGAGATTGAATCTTACTGAGAGTTCCAGAAGCGTTAGTCGAGAATCCAGTGCCATTACTTCGATTGTTGATGATGATGGTCTTGGAAGCATCATCTCCAATCAAAGCAATGAATGTTTTCTGAGTTGGAATTTCAATGCGCTCGTTATAAGTTCCAGGTTTGATGTGAATATAAAATCTGGTGGTGCTGAAGTTAGGTGCTGCTGCTATAGCATCACTAACTTTATTAAAATTTCCTGTACCATCTAAAGACACGGTTAAATTGAACATAAAGCAATGAGAAAATTTAGCAAAATGAGCAACAACAACTAGCAAATAGACTATAAAGAACACAATAAGTTTGAATTTCATGGTTAAGTTGTAAGGAGAGATCATCTGCTCATCGTTTTTGAAACGAAAATCCTTGTACTTATAGGGTGAATGACAAGTAAGAGGATGGGCAGGGATGGGCAGCTTAAGGAAAAAATTAATGGCTGTAAAATTTTTTCTTTTCGACAATATTTGATGGCATGGTGGGATGGTGTGGGGTGGTGTGGGATGGGTAGGTATATCTTCTTAACACTACTATTCAAATGTTTACAATTAGGAGAAAAAAAAAACATTTTCTACCTTTCTCTCTTCCTACGCATTACGCATCAATGTTAAAATGTTGACAATAAAGAAATAATTAACTACCTTTCTATCTTTTAGTTTTCGATATTTTAATGGTCGTTTCTATCTCTTAATTGTCACCATTTTAACAGTGGTGTGTAGAAAGATAGCAACACACACCAATTTTAGTCAACATTTGGTCTAAAACTCTATCTGCATAAACCAAGAACGACGAAATACCAATTTTACCCTCGTATTTAAGATAAAATTTTTAGCCCTAAATATTTTTCTCTCACGATTGGAATCTCTCTCGGATGTTCTCTCTCTCAACCGTTTTGGCTTTAGTTCACGATTGGAGGCTTTTTCGCACCATGCTTTCGGTAGTTTTCCCTTTCGTTCGAATGATCACTTACCGGTAGGTGTTATTTTCATCTGTGTTTGAGTTTTGGATTTGTGATTTTTCCATTGATTTTGTTGTTTCTTTGTTTAATTTTCGTTTCGATTTGTTTAGGGTTTGAATTTTTTGCTTGCATTTGAGAAATCTTGTTTGAATTTTTTTGCTTCCTTGCTTGCGTATGCGTTCATGCTCTGGTTGGGTTTGGGTGGGTAGATTGCTTGCATTCTTGCTCTGCTTTTGCTCTCCCCCTGCTCTTTACATTACATTCGTTCGAACGTGCTAACTGGAAGTTGAATGATACAATTGCAAATGTTCTCATTATTGAAGAGAAATAACAAATTTGCATTACTGAGATTTTGATTGATATCATTTTCGAATGAAATTGAGTATAGTTTTGAATCCACCGATTGTTATTCAATTCATCCCATATTCTGATAGATTATGGTCAATTGAGTATAATTTGTTAACCAACGATTTTCTTTCTTTTGAATTTTACCTAGACATTAAAAAAATAGTTTCGACTATAGACTGCATAGTGGGAATAACTTCGGATCGAATTGAATTGTCCATTGGAGTGGGGATTGAATTAAACCAAATTTGCAAGTATTTTGTAAAAAAAACAAAACAAAATTGTTATTTGAGGGGGATGAACTAATATAACCATTTGAAATTCTCTTCATTTAGTAACCTTTGAGTTTCTTTAGTAGCCTCGGTGTTCCGGTTAGTCGGAGGGAAATATGTAAAACATTTAATCATTTTGCATAGATTTTAGCATTTTAATACCTATTTGGTTTTGGTTTGGACATAAACCAATTGAGAAGTACTCCAATTAGCAAGCCTTAGTTTAAGGTTGTTTCAAATATCTCTAGTGATTCAGGCTTTGTGCTGAGGAGACCTAAGAAAAGCTCCAATGATTGTATGAACTCTTTTATGAACATTTCCATTCATTTGAAGAATTGAAAATGAACCAATTAGTGATTCGGTAATTGATTTGGGGTTAGCTGGGATAAAAATGTTGCCATGGTTTTGTAAAACCACCTTATTCATGTCTGAATGAAACTATGATGGGTATCCCCAAAATGTTGGTTTTAAACACGTTGGCGTAATTGCAAAAAAACCCACAAATTTTAAGCTCAAAAAGCTTTCAACTTTCAATCTTCCTCTTTCTTGTAGACTTGGAGCGAAAAAAGGAGAGTTTGGACATTTTTGGAAAGGGAATGGTCATTTGATTTCAATTGCAGTATTTTTTTTTTCTTAGGGGAAAGCTGAAACTGAGGGGCTGTGATTATTTACAAGCAATGAAATGGAACCATTGGGTAGGCTTGCCATCAATTTTGTCTTCTAGATGATTAACTAGGCTAGTCCTCTATTCTACCTAACGGACCAAACTTCCATTTTTTCAACTTTCCTAAAGTACCGAAGCCCATTCCAAGTTCCACTTCTCATGTACTCTTGGGTACCAATCCACATGGCTGGTTCTGGGAAGCTATGATTCTCTATTTCCATGGTCAAGGTTCCAGGAAATGGGTCGTCCCGTCCCAGTTTTTCCAAGCTGATAATCGTCTATTTATGCCGTTTCCAAGCTGAGGATTTTCACGAGTTACCTCAGTAGCGTAAAAAGTGTAATAAGCTAAGCGACCTTTTGACCTCTAAGATATTCAAAGATTGAAGTGTGTCAGGGCATAACGTAATTCAGCCACTTGGTTCTGCATAACTGCCCAAATCTCACCGCTTGTGGCATGAATTAACTTCAGTAAAGAATTTTATCTGCAGAACGCAAGAAAGAACAAATGATCTGCACATATGACATAACATAATTTCACATCAGATGTTTGACGCGGAAAGGATAACAACTCTAATTCGAACTACTGTTAAGACTGGATAAATCAAACATCGGACTGAAGGATTAAGGTGCATAGATTGAATTTGCATCAAACGCTTTAAAATCCCTAGAATTACTTGACTAAAAACAGCAGAAAGTAAATTAAGTACATCACGAAAGTAATTAACAAAGCAAGCAATACAACAACTCAATTCAGAAGATTTAAGACATATAAAATCATTAGGCGCCTGAGCTTGACGAAAAGACAGAGATACATTCATAACAATTGGAAATCAATATTGAAAGCAGAAGTACTAACTCTTCGTCACCATCGATAATGTAGCAATGAGAACCAGGTGATGTAATGACCAACAAATTATCGTCCGCACTCGGTTGCTTAATTGATACTGCCGCCATTCTTCAAAGGAATCAGACAGAAACTAGGCCTTGCAATTCATGTCCCGAAATCGGTGCGTCCTGGATTGATAATGAAGAGAACAGAGAAAAATTTGAGCCTCTACGAGCATAATCTTTTGTTTCTGGCGTCGTGATCATCCTCGCCGTCGCCGTCGCCGTGAGCGCCAGCAGCCACTGCGAAATGAACCGCCGAGAAACTCCACTTGATAAGCTTGATTGAAGAAAATTGTTCTTCTGCTTTTCTTTCTTTCTTTACAACCGATGATGTTGAAATTCGAAAGTTTAGTTTAAAAAAAAAAAAAAAAGGGTAAATTACAACTTCGGTCAAAGGTAAGAAATGAAAAAATAAAAAATAATAATATATTTTATTAATTTAATATTACTTTATTTTTAAAAAATTTAAAAAAACGATTTTTTAATTAAAAAAAAAAAGTAAATTTTCATTTTTAACCCTAAACTTCGGGCTTGTATCAATTTTAACCCTGAACTTCCAATTTCATCAAATTGAACCCTAAACTTAACAAGTTTTATCAATTTTAACCCTAAACTTGCATAAGTGTTACAATGTATACCTTTGGATAACTTTTTTTTTTTTAACCATCGTACGTAATTGATTATTTCTTTTTTTTTTTCTTAATTCACGTTGCATCTGAATTGGTTTTTTATAAATAAAATATTGAAGAAACTTTATTTTAGAAGACTTTTTCTCGTTGTTGAGGATTTTATGAGAGGATTTTCTGCTGCTATTTAAGATTACGAAAACACGGAAATTTTGGAGGTTTTTTATTTTCAAATATTCGCTGTTTTTTTTCTTGTTGCTGAGAACTTTTTGGGATTTTTTTCTTTATTTTAATTTTTTTTCTTGCTAATTAGAATAATGTACAAATCTAGGAAACAAAAATAAAGAAATTTAGAGTTTTTTTATTTCTCATATTTACTAGATTTTTCTTGCTGCCAATAACTCTGTGACTTTTTTTTATAACAATGAGAATAATTGTCTGAGATATTTGATTTCTTAAAAGAGTTTTTCCAACAAATTTCTTACAAAACACTAACTCATATGCAATGTGAATTAAAAAAAATAAAAGGAAAATGTCAATTACATATTTTAATAGCAATTCAAATGAAAAGTTGACAAAAGGTCTCCATTGCAACATTTATGCAAGTTGGAGGTTTAAATTGATACAATTTGTTAAGTTTGGGGTTCAATTTGCTAAAATTGAAAGTTTAAGGTTAAAATTGCTACAACCTGCAAAGTTCAAGGGTCAAAATTGATTTTTTCCCAAAAAAAAAAAAACGGTCTCATGTCAACCATCCGTACGGAGGGACCAAAACGAAATTCACTCAAACCTTAGGGATCAAAAGTGTATTTTTCCAATAATATACCATTTCTCGAAAATTCCAAATAGGAGCGTATGCTCTAGTAGAAGTAAAATTTTCCAACAACCACTATTGTAGAATTGTCGATAATCTTACTATCCATACGCCTAATGTACTTGGTTTATCTTTTTTAAATCTAATATATATTTTTTTAAAACATCTTTTTGAAATATAATATAATACATTTAATTGGAGCAAAGAATTTAGATAATTTTTTTTTTTAAATGAAGAAGGTTAAATACAAATTGAATCTTTGAATTTTATAGTTTTATGTGTATTCCGTCTTTGAACTTAAAAAAATTTCGATTGCATTTTTGACATTTCGATTTCAATTTCAAGGGTCAAAAGAAGACAAAAATCCCACAAAGTTCTTAGCAATAATAAAAAAAAAAAAAAAAAAAAAACCAGCAAATATTTGAAGATAAAAACCCTCAAAAGTTTCTTTGCTTTCGTAATCTTAAATAGCAGCGAAAAAGCCCTCACAATTAAAGTTCTCAACAATAAGAAAAAATCATATAAAATAAAGTTTCTCTGATATTTTATTTATAAGAAACCAATTCAGGTGCAATGTGAATTAAGAAGAAGACAAAAAAGAAGAAATAATCAATTACGTAGGGTGGTTCAAATGGAAAGTTAACCAAAGGTATATATTGTAACACTTACGCAAGTTTGAGGTTTAAAATCGATACAATCTGATAAGTTTGAGGTTCAAATTGATGAAATTTAAAGTTTATGGTTAAAATTGATACAACTTGATAAGTTTAGGGTTCAATTTGATGAAATTGAAAGTTCAGGATTAAAATTGATACAACCTACCAAGTTTAAGGGTTTAAAATGCTTTTTTCCCAAAAAAAAAAAGGGTAAATTACAACTTCGGTCAAAGGTAAGAAATGAAAAAAATAAAAAATAAAAATATATTTTATTAATTTAATATTACTTTATTTTTAAAAAATTAAAAAAAAAACAATTTTTTAATTAAAAAAAAAGGGAAAAATTCATTTTTAACCCTAAACTTTGGGGGTTGTATCAATTTTAAACTCTGAACTTCTATAGTGATTTTAGCTGAATTAATCGAGGGTATCGACTGTTGACAATTTTTTGAGTGATAGAGCAATGCTTTTGTTTCATCAACTTGAGCAGAAGAGGAAATTTTGTGATGTTTTTCTGTTGGGCAGGATTTGCTTTCAGAAGCTCTGCTAAGTTTTGGTGCGAGCTCTACTAGTGTGGATGAAGACGATGTATGTGGCAGCTCTCACGAGGTGGGGTTCCTTATCCTTAATGATTTTTTTTCCTAATTTTGAGTGGTTTATGTTTCTCTTCCTGTTACTTCATTTGGAATGCTTTGCAATCTTCATTACTATAGAAATTCTCAAATGAATTGGAAAGTGTTAGATAGGAAAAAGTAAAGATCTAAAATCAATTCTGTGAACTATACAGTGTTTTTTTTTAAAAAAGATTGGTACAACTGAACAATGGAATACATATAGAAAAGTAGATCTCAAAGTAGATAACAGGCTTATAGTAATTCATGTAAGTATAATAAATCTTATTCTATTATTGATTCCATTGCATCTTTGTGACCACCTGATTATGAAAAGATTTCTGGACGCAATTCAGTAAATTTGTACAGAATTGTTTTGATGATGCTTGAGTTAACTTTATATGCTCTTTAATTCCAGATAAGCCCACAAAAATTGCAGTCAGGTCTCAAGCATATCTCTATCTCTGCCCCTTTTCCTATCTATGTGATGCTGAAAAAGATACTGTGTTTGTAATTAGAAGTGGATATGTGGAAAGAATGATTTCAGATAAATTACTTTGGCAGATATAATATGTCGATACTGTGTTCCTGACGGTCAAGATGTAGTGATTAATTTACTTTGTGCAGATATATGTTGACACAATATTCCCTGATGGTCAAGATGTAAGTAAATGCATCTCATATGCGGCTGATTCTGTAGGCTTGAAGGAGATACCTCTGTACGAAGTCACAATTGGTGAACAACATGACTGGTTAAAGAAATCCCAGGTTTTATTTACCTGTCTGTTCCTTTTATTGCTGGAACGTAACGTGATTCTATTTCTAGGCCATGAGCAAAGCTTACCTGTTTGGTTAAACTTGCTGATCTTATGAGAGCCTTATAGCTGTTATGCCATTGTGAACGTAGATGTCTATATTTCAGTTTATGTAAAACCTATTTTTCTTGAGCTGGATCTTATCTGTAATGTTCCAATGGGTAGGAAAGTGGAATTTATATCATTATAACAATTAGGAGTTTGATGTAACTATTTAATTGTCAGCACTAGAACAGATTTGTATGAGATGGGCACCTGCTTGACTTCGAGTGGGAGTTTTTACTGGAAACTTGAATAACTAGCCAATTTTCTATCTTATGTCATTGCCTTGGGTGGAAAAATAGATATTAAAGATTTCTGTCCAAAATAGAATGTCTCTCGTTTTTTTTAAAAAAAATTGTACTCAAGGTCTGCTATAATTTCACATGCGGCGATAAAGCTCGACATTCCAAATTTAATTACTACTTAAAGATAATTTCTCTCTTGCATTACAGGAATCATTTCATCCAGTTAAAGTTACTGAGGGACTTTGGATAGTGCCTGAGTGGATAACTCCACCGGTATAATGATCTAAGCATCTCTTTCAAGCTTCCTACACTTATTTGTCCATATATATCAATCTGAAATTGCAGATCATCATCCGTCTACATATATATTTTTTTTTTTATAGTTCTTGTTAGAGGCAGGGAGGGTCGTACATGTAATATCATCCTTTTTACTTCATCATAAGTTTTCAAATTCTATGTCCTCCTTGATTAGTAGAATAGTTGATAGTAGAGAGAGTATTTTTTTTTTTTTTTTTTTTTTGAAGAGAAACATAATTTCATTGATAAATGAAATAAGGATACACACCTATAGGTGGATTACAAGAAATTATTCCAAGTAGCAATCAAAGAAGAAAGGCTATAAGAAGCAAAAGGGTGTTGACATTTACACCAATACAACGCATAGAAAAGAACCTTTTCAAAAAAAGAATCAAAGGTTGAGGATACATCCCTAAAAATTCTTCCACTTCTTTCGTTCCAAAGAAACCAAAAGAAGACTCTATTAAAAGCCAGCCATAAAGTCCTCTTTGTTCCTTGAAAAGGATGACCAACAAAAATCGACGCCAGAAAGTCATGAATGTTATTTGACATCGGTAAATGCCATCCGAAAGCTTCAAGCATCAAATTCCAATACTTGGTAGCAAAAGAACAAGTGACAAATAGATGACCCGTATTCTCCATATTTGATGAGCACATAACACACCAAGATGGCGAAAGGGAAAAATGAGGCATTCTACGTTGAAGACGATCCGCTGTATTGATAGCCCCAAGACTAAGCTCCCATAGAAAGATTTTTATCTTTTTAGGATAATTATCTTTCCATATCACCGAATATAAATTATTCAAAGTAGTATTAGAACCACCCAAAAGATCAACCATCAAGGATTTAACAGAGAATAATTTGGATGCTTCAAGGGGCCAAGACCAAGAGTCATTCATATTCCGAAGTCGAATAGGAGACAGAAGATAGGATAAATTTGCCCATTCAATAATCTCAAACTCATTAAGGTGACGACGAGGACTCAGATTCCATGCTGATTCTGTAGAGTTCCATACTTCTGCAACCCTGGCGTTTGGATTGGTAGTTAACCGATAAAGGCGAGGGAAGAGATTTGAGAGAATCACTCCATTCAGCCATGCATCCTTCCAAAAAAATGTGCTACAACCATTACCAATAATTCGATGAATACGACTAGTAATCTGATCGATAGTAGTACAAATAAAGCGCCAAGGAGATTTGAAAGATCCCCTTTGAATGGGAAAAGGCCAATGTCTAACATCCTCCGAGTTGTAATATTTAGCAATAATCAGATTACGCCAAAGAGATTCTTCTTCGTGCAAAAACCTCCAAATCCATTTAGCTAACAAGGTTGTATTTCGAAGCTGAAAATTGCCAATGCCAAGACCTCCCAGTAATTTCGGAAGCTGAGTCTTATCCCAATTAGCATTATGCATACCACCATCCCCTTGAGAACCTTCCCAGAAAAAATCTCGTACTAGCTTGTCAAGAGATTTAGCAACCTTACTTGGAAGTTTAAACAAAGACAGAAAATACGTCGGCATACTCGAAAGAGTGGCTTGGACGAGTGTATGCCTTCCTCCTTTGGATATAAAGGCATATTTCCAACTATGTAATTTATGTTGAATCTTCTCAATAACTGGTTGCCAGAAAACAGAGTTTTTCGGGTTACCGCCCAAAGGAAGTCCAAGATAAGTGCTAGGCCAAAAACCACGCTTACAACCAAATTTAGCAGCCATATCTTCCAACTTTGTATCATCAATATGGATCCCTAAGATTTCACTCTTGGCAAGGTTGACATTTAGACCAGAAGCCAATTCAAATATATTGATAACTTCAAGAAGCTTGTTCAAAGCATCTGAATCAAAAGAAGAGAATAAAAGTGTATCGTCTGCAAATTGTAAATGATTCAGACTAAAAGATGAAGCACCAACTGGATGAGCCATAATTTTACCCAAACTAGCGCTGTGGGAAAGGAGTCTACTCAAACAATCTGAAACCAGAATAAATAAGAAAAGAGACAGAGGATCACCTTGACGAATGCCACGAGAAGGGATAATTTTACCTCTAGGTTTCCCGTTAATGATACCCTCTTGTTTACTTCATAGTCAATTTCCAATGTTAGAGAGAGGGAGAGAGAGAATTTATAAGAACACATGGAGCCTGCACTGAGAAACTGAACTGTATATAATGTTAGCAGTTAGCTATAATCTTCAACTGGTCTTCTAGGATAGAATTTTCTGGCTATGAACATTGGTTCACTAAGGAGATTCAATTCAAATTTAAATCGGAAATAAGAAAAATACTACTAATAGAATTACACGTTCCTTTATTTGTACAGGATGTCCATGCAACAAATATTATTCTATATCCGGGATTGGCATTTGGAACAGGGGAACACCCAACTACAAAGTTGTGTCTATTACTGCTGCACAGCTTAGTGAAAGGAGGGGAATATTTCTTGGACTATGGCACAGGATCTGGGGTTCTTGCAATCGCATCACTAAAGGTACAATGTCTAAAACATTGCAACCTAGTTCATACTTCGATGAGGCCTGAGACTCTCATCCAATATCATTAACATGTACACATGGTGGTATTCATGATTGTTATGAAAAAATAACACTGGCTTGCTTGGAGTCTTTTAGAAGAAGATTGTTAGAGAGTTAATCTCTTTACCAACAGAATTTCCATCAACTGTTCTGAAATGGTGGTTATCTTGGCAATGGGTTTTCGCTGGGAGCTGAATGATTGATAACAAAAGAGGGGGGCTATAGTGCTGGCTTTTGGTGATACATATATTTTTCTTCTGAGTATGCTTTTGGTGATATTGAACACTTGGTAGAAAATCCAATAAAATACCATGGTGGAATTCACATAATTTGCCAGAGGTACCCCGGAAATTATCATAATTTTATGCATGTATTGATGTCCGTACACATCTAGAGATTTTCCTTTTACCCTCTAGAGCTGCCTGTTATATTTCTATGCATGCGATTTGATTCTTTCTTGTTCACACCTCAATTCAAAGCGACATATTATTAAGCCAATGATGTTCATTATTTAACTTGATTTACGATTGCAATTGCAGTTTGGGGCTGCCTTATCTTTTGGAATCGATGTAGACCCGAAAGCAATTGAATCTGCAGAGCAAAATGTTGCTCTGAACAAGATAGAACCCGAAAAGTTGCAACTTCACCTGGTTCCTAGTGATATTGTAGAATATATATCTAGTGAAACATACATCTCCGGAAAGGAGAACTTTGACATCGTCATTGCTAATATACTTCTAAATCCTCTGCTAGATTTGGCAGATTATGTTGTCTCTTACGCCAAACCTGAGGCAGTCGTTGCTCTCTCTGGTATTCTTTCCGAGCAGGTATCTTCTAGGACTAGAACCGTTGGTCAAAAATATAAATTTTAGCTTGGCAAAGTGCTAATCCAGTACGTTCAAAGGTTCTCATCTGTTCTAAGCTAGAAAAACCAAATTTCAAAAACTACCAATTGTTTGAGGGGCCCCATCCAACTCTCTGCATGTGAAAATATTTTTTCTACTGGGTAATCTTTACTCAGTTAATAGTTAATACTAGGTGTAAAATATTTTTTTGATTTGATACCAAAACATATTGGAAGTACATTGTTTTACTGAGCGACATCATTTTTTTTTGTTGTGTTCTTGCTGGTACATATACAGGTTCCAGCTATTATAGAACGGTATTCACAGTACCTGGAAGGCATATCGGTGTCAACTATGGATGATTGGGCCTGTGTGAGTGGCCGAAAGAAAAGGCTACTTTCTGGCAGCTGAGAGAGTCTCAATCGGCTATTTCCATAACTTTTACCGAAGAATGACTAATTTTGTGTGAAAGCCGCATAACAACGGATATCTAGCAATTCTAAGGCAAGTCCTGCAGTTTTTATAGACCTGCTGTCTTGTTTGTTGCATGCTAATTTGACTATAGGGAGATTTATTGTTCACTTGACCCTTCTTTTTTCTTGTAAAACTATAAGATCTCAACTGCTCCATTAATTGTTGATGCCAAATCTGTTTCTTCCATGCATGAGAAAGTCCAGCAGAGCAGAGCTAGAAGCTTTCATTATTTTAAATCTAAGGTGAACAAAGGGGCAAGCCCTCTCTCCTTCTTCGCTCCTTCCTTACTTGTATTAGGAGCTTATGAAACAAGCAAGGCCAGTAAGACATTTGAAATCAATTTCATGGAATCTGAGAGGGTAGAATCATATTGACTATTATGTCATTCTACTTGAGATGAGATTTTCTTGAGGTTATAGTATTTTCCTGTCACATGTATAGGCCGAGAAACTTGCTTTTATCCACTAAATTTTAGCTACATTGTTTCTCTCTCCATAATATCATTATATGTTTGCAGGAATTTTCCTTATCTTCTCACTCTCGCCAGGCTGCTAGTGCTAGGATCAGGCAACAACCAGATTTTGCTCGAAGAGGACAACTTGCCTTGACTACAAAATGCAATCAAGTAGCCCTTTGAAAGCTGACATATCATGTGAAGTTATGAACAACGAGCCAGTCCCTCTCCAATGCTTCAACCGTTGAGGATCATGTTCATAATTTATAATTGTAAGAGGACAAGAAAAATGCATTTAGGTACTAAGTACTAACCATACCTTAGTCTGAGTATTTTTTTTAATCCAATATATAAAGGTGGCGATTCAAACATCTTACTTCTTTGTTGAGGATATCGCTTTGACTATTTGAACTATGCTTAGGTTCACATATACTCGAAATACTGTAGGATTTGTAAAAATAATTTATTCAGTGAGTCTAAATAATTGTATTAAATGAAAATTTTATATTTGAAGCCATTTAAGCACAATCCTTCTTGATTTGAACTATGTAGCCAACAATAGTTGAACGGACACAATATATATTCTTGATCAAAAGGTTTGAACTCCCACCTCACATATTGTCCCAAAAAAAAAAAAAAAAACTATCGATAAACAATGTAAACTCATGTTGATGAAACGTATCTTTAATTCCATATATAATTTTTACAAATCATAAATTTATATATTAAACATATTACAAAAAATCTAGTTCCTAAAATATATTTCTTTCCACAATTCAAATATCATATACACAACCTTTCCAACCTCAAGGCTTATTAAAATTTGAATCAAGGGTTTCAAACATCCTCTATAGGTCCAAATAGGTCATTTGGAAGTTGAGTTAAATAATTATTACTTTCTAGATTAAAAAATTAGTCTAATCATGTTTGTATAATCAATTTGTTCTCAAAGCACCCTGCGAATTCTAGAAGATAGAGAAAGAAGAAAGACTCAGGAACCAAACTCGATACTTTGTACCAATACTTAAAAGAGCCACCATCTAGAGGGTTTTGTTTATTCACAATAACGTATGATATGATAGAATGTGGAAAATAATTATGATCATAAACTAATCTATACCAGGTTCTGGCATCACAAGGAAAACTAAGTAAGAAGACTTTGTAAACATGAGGATCTCATTTGATCAAAAGATCATTTCGATCATTGTAATGGAAAAGTTAACAGACAAATATTAACAATTGGCTGCACTAAGGCTTATACAACTTGGCGTAGAAAGTGAGTGACCAATCACTTCCAAAACTTTACAACCTTTCAAATGGCAACAGGATCATCCTACATGGCTGCAAAATCACAGATCTTGTGTCACCGCTTGAGTTGCCTCCTAGTCAAAGCAGGAGCTCTCTTTGGGATGTAGACCTTGTAGTTCACCTGAAATGAATAATTGCAGATCCATGCAAAGAAGTTTTTAATAAAACTAGTATTCATTATACTCACTGCTGAATATATAAATTTAGTCTGTAGTCGATATGCTCACCTGCACCATTTCACCACCCCGCATCACGGACATGGTTTTCTGTTCAAACTGCGAGCCTTCGCCACTCTCGTGTCCAGACTTGTTAGAGCTGGGTTCTCCTGAAATAGAATTAAGGGAAGAATGCTTGTGAGCTGAAGAACCAAAACCATTACCAATGTTTTGATCATCATTATTCCTCATCTGGGTCTGAGTTTCAGCTGTCTCATCAACACCAATGTCAGATATAGATGGCTTTGTTTGGATAGATTCCTGAGAAGCAGATGCCTGCTTCATAAGAGAATCAACTTTGGACTCAGCCCTCGAAGCTGCAATAATCAAATTGCTTCTGTTAGTTGTAGGACAAATATCTGCATCTGCCTTCTGGCAAATATTATTATTTATAGCCTCCTGGTCTACTGAAGAAACATCCTGCTTCAGTTCATTCATACCATTGCTTCCATTGGAAGTCCTACCCAGATTCTGTGAAGAATAGACAGGATCATGCATAGATGCAACTGCTGAATCTATTGCATCAGTAGATATGACACCATTCTCTTCAACTATCATTGAATTTACTTCATTCCCTCCACCTTGTCTAGAGAGCCCGTTACCATTTATCTTGGCATCATCCCTAGGGGAAGTCACGTGAACTGACTTAGAGACGGGAGAGTGCAATTGCTTTGCATCATTATTATTGTCAACTTTGCAATTATCAGGAGTTTTCACATTCCTTAGGGGCACCCGTTTGAACTTTCTTAGGTTTTCCAAAGCCCTCTGTCTCAAAATTGACTCTAAATCGATACAATTTATGCTGTCATTATTTCCAGAACAGCCATTCTTTCTTTCATTTAAAGAACGGTCATGAATTACTACTCCATGGTTATTGTTGCTTCCCTCATTTTGAACTCCATCATCCTTTACAACCATAGAGTTTCTATTGTCAGGTATAACCACTTCTTTTTTGTTTTCTACCTCTGGTGCCTCTTTCGATGTAACATAGTCTAATTCTCTTTTACTTGCCCCATCCTTACTGCCCATAACTCCAAAAGACAGGTGGTCATCATCAGGCTGATGCACGACCTCTTCTTCTTGTCCATTCTCATCAAACGTCTCTAATTTATTTTCCTCTCCTACTACAATAATTACAGATCTTAATCGTCTAAAGTTGTTTTCAACATAACTGCCATCCTCAACCTCATTCTGATGATCACTACCTTCACTACATAAAGAGCATGCTGAATGACTCTTTGACCTGTATCTACTTCTTTCAGTCTTCCCCATATTTCCTTTCTTCTTTCTAGACCTGCCCCTATGCCTATCGATTTCACCCTCATTGCTGGTTGTACTCCCCTCTCCACAAGTTGAGCAGCTCAAAGAGTCACTACTTGTGGCACTAATACTCACATCTCTTCTACGCTTCTTTTTGTTTGTCTTCTTCACCTCGCAATGGTCGTCTCTCTTCAAATTCTTCCTCTTTCTGGGATGAGGAGAATAATCCCTACTTCGACGGTCATCAGATCGCTTCTTAGCTTTCTTTTTACTAGGCTTCGCATTCTTCCGCGTCTTGGATCGAGATCTTCCCAATTTTTCATCACCCTCCGAGCCAGAAGAAGACACTGAAGTTGAACTTTCAAAATCAGTGTCAGAGCAAGATGGAGAATCGTGGCGATACCGCAGCTTCTTGGACTTCAATTTCCTACTACTCCTACTCTTTCTCCTACTTCTCTTCATGGTTTGAGCCAAAAGATAAAAACAAAACAAAAAGAAAATGGATGCAAAGGAAATTTACATCGGCATCAAAACAATCTTATACGAGGTAAAAGGGGGAAAAGAGGGAGAAAAAAATTCATATCTTTAACCGCAACCACAATACCAATATCACATTTTCCAGTTGCCAACTAAGAAGAAACTCATACACACAAACTTAAAATTCAAGCATAAAAATCGACCGAGAGAGGATTTCCCAGATATATTCGACAAATCATAAGCCAGATTACAGCGTATTCATGGAACACTACCCAGCGACCAAACAGAACATCCGACAAAATAGCGCCAAACCCAATTGAAACATCACGAAAGAGAAAAAATTCAGCGATAGAGAGAGAGAGAGAGATAGAGAAAAACAAAGTACCTGGGATGAAGAAGTCTTGGAACGCTCCTTCTTGCGAGAAGAAGAGGACTTTCCCATCTGGATTTAACCTGCAATTAGGAGGCCGAAGAAAGAAAAAACAGATAAAAAGGGGAAAATAGAAAGCAAAAGAAGAAGAATCGATTTGAATGTGGGAATTAGGGTTCGGAGATGATTAGAAAAGTGGAGAAATTGGAGCTCGACGCAGGGTTTGCTCTGTTTTCGGAGGATCTCATCGCTAACTGGAGGTCTGTTCTTTCTTCGTCGCCAACCCTTGTCCTTCACAATTTATTTTTAGTGTCAAAATCTTTCTATAAATTTATTAACTTTGTCTTAAATACTATTTCACTACCAAACTTTTGTACTTTTTCTCTTTGGTCCCTAAGCCAAGTTATGTTTTCAATTTTTTTCTTTGGCCACTCATATATGTTGTTTTTTAAAAGAAAAAAAAAACAATTTTTAATCAATTTATACCCCTAAATCTTAAAGTGTTGGATTAATTAAAATCCTAAAATTATGAGTAGAGAAAAATAGATGAAGAAGAGAAGATGCCAAACTCTTCATGTTAATTAAAAAAGTTGCTACTTTATATTTGATTTTAGTATTTTCCTCTAATTTTATGTTAATCCTTGTGTAACAATCGCCATTGGAAAATATGATCAATCTAATAATAATGTGCAAGTGAAAAATTAAAAACTAAAGCAAACTTAAACAACTTAGCACAAACAATTTCTTACAAAAGATCACTAAGAAAAACTATTAAATCTGTAACTACATCTTTCGATGTCTTGTGTCAAGATGCTTTCACTTCTTCTAGAGTTATCACTTGAAATAATATAAAATATTTCGACTCTGTTTGATAACCATTTGAATTTTGAAAATTAAGCTTAAAAGCACTACTTCCACCAATAACTTTCTTGTTTTTGGTATATGCCTTCTTTACATGTTTTAAAAAACTAAGTGTAAGTTTTGAAAACTAAAAAAAATAGTTTTCGAAAACTTGTTTTTGTTTTTAGAATTTGACTATGAATTCAAATGTGTCATTCACACGGATAGAAACTATGGTAAGAAAATTGAGTGAAAACAAATTTAATTTAAAAAATCAAGACCCCGTTTGATAATCATTGGTTTTTGGTTTTTGAAAATTAGGATTATACACACATACTTTCACCTATAAGTTTTTTGGTTGTAGTATCAATTTTCTACCTTGTTGTCAAAAACCAAGTCCAATTTTGGGGGAAAAAAAAGTAGTTTTCAAAAACTTGTTTTTGTTTTTAAAATTTGACTAGGAATTCAAATGCAACCTTAACTAGAATGAAAGTTATGGTAGAAAATCTAGGAGAAAACAAACATAATTTTAAAAAATCAAATGGTTATCAAAGAGAGTCTCGATAAAACAATTCTCATATTAAGCTTTGAAATTCGTCTCTTCCAAAACAAAGGTAAACAAAATACAAATACTTGCAAAACTTCTAAGGCAATGGTCAAACTTTCAGAAAAACCAACACTTTCAGTTAAAACTTTCAAACAAGCATTGCTTTCAAAACCAAAAACCTTTCGATCACAAGCTCTCAAAACCAAACATTTCAATTGAACAAAACTTTCCTTAACCAAAACTTTCAAATTAAAACTATCAATCATTCAATACTTTAAAAGAACAAAATTTTCAAATAAGAATAAAACAAAACTTTCAATCGATCAATACTTTGTAACACCAATCATTCATTAAAAAAAATAATAAAAAAACGTCGATTCATTTATACAATAATAAATGTTGGTTAAAAAAAATCAATCGTCAATTACTCAAGTGAGAGACTATATGAGTAGCCAAAGCGAGCTTAGCTCAGCGGTAATTGATATGTACTCTCGACCATGAGGTCAGAGGTTTGAATGCCCTCACCCCCAATTGTTGTACTCAAAAAAAAAAAAAATACTATATGAGTATAACACACACTTGAATCTACATTGCAAAAGAATATCATACCAGCTCCTAATTTTGAAAATCGTTTTTTTAAAAATGTTAAATTAGTAAATGAAATTTGAATTATGACTATCTATAACTGATTATATTTGTTCGTCATATCTAAAAATGTAAATACTATTTATATAAAAAAAATATATATAATATATATATTTATATCAATATAAGCTCCCAAAAAAAAAAAAAACATGGAAACATTTAAATGAAAAAAAATTATTTGAATTAATCAATGCGATTTTAATTATAACTTAATTAAAATACAATTAATCATTTTTAATAATCATATCGACAAATCTAGACTACATAATTAAAAGAGAGATCATATCTCGATCTAAAAGAAATTATTGTAAAAAGAATATCATAGTTTCATAACATTAAAATTGAAACAAAGGTGAACATTATAAACCAGTTATAACACTTATTAGAAACATGTTCAACCTCATGATATTACATTAAACTTCATAATTAAAAAATTACATACCATGAGACCGAAAGAGAGTGAAAATGGGTAGTGTAGGTAGAGAAATAGAGATTGTAAAATTATCGATATTTATCACCATATCTCGACATCTCGATATTTCTCTAACGTTTCCTCGACATATATCAAGATGTCGAACACCCCGAAAACTCAAAATATCAAGCAACATTTTAAGATGTCACTTGAAATTTTAGAATTTGCTAAATCTCATCAAAAGTTAATAACAATTTATACATCTTTCTGATAAGCTGGTTAACTACAATTTATGACTTTGAACTTTCTGTCAATCCATAGTTTAGCACACAATTTGGGTGCCTGCAGCTTTATAGGATTATAGAGGCATTCCCCAAACTACAAAGCCAAATGGGTTGAAAGAGTTAGAAAGGGAGAATCAGCCAGCATCTAAAAGTTAGTGAAACTGCAACTTACACAGAAAATAATGAACAAATGGAGTGATGAACTACAGGTAGAAGAATTAAGAGATAAAGGCATGTCCATCTACATAACTCTGCATTTACACAGTCCAGATATTATTAGATTATATACAAACCCGAACATCGTCATTTTTGCAATTATTATGATTTATTGTATATAATAATAACATGATAATATCGCACCCTAATTATCTTCGCTGTCACTTATACTAGACCGAGAGTCTATATAGAAGCCAGATGAGAATTCAATGTCATCGACGATCCTCCCCCTGGTTCAAGAAATGTACATAGAACATTCAAGTAGAGACGCAAAAAGGTTATACAGGTTAACAACTTGTAGGCAAGAGAATTCACCTTTCAAGAACAAACTTGCCCTCCTTGTACTTCTGGCTCTTCTCATGTGCTGCCTCCTGAATGAAATTATGAGTTATAGAAATAAAAACAGAAACTTATGGCAAATTATACAATGAAGCAGATACATGTTGGTAATGGTAACCAAATGCTTTTCTTTTTCCACTGTGTGGATGATATTTGAAAGAGAAAGAGAGAGCTTACATATTTCCACCCAACAATTTGTCCACAAGTGCAACAAAATATGTCTGTTACAGTATGCAATCCTGAGAGCATCATCCTCTCTTCCAATGATCCAAAGGAAATGTTTATCCTATATGTAGAACTCAAAAATGTAACTGAACATAATCCCAACTGGAATGCTTTGTAATGATAAGAACATGGTATACGATAAACATTACTATTTTGTACGTAACAAATGGAAGAAACAATTTCGTCTCTCTCCGACTCACCTCCCTTAGAGAAGTTGGAGCCTCTAAAAGACTCAACAACTTTTGGAGGGTCGCCTCCGCTGCGTGGATCACATGATTCCGTTCCTAATTCAGAAATCCAATTTCTATCAAAAATACTATGGGCCAGTTTGATAGCTGGTATGTTTTCTTCTTCTTGTTTTCATTATATTTGTGCCCTGTCCTACAACTCCACAAGAAATCTTCACAGGCTGCTCCAAAAGATATCAAAAGATTTTCACTTATCAAGCTTTCTACCTAGAAGCTTGGACCCAAGACCTTAGAGAACTTTCTCCAAAATATCTCAAGCTCTCGTCACTAGGACCACCCCTTAAGGAGCAAAACGTCAAGAGACAATTTGTTGCAGCCCCCTTCTAATTTTTGGAATTTAAATGACTAAAAACAAATAGTCGAGTCTATTTGTTCTTTAGTCAGCCAAATTTCAAAGTTCGAAATGATTGCTTTCAAGTTTCGACAAAGCTTTCTTTCCCTAATTTGTACAGAAGTTAGTCATTGTACCCACCTTCACTGGATTAGTATCTACTTTTACATTACTTTGTCTCTAATCTCTCTCTACATGCTCTCTGAGCACCCTCTCTCTCTACTCACTTAAACAAATACACACCCGTAGCACTGACTCTATACAAGCTTCAAACTTCCTGTCTGTAAACTCTCTCATCACTATTTAAACTCCAACTAAAATTAGGAAGACGTGTCAGCCACCAGAACGTTGGATAACTTTAGATTGGATAGGCAGTTGTTGGGCCCCTGAAACTCCTTGTTCACACTTATGCAGTCAGAAACATGTTTCATATTAGTTTCATAACAAGTAGTTATGATTAAAAAAAAAATCAATGATAGTATGCATAACTCACAATATACGACGGCCTTTCCTAGCAATCTCAAGTGGAAAATTGGTGTTAAATGCATCAAATACAAACCTGACCAGTCACCGTCTTTCTGCTAAAAATCACAAACGTAGTTTAATTCTTATATAAATTATGATGATGAGTTCTGCTTATGCACACTAACATAGTAAGATTAAATCGAATAAGAGTCAAGGTCAATATCAGTACTATGAGTCTATGGCTTAGTTTTGGCTATCTACGGTCTACATGAACCATGGCTTAAATAATTGATGGTCAACAACATTGATATATAAATTAGTTCAATGTGCAGGCACTTTGAGTGCATAGTAGCTGGAATTATAGATCAACGAACAAAAACCAATATCAGCTCCGACTAAAAGACAGAGAACTCACGCATTATTGAAAAGGTATGCTTTTCCACGGCGGCAATGAAAGGCCTGATCCAAAAAGAGCGAAAAAGTTAGACGAACTTCAGAAAAACAAAACACAAGAAGCTGCTTGAAATGCAAAACAGTCTTCTATCTTTTGTAACAAACTTTCAGAGAAAGCATATGCGAAAACTATATCTTCTCCCTAAATCATTTCCTCATAGCTAATAACAACAATTTGTTTTAGTTCTATGGCATGCAAGTGGGGTATTCGAATCTCCAATCTTTTGATTGAGGATACAATGTGGGTATTCGAATCTCCAATCTTTTGATTGAGGATACAATGTCTCAACCAGCTGAGTTATGCTTAAGTTACAATACCATGATGAGTGATTTCAAGCTCAAAGGCGGAGTGTTCAAATAACTACTATAAATCTGGCAGTGCCAAAGAATCTCAATTCAATCTCAATCCTGCGAAACTGATTCCTCCAGTCCTCATAACTCAATTCAAGCCGCATCAATTATCGACCAATTTCATTTCAAAAGGCAATTGTAATCAAAAGCCCACGAAGATTCTGCTCTAAAAACTAACACGGTGAAGCATCTAGAACTTCAATTACTCTACTAAGATACTATACAAGCAACTAGCCTCTAAACCACGTCTGAGTAAAAAAAAAAAAAAAAAAATGTACGCACCCGAGATGCGAGGTCGTCGGCGAGAGCCAACTGCGTATTGCAGAACTTGCATCTGTAGGACCTCCCTTCCCTTTCCACAACGAAAATCCGTCCCATCGCTCTCCTCCGCCACTCCACGCTCCTTAGCTCCCGTTTTCCGGCTCGGCTTCAACGGGAAAGGGTTACGCCGTCGTCTAGTAGCGACACCTGCCCTAGCAGAATTTGGTAATCTGTGATGAACAGTAGAAGAAGCTTGAATTGAGGGAACGTAAACTTGAGAAAAATGGGAACCGCCTTTTTGCCCCAAATTTGTCATCTTCCAGTAGGCAAAGGACACGAGCACTGCCATTGTTGACGTGAGAAGAAGCTGTAAGATTTGGCCCATTGGATATCAGTGTGGTTCCGATGAACAAGGAGATGGGTTGAATATTGGGCCTCTTAGTTTTTTTTTTTTTTTTTTTTTTTTTTTTTTTTTTTTTTTTTTTTTTTTTAATAAGCTTTTTTTGCTTCTTAATTTACTGGTTAGAAATTAGAATCAGCATTTGTTTTTTATTCCCATGTTTAAAAATAGTTTTTAACATGAAAGTTTTTTTTAAAAAAAAAACCTAGTTTTCTATTTATTTTTAATAATAATGAAAAAAAAAATATCAATGTGTTGATCCCGTTGAAAAGATAAATGAAGACCTTACAATTTATAAGAAACATGAGTTACTTTATTCATTGTCTGATAAAGAACCTCATATAATCTAATACAACATCCTACTTTTTTTTTTTTTTTTTAATAGAAAGTTTCAATTAAAATCAGCTCCATAAATTTAAAAATAAAAGACTAAAGATTGTTGTGTTCATCGAGATAAAACAACATAAAGTAATCTATGTAATCAAACCATTCAAATAGTCCGAATTAAATATTAAATGAAGGGATAATTAGAAAATTTAGGTCCCACTTTATTAGTATATTTTATTTCTGATTTTTAGTTTTTGAAAATTATGATAGCAAATAAAGTATAGGTAGAAGTGTTTATAAACTATAAAAAACCAAATGGTTATTAAATAAGACTTTAAAGTTTATACTCCTTAATCTTTATACCACTTTGTCAAAGTGAACATAGATGAACAGTAATTGATATGTATCGTCAATTCAGAGATCACAAGTTAAAGGTTCAAATGCTCTACTCTCAAATGTTGTTGGACTAAACAAAAATATTTGTACCACTTTTAAGATTGAAACTTCAAAATGTTTTTCTATTTTTAAAAGGTAAAAGTACACGATATCACATTTTTTTAAAAAATATAATGTATTTACATTGTCATAATTGGTTATGACTTTAGTGAAAAACTAAATTCTAACCGAATGACATATATTAAAATAAAACTTTTTAATTACAAAATATTAAACTTTTTATTTAGAAAAAAATAAATGACAAAGTACATAAAATAAAACAATGAATTTCTCATAATTTTAAATTATAAAAAACATTTTATTATTTAATTTAAGGAAAATAAAATATTAATTGAAAGAAAAAAAAGGACTAAAAACAATCACAACAAACGAATATTACATAAATTAGAAGAGGAAGGTGCCAAAATGAGGAGAGCACATACGTAGATCAATAATCTAATAGATGCATTTTACCTCATTTTCTTAGAGTGCCTAACTCTTTAAAAAAAAACAACAACAACAAAAAAAAAAAAAAACGCATTTTCTAAACAAATGAATGAATTAGTTTTAAAACTCATGGTGCATAGTAGAAAGTCCATATTGAAGTACTATTCATCCTTAAAGAGTAAGTCACTATTTGTGGCGTACTAGGTATAGTCACAGTGGATGTGATGAATGAGTGTTTTTTTTTTTATCAAAAGAGAAAATTTAAGCTCTCCATTGAGGTACCTCAAATTCATCTTTAATTAGTCCTACCTTGAGTATCTGAAAATATTTTGAAACTATCACATTAATATCAAGTTTTTTTTCACTATATATATACGTTTAGGTCAATTTATCCTTCTCTTGATATCATAATTTGTTTATCTTCACCATATTTATGAAGAAACTCTTCATCAAAAAATAAAAATCCTCTATAAATAGACAATGACCGATAATATAAGTGGTTGGGCATATGCCAGTTTTATAACAAAATAAATTTTGAATATAAAAGTTATGTCCAAAAATATCATTTAAACTAAGAAATAACTTTTTTTTCACATAATTTTTATATTCAAAATTTATTTGGTTAATAAATCAATAAGAAAAAAGTTTTGAATTATTACCACCCTTTTTTTTATTGATTTATTGATATGAGGGTTAAAAAAAAAAAAAAGAATTAACTTTAAATTGAAGGTTGGTAATAAATCTTTTTTTTTTTATTAAAAAAAAGGTGAAGACAGCATAAAAGTGGGTCGGTTACCTGACAACCCAACAGAAATGCAGCTTTAATGCCGCTCGCTCACAATCCCAGCCGCCCCATCTCTTTTAATAACCACCTCAAAAAACAAAAAAGAAAAAAAAAATCCGAATAATTAAATTAAAACTCAATAAATACACGTGGCAGGGGAATCAAAGGCACCCCCAGCCCCCTGCCCACGCGCCGGCTTAACTGTCTGTCTCATTCAGACACCTCACCGCCACAACAGCCGACCTACCCATTCTCATCCGTACATACGCTGACGTGGACCCAAATGATTGGGCTGTATTTCCGGATCCAGCACCGCCAAAAAACAGCCGCGTTGAGACGGGTTCCACGCCACGCGGATTATGGGCCCCACCGATGACGGGACCTCTTTCCGACACGTGGACGCATCTCCCTTTCCTGTTAAGTTTAAAAAAACACAATCAACTAATTTATGGGGAAAAAGAAGATTTGGACTCGTTCGTTATTCTCTTTTTTTAAATAAATAAATAAATAAATAAATCCCACCGATTTTTTTTTTTTTTTTTTAAATCGGTTTTTACTTGGGTTGAATTCATCAAAGCCGCGTTTTAATATGAAGTTTTTTTTTTTTTTTTTTTTTGAGAATAATTTTAATATGAAGTTAATGTAGTTTGCCTTTGCTCCTAAATTTCTAAATTGTTAAATATAAAATTTTGTCCCTATTTTATCCAAAAAAAGAAAACAAAAATTGTCCCTATCTACAAATGTTTATGGCTTCGCCCCTATAACAAAATGAATATTTTTATTCACTAGTCAAATATCAAGTCTATGTTTCGTTTCGAAGGTTGATTTGTCTTTTGAATCACAAAATCGTTGGCTCTAAGTCAACTCTTCACATTGTTTATGAACTCATATGAACTATAACTGGATTTTTTTAAAAAATGGTTAAATCATATGATTTTTGATCCTTAAATTTGAAGGAGTTTAGCTTCAATTTGATTTATATAATTTAATTAAATATTATAAACTATCTATAAACTATGTTTAGACAATTAAATATCCACTTGATTCCACTTTTTCTTAACTAAACCTTGAATCTTAATTAACATCGTAAATTAATTGGACTCAAATAATTAGTTTGATAGAGAATATCAAAATAAGTGAACTAAATTAAAAAATTTTAGACCTCATTTAATAATTATTTTATTTTTTTATTTTTGGAAATTGTGCTTGTTTTCTCTCCACCTTCTTACAATGATTTTCAATTTTGTTAAAGAGACATTTGAGTTCCTAGTCAAATTCTAAAAACAAAAACAAGTTTTTTATTTTTTATTTTTTTTAATGCACTTTTGGTCCTTGAGATTTGAGTTATGTTTTATTTTGGTTCATGAGTTTTCAAACTAAAAATTTAGTCCTTGAGGTTTGAATTTTGATCCCTTAGTTTCATTTTGGTCCATAACCATACTTCTCCCATAATCCTCCAACCGACAGGGTTATGGAAGAAGTATGGTTATGGAGAACAAGAAGGAAAAAGAAGAATAAAATAATTAATAATAGAAGAAAATATATATTTTGATTAATTTATTATTATTTTATTTAAAAATTTTAAGAATTTAAAAAAGATAATGTCATGTCAGCAATCTGTTAGTATGTAATGAAAAAATGGATGGAGGAATCAAAATGAAACAAAATTAAAACTTGAGGGGTTAAGTTGTTGAGTTTGAAAAGTCATAAACTAAAATAAAACCTAACTCAAACCACCAGGACAAAAAGTACATTTTTTCTTTTTTTTCTTCTTCTTCTTTTTCAAAATTTAACTTGATTTTTGAAAAATATGAGAAAGGGTGTAGATTAAAAAAAAAATATGAATAAAAATAGTGTTTATAAGTTTAAATTATCAAACAGAGTCTTAATTTTAAGTAAAAAAAAGAAAAAAAAAAGTGATACCGTATATAAATCAAATGTATAATATTAAGATTAAAAATAATTTATCAGACCGCGGAATTCCTCAGACAATAAGGAATATTAAAATGATTTATTAAAAAAAAAGGATATATTAAAATGATGATTATTATTATTTTTTGAGAAGAGGATATATTAAAATGATTAGATTATAGAATATTAAATGTTGTTAACGATATGTGGTGGCGTGGCACGAATTTACTTTCTTTTGTGATCCTCTTCTTTGAATGGTTGAATATGTAGGTGACGTAGTATATGCCTGCCGCCTGCAAAACACAATTAATATTTTATTCCATTTTTTTTTATTTCGGGAGGAAAATTCTTGAGCCGTTGGATTGGGAATATCTGGTGGACACGTGTCGGAAAATGACAGGCTCTACTGCGATCACGAGGGGCGGTCAGATTGGCACAGTAAAAAGAGAAACACACAAGTGCGCCCCCACGCCTCCCCATCATGAACCTGCGCGCTGCGTTGCAGTTGCATTTTCTCTCACCAATTTATTAATAATTTTCCGATATTCCCTATTACCCTCATGTAAAAAATATATATATATATATATATTATTATACTTTATTTAATGCCAAAAAATAACCTATATTTACCATTGAAATTAACTTTTTTTTTTTTCAAGGCGTTGCGAGTTTATATCCTTTTTCAATTATTTTTTTATTAAAAATTACCGATGATATTATTGAGGAGGTTTTACGTGGGATCGAACTTAGCTCAGTGCTAATTGGCATGTATTTTCGACCATGAGGTCAGAGATTCAAATCCTTCCACTTCCAAATGTTAATGTACTCAACAAAAAAAAAAAAAAAAAGAGTTTTACGTGGGGTTAGACTTTGAGTAATTATTAGTGAAAATAAATAACAATAAATTTCGAGGAAAAAGTACAATCTATAGAATTCGAAGGGAGCATGAAATTTAAATCTAAAATAGATTTGTGTTTTTTTTTCTTTTATATACTAACATTTTTATCGAAATTTAAAGGAAGAGATAATAGAAAATGAACAATTTTTATCGAAATTTAAAGGAAGAGATAATAGAAAATGAACAATTTTATCATTGAATAGTTATAATAAGAATTCGCTTGAATGTAATTAAGTATATATCCTCGAAGTTAAAAAAATAATAATAATACAATAACCAAAGTGAGAAAAAGAAAAAGAAATAGTGGCTAAAAAGATTGCAAGTTCTGTTATAGGTGATTTTGGACCACACAGATGGACAAGGAGCTGACGAGGACAATCGGGCAGAGGTGGGATCAAAAGACCGACCCAGAGGAAGACCGGACCAAAGGGTCGGGCCAAAATGGCCCGACTCAATTCTGGACTCTCCCCTTTACTATCTGTAGCTTCTCCTCAGTTTTCTGACTTAGGCATCGGAGGCGGTGTGGCCTACACCACGCCGGTGTGCAGCGGTTTTTGCTGGTCTTGCAGGTCACGTCTTCCCCAGTTCCTACAAATTCACTGTTGGTGTCACGTGAAGGTCGGGTGAGTCTTCTGTCCGGATTTTGGCATCAACAGTTGGCGCCGTCTGTGGGGAGAAGTGTTTGCCAGTTCAGATCGCGCATCGGTGGTGTTCTGTAGGATGAATCGAGTTCAGAAACTAGAAGGAAACCTCAAGTATGAGCAGAAAGCGCCGAATCAGATTGAGGTCGGCCTCGGTATGGAAAAGGCCGACCCTAACCCCGGCGGATGTGGCGAGGTTCCGTATGTCAGAGATGCTGCTGGACTTGACCCAAGGGGACAGCCCGCGGAGGAACTGGAATCTGTACCACTAACGTCTGAGGAAAGGAGAGTGAACATCAGCACCAAATTGGGGGCTGAGCAGAGGGGCAGACTGGTTGGTTTCTTGAGGGCTAACGCGGATCTGTTTGCGTGGTCGCACGAGGATATGCCAGGAATTGACCCGGGAGTGATGGTTCACCAGTTGAATGTGGATAGGGATTTCAAGCCAGTAAAGCAGAGGCGAAGGGCATTTAACTCGGAGAGGAATGAGGTTGTTGCCGGTCAAGTAGATGAGCTGCTTAAAGCAGGGTTCACCAGAGAAGTTCATTATCCCCAATGGTTGTCCAATGTGGTACTAGTAAAGAAGGCTAACGGGAAGTGGCGGATGTGCATCGACTTCACCGACCTGAATAAGGCGTGCCCAAAGGACAGCTATCCTTTGCCCATGATCGACCAGTTGGTTGACGCAACAGCAGGGCACGAGATGCTGAGTTTTATGGATGCATATTCAGGGTACAACCAGATTAGAATGCACGAGCCCGATCAGGAAAAGACTTCGTTCATCACCAGTCGAGGTTTGTATTGCTATAAGGTCATGCCGTTCGGTTTGAAGAACGCTGGGGCGACATACCAGCGAATGGTAAACCGCATGTTTGCTCCGTTACTGGGAAAGAACATGGAGGTGTACGTGGATGATATGCTGGTAAAGAGCTTGAAGTCTCAATGCCATGAGTCTGACCTTAATGAAGCTTTCCAGATCCTCCGGAAGTATCGAATGAAACTAAACCCGAGTAAGTGCGCTTTTGGGGTGACATCAGGAAAATTCCTAGGATTCATGGTGCATCAGAGGGGGATAGAAGCAAACCCAGACAAGATCAGGGCAATCATGCAAATGTCCTCCCCGACCAATTTCAAGCAACTTCAAAGCTTGAACGGGAGGATCGCCGCCTTGAACAGGTTTGTTAGTAGATCAACTGACAGGTGTTTACCCTTCTTTAAAATTTTGAGACAGGGATCACGTTTCGAATGGACTGGAGAATGCGAAAAGGCTTTCCAGGAGCTGAAGGGCTATTTGAGCTCGGCCCCGCTCTTGGCCAAGCCGCTTCCTGGCGACGAGCTGTTGCTCTATGTCGCGGCCTCGGACACGGCTGTAAGTTCTGCACTGATCAAAGAAGAAGAGAAGCTCCAACGACCTGTGTATTACACCAGCAAGTCGATGGTTGGAGTAGAGACTAGATACCCCCAAGTGGAGAAGCTCGCTCTGGCCCTAGTTACGTCGGCCAGAAGGTTGCGTCCGTATTTCCAAGCCCATAAGGTAACAGTTTTGACCAACTTTCCTCTAAAACAGGTGTTGCAGAGGCCAGAAGCCTCGGGTCGCCTCATGAAGTGGGCAGTTGAGCTGAGTGAGTACGACATCCATTACAAACCTCGAACTGCCATGAAAGGGCAAGCTGTGGCAGATTTCCTGGCAGAATTAACGACTGCTGAGGAGAAGGCCGACCCTCAGAGTTCCGAGGCCGAGCAGAGCAAGTCAGGCACAGAGGTCAATATGCTGAGTGTAAGGGAGGTGAAACAGACTTGGACACTCTTTGTAGACGGGTCTTCTAACACCAAGGGTTGTGGAGCAGGAATTTTGCTGGAATCCCCTGATGGAGGAAGATTTGAGTATGCCCTGAGATTCCATTTCAAGGCCTCGAATAATGAGGCTGAATACGAGGCCCTCCTGGCAGGATTGAAGTTGGCAAGGGAGATCGGAGTTTCAGACATCATGGTTCAAAGCGATTCACAGCTAATCGTGAAGCAGGTGTTGGCAGAATACCAGACTAGGGAACAGAGAATGAGCAGGTACTTATCCAAGGCTAGGCAACTGCTGTCCCACTTTGAGAAGTGGGAGATCAAACAAATCCCGAGGTCTCAGAACGCCAACGCAGATTCACTGGCTCGCTTGGCGGCTGCCTATGATACAGAGTTGAGCAGGACTGTGCCAGTTGAGGTTTTGTCAGAGCCTGCAGTATGTGCAGAGGAGATTCTCGAGACAGATGGTCGAGCAGAGGCCGAGGCCGAGCCTAAGGACAAGCCCGAGGCCGAGGCCGAGCCTGAGGATAAGTCCGAGGCCGAGCCTGAGGATAAGTCCGAGGCCGAGGCGGAAGATCCGAGGCTTGAGGTCGGTGATCCTGCAGATGGGGAGGGTATCCCATCAATTGAAACTAAGCCCTCCCTAGAAGCAGGGGAAGCTTCATGGATGGATCCGATCCTTGATTACTTAGGGAAAGGCAAGCTGCCAACAGAGAGGACAGAGGCTAAAAAGGTTCAGAGGCGAGCATCGCATTTTGTGTTAAGGGAAGGGAGACTGTATAAAAGAGGCTACTCGATGTCGTTGTTGAGGTGCCTTCCCCCTAGTGATGCTAACTACGTTATGAGAGAGATACATGAGGGGGTGTGTGGAAATCACTCAGGAGCAAGATCATTGTGTCACAAGATAGTCAGGCAAGGTTACTATTGGCCAACCATGTTGCAAGACGCTAGGCACTTCACTAGATCTTGCGATCAATGCCAAAGGTTTGCACCCACTCCAAGGCAACCACCTGAGCCTTTAACGAGCATTATCAGCCCGTGGCCGTTCGTGCAATGGGGAATCGATCTGATCGGACCTCTCCCCCAAGGTAAAGGGCAGACCAAGTATGCAGTTGTGGCTGTGGATTACTTCACAAAATGGGCAGAGGCAGAACCACTAGCAACTATAACTGAAAAGAAGGTCACTGACTTTGTATGGAAGAATATTGTGTGCCGTTTTGGGATTCCAAACACCATTATATCATATAATGGTAGGCAGTTCGACAATGCCGCTTTCAGGAAGTTCTGCTCAGATTTGGGCATAGCACATCGTTGTTCATCCCCAGCCCATCCGCAAGCTAACGGCTAGGTGGAGGCTGTGAATAAAATAATCAAGCAGAATCTTAAAACGAAGCTTGAAGGATTAAAAGGGGCATGGGCCGAAGAGCTCCCACGTGTACTGTGGGCGTATCGGACAACAGCACGAACCTCAACAGGAGAAACACCATTTTCCCTTTCATTCGGGGCAGAGGCGGTAGTCCCAGTGGAGGTCGACATCCCCTCCCCCAGGACAGAACAGTTTAGTGTGCAAGGGAATGATGAAGCAATGAGGTTGAACCTGGACCTCCTAGACGAGCATCGTGAAATGGCTCAACTCCGGGTCGCAGAGTATAAAAACAGAGTTGCCAGATATTATAACGCAAGAGTGAAAAGGCACACCTTCAAAGAAGGAGACCTAGTACTGAGGAAAGTCATGCAAAACACCAGAGATCCCAATGCAGGTGCGTTGGGACCAGCATGGGAAAGACCTTATCAAGTTAGCAAAGTGGTCCGCCCCGACACCTATGCCTTGGTTGATGAAAACGGGAAACCAACTCCACACCCATGGAATGCAGAACACTTGAAGATTTACTATCAGTAGCAATAGCAGGAAAAAGTGGCAGGCAACGCCACCACTACAGGAAGGCCGAGGGCGACCAGGAACAATGACTTTCTTTATGTTTACTTTACATAGAAACTGTCTGTCATTTATCTCATTGTAAAACACACAAACATTTGCAAATTCAATAAAAACTATTATATTGTGTTTTGCATAAGAATGATTCTTGCAGAGACAAAATTCTTGCAGAGAGGTTGACGCATGCCCTCAACCTCCCAGGGTCCCCAAAAGAATGTATGCACCTCCTGGGATGAATACAACAGCTTGAAGAGAGGCTCGGAAATTTCCTCGACCTCCCCAAGTTTTCTCCGACTAAGTGCATGCACCCTTGGGATGGAAAACAAGCAAACGAACAGCACAGAGGAGCTGGTCGGCCTCATGCCAAGGCCGAGGCCGACCATCCAGAGGCCAAGGCCGAGCTCTACCCTTAGAGGCCCAGGTACGAAGTTAGTTTTTCCTTACTCAAAAAATTCATGTCCAAGATATTGAATGCACATTTTGAGTGGGGGGTAGGGGTAAAGACAGGTCGAGTCCACGGTCACGTGGCGACAGTTTTGATTTTCCTTTCGTTTTGTATAACACATGTCCATGGCGCTTCTTCGTGGTACGATGTCGACACTTGCGAATTTAATGAAGTTCTTTGCATTGTGTTTCGCATAAAGTGCTTTTTCCATAGGATGTAACGCGTGTGGCCAGACGAGAATGATCCTTGTAGAGGCCAGACTTTCGCACTTCCCCCGACTGAGTGTATGCACCCTCGGGATGAATACAGCAGCTTGAAGAGAGGCTCAGAAATTTCTTGGGCCTCCCCAAGCCTTTTCCCCAGAAGAGTGTACGCATCGTCATGCCAATGCCAAACATCCCAACTCCAAGGCCAACCATCAGGCACACATTCAAGGCAGCGTGACTTTAGCACAGTCACTTTACTTTTTGGCACAGTCGAGGCGCTCAAAGCCGCAGGGAGATGCTTAAGGTAGAATCGGGCAAATCTGCACATAAGCCTGGACGTCTGCGAGCAAATAGTACAGAACTGCTGGTCAGCCTCATGCCAAGGCCGAGGCCGACCATCCACCTTCGAAAAGGCCAGGTATGGAACTAGTTCTTCTCGCTCGAAAAATGCAACGCTTGAGGTAATAAATGCCCATGTCGAGTGGAGGCTGGGAATAAGGGGTAGGTTAAGGCTATTCCGTTCCTGTGTTGTAATCATCATGCAACTTTCCCATTATTTTCCAGTAAGGACTGACATATGAATGCAGGGGGCTAAGCACTGAGCTAACATGAGCTAGAGGCCCAGGCCGATCCGGACCTCCTCCCCTGTTTTTCTTTTGCAGGAATTAACTTTTCAATGCAGGGTTGTGAAGTTTTCTGTTTTTCCTATTGTTAATTATGGAATGAAGCACTCCGAACGCCCCCTAAGCTAAAATGAAAAATGTTGTGCTCGGCCTCTTCCCGAGGCCGAGGCTGACCAAAGAGGCCCTCCGGCCACTTCTGTAACTTATCACTCTTCTCATTTCCGTTTCACCTAACCCTTACTCAGGGAGTTTTTACTTCGCATAGCTCGCCCTCTCTTGCAGGATAACAAAGAAGTCATACAAAAGTCAGCACGAGACGAGAGTTGTACTCTTAAATTTGGCTTAAGGAGCTCGACCTATAGCATTAAAGTCGCACCTGAATCCCAATTCAAGAGTGGGGGCTTAATGTTATAGGTGATTTTGGACCACACAGATGGACAAGGAGCTGACGAGGACAATCGGGCAGAGGTAGGATCAAAAGACCGACCCAGAGGAAGACCGGACCAAAGGGTCGGGCCAAAATGGCCCAACCCATATGGTCGACCTCGGCAAAAGGCCGAGGCCGACCATTCGGCCCGTTTGCACGGGCCGAGCCCGGTGACCTCTTTTCGGTCCCTAATGCCCCGAATCGCCCCGGTTTCGCCTGGTTTGCCCCGAAACGCCACCGAATTCCTAAAAACCCTAGGAGGACAAACAGGTATAAAACCCCCTCTTCACCACAGAAGAAGGGTTCCGAAACTCAATTCTGGACACTCCCCTTTACTATCTGTAGTTTCTCCTCAGTTTTCTGACTTAGGCATCGGAGGCGGTGTGGCCTACACCACGCCGGTGTGCAGCGGTTTTTGCTGGTCTTGCAGGTCACGTCTTCCCCAGTTCCTACAAATTCACTGTTGGTGTCACGTGAAGGTCGGATGAGTCTTCTGTCCGAATTTTGACATCAACAAGTTCTATTAATTTTTTCTTTGTGTGTGAAAGTTAAGAACACGATTTTTCTTATTAATTTGAACCGATTTCAGGCCTATAATCTTACCTTCTTCAAACCACGGGTTTGGACAAAAATATATACACATATATATTATAATTTTTAATATTCTCTCTCCTATTGTTATAAAAAAAGATGAATGCAATTAATTTCTGGGCCCGCCGCCGCCCCACAACGGCCGACGCGGGCTAAGGATAATTTATGGAAACCAAATTTTTTAAGACCCCAAAACGACAAGTCGGCTCTCTCGTTCTTCGTGCCGGCGATTCCAGATCTGCTCACTATATCCTACGTGTCCTTCCCTATTATCTTAAATAAATTCCCTGTTTTTTTTTTTTTAATTACAGAAAATAAAAAGAGAAGACCAATTCAACGAAACAACACACCGATAAATTAAAAAAAAAAAAATCGAAATCTCTTCATTAAAAGTGGAAGGAGGAATTCCTGGTTATCTATACAGCAACACGAACTCTTTAAATCTTTCTTTCTTTCTTTTTTTTTTTTTCAAATCGCATTCCGGTCGAATATTTCATTCAAACCTAAAAATGGATTACGGACAATATTAAATTAGAAAAATTAGATCAATATGAAATCGGATCCTCAAGCAACTTCCACCGCCGGAAGATTCAGGTCAAAATCCAGCACCCGCGATTTTCGCGCATCGTCGAAATCAACTACCGACGACGAATCGGAGTCACTCGCCGATCCGCCGGCGACGTCGACGGCGACAGTGACAGTCCGGTGAAAGTCATTCATCTTCTCCGCCTGGGCGAACGCGTCGAAGAAGTAAATTGGGCGGGAAATGGCCGGCGCGTGGACGCTGCCGTCGAGGAAGCGAGCGAGTGCGGCATCCGGCGGCGGCGGCGACGGAGAGGAAGAGGAGTCGACGGTGCTGCTCTCGCTCGGACTACTACAAGCGGATTTACGGAAGTTGTTATTGTTGTTGTTGTCGAGGAATTCGTTCGGAACGGGGAAATTGGTTTTGGCATTGACGCCTCGGAATTCACGCGCGGCCGTGTCGTAAGCACGCGCCGCTTCCTCGGCCGTGTTGAAGGTGCCAAGCCAAACCCTGGTCTTCTTCCGAGGGTCCCGGATTTCCGCCGCGTAACGGCCCCATGGCCTCTTCCTGACGCCCCTGTAGCGGATCTCGGAGGCGGCAGAGGCGGCGGCGGATGAGGAGCGGTCTCCGGCAGCCATTTGATTAAAAAATTGTAGAGGGAGAGAGAGAGAGAGAAAAGGATGTGAATTGAAATTTGAGGGGAAAATTAGGGAAGGGGAGGGTTTATATAGGAAGAGAAGAGAGAGTAATTTTGGAGCGTAAAAGAAGGAGCGTCTAAATCACGCACAGCGCACGTGCTCCGTGCAGCCTTTGGAAAAAGAAAAAGAAAATGAAAGGAAGGTTGGGTGATGAATATATTCAAAGCTCAGTCAACGAGGCGTTTGACCGCTTCCTTTCCTCCCACCGCTGCCTGCCCGCCGCGCCGTTTCTTCCACTCGGGTGGTCCCAGCCACGACTGGCGCGTGAGACCACGAAAATGACTTACGCTCTCTCTTCGTATTTACTCCCTCTCACAACTAATTTTCTTTTATTATTGGTACTTAAAAAAAAACTTTTATTATTGTATTTATTTTATTACAAATTTTGGAGTTATATCAATTAGGTCCTTAAATTTGCAAAAGTGTCTAATAAGCTTCTGAACTTTCAATTTTGTGTTTAATTGGTTCTTGAACTTTATAAATGTCTAATAAATCCCTGAACTTTAATTTATATAAATTTGAATTTTATATTTATTGGAACCTTAAACTTCTAATTTTGTATCTAGTATGCGTGTGAATTTTAAAAACTTCAAATACGTAAATGACTTATTAGACGGGAAATTGAAAGTTAGATGACTGATTTGGACATAAAAGTGAAAGTTTCATGATTTATTAAATACCTTTTAAAGATTAGGGACTTATTGGAACCAAAGTTGAAAATTTGAGAACCTATTCGATACTTTTTAAAGTTCAAGAATCAAATTGATACCGCCCTAAAAGTTCAGGACTAAACTTGTAATTTAATATATTGTATTTTTTAAATGGCTAGTTTTATTTCTATACCTTAAAAAATCACTACAAGAAAGAAGCGTTTTAGCGACGAAATCGTAGCGACGAAAAACTAAAAGTCGCAGGCCTTGCTACGAAAATTGATTTACGTCGCAAGCTTGCGACGAAAAGAGCCATTTCGTCGCAAGGTCGAAATATACGCGTCAAGATTTTTTTTGGTGCGACGAAATGGTCCATTTTGTCGCAAGGTCTGCGACGAAACGACCATTGCGTCGCAAGGTCTAGAAAATGGCGCCTTTTTGGCAGCCAAGATCTGCGACGAAACCACGGTTTCGTCGCAAGTAGTTTGCGACGCAATAAATATTGCGTCGCAAACCTTTTAAAAAATCGGCCAACCCCCTTCATTTCGTGAGTTTCTTCTATTTTTCCAGCTCCTCTCTCTAGCCCGCCCTCTCGGTTTCGTGGGTAAGAAAAGAAGGTCGTGGGTAGCTCAAATCGCCGGAAAAGCACCTCAAACCGCCGGAAAAATTCGTGGGTAAGTTTTCTTGAACCTCATCTCAATTTCTTTTGGTTGTGTTTTGCATTTTGGACATAATAGAAGGGGAGGTGTGGGTGTCGTGCATACCTCAAATCGCTTGAAAACACCGGAACACGACCTCAAACCGTCGGAAAATATTCGTGGGTAAGTTTTCTTGAAGCTCATTTCACATTCTTTTGGTTGTATTGTGCATTTTGATGAAAGTTTTCCTTGTGAACCCATTAGCTTTGGGAGCATATTGTGGACAATATTGTGGGAGTTTGTTCTTCAAGTTTAATTTCATGAATTCGTGAAAGTATATATACATTTGTTTTTCTAGATATTGATTTAGTAAAATTCGTGGAATGGAAGTAAATTTTTGGATTGAATTTGTAGTTTTTTTTTTTTTTTCATTTGTAGTTTATTTTGTGTTAAATTTTGTTTTGAATGTTTTTTTTGTTACTTTTGTCTTGTAGAAATTTTGTTAATATATAAAGTTCTTGGGACAAGCTTTAATAGGTATGTAAAATACTTGCATTATGTTTTTCTTATGCTTGTTTAAGCTTTAAATTGTGTTAAACTTTTTGGAATGGTCTAGTTGTAACTAATTCTTATGGTTGGTTCAAATATCCATATGTTTTTCTTTATTAAAATGTATTATTAAGAACTTACATTGTACATTTGTTATGTACTTTTTGGATGGAGTATTGTATTTGTTGAATGAAACCAGTTTTGAGGGGAGGGAGAAGAAGAATAAAATAAATATAGTTTTCTTGGGGGGGGTGCGGGTGTTCATATTTGTTGAATAAATGTAGTTTGAGAAGGGGTGTTTATGTGCTATTATTGTAACTGAGACTGAAATAATTATGTGATTGAGTTTTTTTTTAGTAGAATTATAGTTTGGTTCTAAGCTTATTTCAAAGTTTGTTGAAGGTTATAATGTGTCTTTTATAGTTTGGTTATTTCATGAATTATGTGATTGAGTTATGTGCTTGAGCTTATTTCATGAATTATGTGATTGAGTTTTTTTTTAGTAGAATTATAGTTTGGTTTAGAATTATAGTTTTTTTTTTCCTTTTCTTTTTTGAGTTCAATTCAAGCTTAGTTTGTGAGTATATTGTTGAAGGTTATAATGTGTCATTTATACACTTAGTGTTAAATTAAGTTAATGATTATATATTTGTTGGGACTCTGGTTATTGTATGTGAGTTTCTTAGTAAAGGTGTTGATAATTGAGGGAGGGAGTTATTATGTGATTTGTGTGATTGTAGTTTGGGTGAAAACGTTATAAACTTTGTGAATGAGAATGATTTGGAGATTTTTGCTCTTTTTTTTTTTTTGGGGGGGGGGGGAGAGATATATTTTTTAATAAGATTGATCATGATTTGGAATTTTGGAGAGTGGGGGGTGGGGGGAGGGGGATATATGTGTGATTGTTGGATTATACTTTGAGCTTGACACCTATTTTTTTAACAAGAATGTGATTTCTAATCTTAATAAGTAGTTTTGTTAGAATCTTAATGTGTGATTCTATAATTGTAATGATTATGCATGTAATTTTCTTAGGTGAATGAGGTTGATTTCGTGGTTTTTCTTTATATGTGTAATTATTAGATTATACTTTGTGGTTGAGGTTGTTTGTGGAGGATATGACTTTCTAAATTTTAAGTTGTGATACTAGTTGTTTGATTATTCCCATTGTAAGTTAACTTATACATATATATTTTATTTGTTTATGTGCAGGATTAATTGTTGATGGTTTGCTGACAAATTGTCATTTTTTTTTTGGCATTTTGGAGGCTAGTGTATGTTGGTATATCAACTTAGTAGTTGTAATCACTTAGCTTGATATGAGAGTCCATATTTTGTAACTTGATACTCTAACTTAGGACCTTGTTAACTTTTTTGTTAAAGTTTATTGTGGTTTTGTAAATCTTTGCAACATATATTTGACATATGACTAAGGAAAGTAATTTTTATTTATTCTCATTATATTTGCAACATTTTATTGTATTTAGTAAATACTATCAAACAGTTAGTATAGGTTATAATCTGTTTTATGTACAAGTTATTATACAGGATCAAAGGGGAAAATATAAATAAAAAAAATTATAAAAAAATTGTAAAATTTGCGACGAAATATAAGTTACGTCGCAAGTGTCCAAAGTTATCTGCGTAAGCGACGTTTAATGGATTTCGTCGCAACTTGCGACGTTTAATTGATTTCGTCGCAGGTTGCGACGTTTATTGTTTTCGTCGCAATGTGCGACGTTTGATCGCTTTCATCGCACGTTGCGACGTTTTAGGTATTTTCGTCGCAACTTGCGACGAAAATTCCGAAAACGAAGTTGATGATCGTCTGCGACTCACCTTTTGCGACGTATTGTGCGACGTTTTTTTTTTTCGTCTCTAATATCGATTTGAGACGAATTTGTAGGTTTTAGCGACAATTTATTTTCGTCGCTAAATCCTGGAATTTTTGTAGTGAATGGTTATTTTGATTCATTATTGTCTTACAATTTCAATATAACATTGTATACACAATGAAATTTTCTTTTATATACAAAGATTTTGTATCAAAGGTTAAAAGTTTATGAGTGTTTTAATTTTGTAAATAGTGACTAAGTCAATCACTTTTCAATCAAAAATAAGTTTCAAACATCTTTTATAACAAAATTCGTGAATTCTGTTGGTCTTCCTAACATATAAACAGATGTGATATATTTAAGATAAATTGAAAATTTTATTTGTAGATAACCTGGAGTAGTAAATATGTAAATATACAATTCAACGAATGTGTGGATAAAGATTGAAAACTTCCAACTTAAAGGTAAAAGAGTGCTTTAACCGCTAATTAGTTATACTCTTATTGACAAACAAGAAGTAGAAGATTTTACCTAATGAAATAATAAATTTATTATTGAATATTTATTAACATAGATTACCATTAAATTATTTTTTTAAACAAAAAACAATCATGTGGAAAAAAAGTAGATATATTTCTTTTCTAATGGAGTAAGTGGGAAGATTTTACCATCTAACATAGGAATTTATTATTATTATCTTTTTTAAAGTCATGGGAATGTATTTATTTATTTATTTTTGAGGAGCATAGGAAATTAGGAATTTATTGTTATGTATATTAGTATATATATATTTTTTGGAAAATGATTATTGTTTGATATTTTGTGGTAGTACAATAGTACTTGATATATAAATACATATATTTTAATTGGGAGGTGATGTGGCCACGCGGCGAGAGATAAATAAAGGGGCGGCGGATTCCAACGGCGGTGGGCGTGGATCTGTGAGTGGGTCACGTGGCGGGTTTTGTTCGTGGGTGCCACCGGTAACCGGTTGCTGACGGCAACTTTGAGATTGAGACTTAAAAGAAAAGAAAAAAAAAGAGAAAAAGAAATATATGGAAAAGCCTGACAAGTTTCCTTCTGATTGCGGCGCCGCGTGGATCGAACTCGGATCGAATCGTATGCCTCTTGGAAACTGGATCGAAAGTCATCATGACCGTACATTCTCATCCGACGGCTGTACTTGCTTCTACATTACGATGCTGCCACGTCAACTCTACTTCATAACCATTAATTTACAATTATGCTACAAACATTATATAAAATCTCTTTCACGTATGGTGGTTGGTTTTCATTTTGTTATTTATTTATTTATTTTTTTCAATTACATTTTTACCAATTATGAATCTACAGGTTTTGATTGTGTTCAAAGTATTTTAGACTCCGTTTAATAACCATTTTGTTTTTTGTTTTTATTTTTGAAAATTAAGTTTATAAACACTATTTTTACCCACAAGCTTCTTTTGTTTTTTATCTACATCTTTTCCCATCTTTTAAAAAACCAAGCAAAATTTTGAAAGAAAAAAAAAAATAAAAAACTTGTTTTTGTTTTTGGAATTTGGTTAGGAACTCAAATGCCTCTCTAACAAAAATAAAAACCATGGTAAGAAGATGTAGAGAAAACAAGCACAATTTTCAAAAACAAAAAACAAAGAACAAAATGGTTATCAAACGATGTCTTAATTATTTATAGAAAAAAAAAAACCTTGAGTGGAAGTTTTTAGTGTAGTTAAATATTTAAAAATGTTAAAAGGGAAATTAAAATCAAGTATATAGATTGAGTATATAAATTAAAATTGGTTTTTATTTTTAAATTGAAGTTACAACATTTTGATCAGTTGAGTCATGCTTGCGTTAGTTTGTCTCGAGTGTCTCATAGGCTTCAAATTTGTTCTCAATCTATTAAATTTTTGTTACGTATTTTGGATGAATTTTTTATGATAAAAAAATAAAAAATTATATGTTGAATGGAAACTTTTGAAATTTTAAAGAAAAAATTAAAACCAACTATACTCGTCAGAGACATTTTACATAATTTAGTCTTTACACCTAAAAAAAATTTACAAATTCAAGCATGGATGAATATATAAGATATTTATTACTTTTATGTTTTTTCAATTAACTCAATAAATAGAATTATTTAAACATGTTTAAAAGTATATAATATATTAACAAGTTGAACTATTTGGAAGACAAAATAATTTCGTATCTTAACATATTTCTTTCATTAAAAAAATAAATAAAATTAGAGTATGGAATAAAATCCGGTGAAACACGTTGGGGAATAAGTGAATGGTATTCAATTTGTCGGAAAATATGCAAGATTTTATTATAAAGTAATTTCATTGCAAATAAAGAATTATTCTCTACGACTTTCTTCCTCCATATAAGAATATTTACTTGCGATTTTTGAAAAATAATAATTCTGTAGAGATATTTTTTTTGAAAGAATTTTTTTTTTTTGAAAGAATTAGACTTTAGTTTTGTTACTTTTCACTAATAACATGTGGAATTAGTACATTTTATTAGGAAAAAGATATATGATAATAAAGCTTCTAAAAGTGTTAAAACCAATTTCAATCTGTGATCAAATATCAAAATATAGGGACTAAAACTATAATTTAACCTTATATTTGTAGTCTTTATACACTTTTCTACAATTTCAAGTTTATTCATGTGTTTTTTTTTTTTTTTTTTTTTTTTTTTTAAATTTCTTTATCATCTTTAACCTCTAAACATTGTCTATGTTGGCCATTTGTTTCTCGTGGTAGAAGCTTACCAAATATCCTTATTTTCAATAATAAGTAATATAAATCTAACATGACAAGTTATTTGTGACTCTCAAAGTATGTATAGCTAAGTGAGATGACATATACTCTCGATTAAAATGTCAAAGACTAAAATCTTCCACTTTCAAATGTTATTCTGTCTATAAAAAAAAATATGTTATTTACAATTATACTTTAAAATGAGCCACATAAATTCAACCAACATCATTGTTGTTTGCTAGCCCAAGCTCTATTTTACTTTTCAAATCACAATAATCACCAAACCTTCACCCAAACTCACGTTTGAAACCAATATGATTAGTTATAACCCAACATCATTATAACAAAAATTATGTCATGAAATTCATTTGCTAGTCCTCACTAACAATAGGCACATGTGTCTTAAAGTTTAAAGAATAAGGGCAATGATGAAACCTTTGAAAGAAAATAAATCAAAGTAAAACTCAAGTCAAACTTAACCTAACTAAAGTGATAATTTAAGGGTTTTCTTTTTGGGTAAGAAACCGAACTTTCATTGAAAAGATGAAAGAATACAAGGACATACAAAAAACAAGCAAAAAAAAAAAAAAAAAAGAAAGAAGTTTCAAACTAACTACGAAAAGGGACTCCAGTCTAGAAGAACAAGACCAAGATCATAATTACAAAAAATTTTAGTGACAGATGTCCACAAGTTTCGATGGAGGATGGCTTAGTCATCACACGAGCCTTACTTGCTAAATCACTTTATGGACCTCCCTCCAGAGTGGAAGTATGACTATTGCATGGAGGTGCTTGGTAGGACACATCGACAACCCAATCAACCCTAATCCTTCCCCTTTTGCAGCCGGAGACTTGACCCTACCCATCTTATGTTTTTATGCACTTCTAATTTATTTTTTTTCAGATTGTTTAATTGTGTTTCATCTATTTCTAGGACTTGATGTTGCTACTTTCTTCCATTTTGTCATGTTGGTTGATGTTTAATCAGATGTATGCATCTGGAACTTTATTATGAATTCTACTATTCGATCTCATATTTCTATACATTCCAATGTGTTCAATTATTCTATGCATTGACTAGAAATTTATGCACACATTACTATATTGAATAAACCTTTTCAAATGGGTGAAAAAATATCTGTGTATGAAAGGAAAAAAAAAAACAGCTTAGAAAAAAACAGCAAATACGATTCTAGCTCAAATCCAACCTTGCAATCCAAACACAGGCACCAAACACAGGCACCGGGATTCCCAGTAATCCAGATTACAGTCAAGGATTCCCAGTAATCCAAATTCCATTTCCTTCCCCCAAACACCCCCTTAAGGTTAAGTTACAGTTCAGTCCCCAAACTTTTCAGGCTACAGATTTCTACTTTCAATTTTGTGTCTAAAACTCTAAATTTATTTCGAGCCCAGTGGGAGAGGGGTTTGAAACCAGATGCTGTGATCTGCAACTGCATCACTGAAGCACTTTGTTTCAAGGAACTGAATGAGTTCAATTTTCCCTCAAAATATTAAATTCTGATTTAATGACTTGAACTTTTTACGTGTAATGGTACTCAGAAATTGGAACCATTAACACCAAGGGCAGATGAAATAGAAGTGAAGCTTCAACTATTTCAGTTCAAACTAAATACAAAAGTAAAGGAAACAGATGAAGGAAAATGGAAAAAGTTGTCATTATCTACGTCAAAAAAGAATAGAATGATCTTCCCATTCATTCCTCAACCCCATTAGCAATGAGACAAAGGGGAGTAACATCAGGCAGCTGCTGGTGAAGCTGGAGTGTACCAGCCATGGTGGATTTCTACAGCTTTCTTTCTTCTGGCAAGTCGAGATTTTCGACGTGCTGCAGTGTTTCGGTGCAATGTTCCCACTTTCACGGCTTTGTCGATCACCGAGAATGCTTCTGCAATGAGCTTCTCAATTGGAAGGACTTCCTCTGATTGTGCTTCAGGTTTCTTCTTGAGATCATCTAAAGCTTCCAAAACCTGGAATTGTATGAGAGAGAGGTCATCATTATGCAGACAAGGATACAATTAAACTGGTTCTGGAAAGAAACAGAAAATGTTTTCTTTTTCTTTCCAATATGTAAAAGCAGATATAGAGAATGAAAGTTGTGCAATCAAATAAAGATAATGCTTTAGTTTGCTTTTCACTCACTCGCTTGAGTTGGACTCAATCATTCTTTTTTGTAGCAGATATATGCCATAAAAAAAGAAACCAACCCATTGAATCAGAAAGCAGCTATCTCTTTAGAGATTCAATTAGAGAAGGAAGTGTTGGGAGTGCAACCAAAGTCCCACATTGGCTAGATAAGGGGATGATCATGGGTATATAAGGGAGGACTAGTATCTCCATTGGTATGAGGCCTTTTGGGGTGATCCAAAAGCAAAGCCATGAGGGTGTATGCCCAAAGTGGACAATATCATACCATTGTGGAGATATGTGGTTGTCCGGTAGTCCCTTACAATTGGTATCAGAGCAGGTTGATTAAGGCAGTAGCAGCAGTGGGTTTCTTGATTCTGTGAATCTGTAAGTGTATTGTTTTTCGTCGGTTTGATATTTAATCTGGAAATTTCTGTTTGGCTGGGTTGTGTTATTTGTTGGGTGTATCTGAAATTGTGTTTGGGCTGGAAAAAAAAAATCCAGTGAGATTGATTGGCTGTTAAAATTCCTAATATGTCTGCAAAATTCGAACTAGATAAGTTTGATGGAAAAGGGGATTTTAGCCTTTGGAGAAAAAAGCTGAAAGCTCTTTTAGTTCAACAGAAAGTGGGTAAAATTTTAGATAAACCAGAAACTTGGCCTGAAGATATGACCAAAGAAAAACAAGCTGAAATGCAAGAAATAGCGTATAGCACAATGATTCTTCATTTATCTGATAATGTGCTTCGACAGGTTAATGATATTGAAGAACCAGAGGAATTGTGGACTAAGTTGGAGTCACTTTATTTAAGTAAATCTCTGCCAAATAAGATTTACTTAAAGGAAAGATTTTTTGGATTTAAGATGCAACCGTCAAAATCCTTAGAAGATAATTTAGATGATTTCAACAAGATATGTGTAGATCTGGCAAATACAGGGGAGAAGTTAGATGATGAAAATCAAGCTGTTATTCTCCTAAATTCATTACCTGAAAGCTATAAGGAAGTTAAGGCTGCAATAAAATATGGCAGAGACTCGTTATCTTTAGCTATTGTTTTAAATGCCTTAAGATCTAAAGATTTTGAAATCATGTCTGAGAAAAGGGATGTTGAAGCCTTAGTGGTTAGAGGGAGATCAGAATCTAAAGGAAAATCACAGGTGAAGAACACTAAGCATAGATCCAAATCTAGAGGTAAAGAGAAGAGAAAATGTTATTATTGCCATAAAGAAGGGCATTTGATTAAAAACTGTTTTCAGTTAAAAAACAAGAACAAGAAAGAGGAGAAAAATGATGAACAAACTGTTGCAAATGTGCATGAAGGATATGAGTCAGCAGGAGTGTTAACTGTGTCTGAGATTGCAGTTGATAATGAGTGGATACTTGATTCTGGATGTTCCTATCATATGACACCTCATAGACATTACTTTCAAGATTTTGAGGAACTTGAAGGTAACAAGGTTTTGATGGGCAATGATCAGCATTGTCTTGTGAAGGGCATAGGATCTGTCAGGTTGAAACTTTATGGTGGAATGGAGAAGGTCCTGTCTGATGTTCGGTTTGTTCCAGATTTAAAGAGAAATTTAGTTTCTCTTGGACAGCTAGATAAAAGAGGTTTCAGTTGCAAGTTAGAGGGAGGCGTTCTTCGAATTTATAAAGGTTCACTTCTTGAAATGAAAGGTAACCTTAGAAATGGCTTGTATGTTTTGAATGGAACCTCAACTGTAGCTAATTGTGCAAATGTTGTTTTAGGACAAGGTGATAAAGAAACTGTCCTTTGGCACAATAGATTAGCCCATGTCTCTCAAAGAGGCTTAAATGAATTGCACAAACAAGGTTTGTTTGGTAAGTTCAAGCCTTCAGAAATACCTTTCTGTGAACATTGTACTCTTGGAAAGTCAACCAGGGTGAAATTTTCTAAGAGCACCGAGTTATCCAAAGGGATTTTAGATTATGTTCATTCAGATTTGTGGGGACCAGCAAGGGTTTCAACACTTGGAGGAGCAAAATACTTTATGAGTATTGTTGATGATTTCTCAAGAAAATTGTGGGTGTTTACTTTGAAGAACAAGAGTGATGCATTTGAAACCTTTAGAGATTGGAAAGTCCTGGTTGAAAATCAAACTAGGAGGAAAATTAAGGTTTTGAGAACAGATAATGGTCTGGAGTATTTGAATGACAGCTTTGTAACTTTGTGTAAAAAAGCTGGAATTAAAAGGCATCACACAGTTCCTTACACACCACAACAGAACGGTCTTGCAGAACGGTTCAATAGGACTTTGCTTGAGAGGGTGAGATGTATGCTTGCAAATGCAAAGCTTCCTAAGATGTTTTGGGGTGAAGCAGTTTCGACAGCAGCATATCTCATAAATAGAAGTCCTTCAGTTGCCTTGAATATGAAAACTCCTCAAGAAGTTTGGTCAGGAAAGCCTCCCAACCTTAGTCATTTGAAGGTATTCGGATGTGCTGCATATGCACATATTAAACAAGACAAGCTAGAGCCACGTGCAAGGAAGTGCATCTTCCTTGGTTATCCATCTGAGGTGAAGGGTTATAAGCTATGGCTTCTTCAACCAGGTGAGGGACGATGTATTATCAGTAGAGATGTAAAATTCGATGAATTTGACATGCCTTGGGAGCTGTCAGGTAGTGTGAGTTTTAAGAAATTTGTTGATAATGTGTCTTCAAACTCTTTTGAGATTGAGTTAGAAAACACACACACCGCCGGATCTTCAAGTGAGCAATCTATTTCCAATAATGAAGCTGCAAGGGTTGATGATCAGTTAACTGGTGAGTCGTCAGAGGAACAACCTGAGTCTGTAGATACTGAAAATGATCAATCAGAATCTCGCTTGTCAGATTATCAGTTAGCTAGAGATAGACAGAGAAGAGTTGTTAGACCGCCAACAAGATATGATGAAGCAAGTTGTGCAGTAGAACAGGGGAAAGAAACAGCTTATGCCTTAAACTGTGATGAAATCTTGTTAAGTCATGAACCTGCAAATTTTGATGAAGCAATGCAGTCGAAAGAAAGTGATATGTGGTTAATTGCTATGAATGAAGAAATGGCCTCATTGATGAAAAATGAGACTTGGGTGCTTTCAGAAAAACCGTCAGATCATAAGCTTGTTGATTGCAAATGGTTGTTTAAAGTAAAACCTAGTATCAGTGGTGAAGACAAGCCTAGATTTAAAGCTAGGTTGGTAGCAAGAGGTTTTACTCAAGAATATGGGATTGACTATAATGAGGTTTATTCTCCTGTTGTAAGACATTCTTCCATTCGTGTTTTGTTGTCTTTAGTTGCTCATTTTAATCTTGAATTAGAGCAAATGGATGTGACAACAGCGTTTTTGCATGGAGAGCTAGAGGAAGAAATTTACATGTCTCAACCCCTTGGCTTTGTTGAGAAAGGAAAAGAGCATTTGGTTTGTAGATTGAAAAAGTCACTTTATGGACTTAAACAATCTCCAAGACAATGGTATAAAAGGTTTGATACTTTTATTATTAAGTGTGGATTTAATAGAAGTGATTATGACAGCTGTGTTTATGTTAAACATGTTTCGAAAGATGTGTCTGTGTTTTTGTTACTGTATGTGGATGATATGCTTATATCTTCTCATGTATATTCTGAAATTGTTGACTTAAAAGCACAGTTATGCAGAGAATTTGATATGAAAGATTTAGGTCCAGCTAGAAAGATTCTAGGCATGGAAATTATCAGAGACAGAGCTGCTGGAAAACTCATAATTACACAACAGGGTTATCTTGACAGTGTGGTTAAGAGGTTTCACCTTAATGTTGCAAAGGCAGTTGCTGTCCCTTTGGCCTCTCATTTCAAATTGTCAAAGCTTCAGTCTCCAAAGACAGACACAGAACTTGCAGGTATGGCAAAGGTACCTTACTCAAATGCAGTGGGTTGTTTAATGTATGGAATGACATGTACTCGTCCAGATTTAGCCTATGCAATGAGTGTTATTAGCCGTTTTATGAGTTGTCCAGGAAAATGTCATTGGGAAGCTGTAAAATGGGTTATCAGATATGTGAAAGGTACTAAGAACTATGGTTTAATTTACACAGTTGGTGAGTCTGATGTTCATTGTTTAGAAGGTTTTGTTGATGCTGATTTTGCCTCTGATTTAGATAAAAGAAGATCTACATCTGGCTTTGTGTTTAAATTGTTTGGTAATACAGTTAATTGGAGATCTTCACTTCAATCTGTAGTAGCTTTATCTACTACTGAGTCAGAGTATATAGCATTATCTGAGTCAGTTAAGGAAGCAATTTGGTTGAAAGGGCTGATTTCAGACATGCTGGGAGATATAGCAGAACCTATCATACACTGTGATAGTCAAAGTGCTCTTGCACTTTCGAAAAATCCTTTATACCATGATCGAACCAAACACGTAGATGTGAAGTTTCATTTCGTGAGAGATGAAGTGAACAAGAAAACAGTGAAGCTAGAGAAGATTGCATCTGAAAATAATCTTGCTGATATGTTTACAAAGTCTTTGTCAGGAGTGAAGTTTAAGTTCTTCTGTGACCTACTTAAAGTAGGTATTGGCTAATGTTGCTTGTTGATGCTTAAAGTGCAGGGTGAGTTCAAGATTGTATTTAACTACTTTATCTGAGGATATACTTGATTCAAGAGGGTGATTTGTTGAACGTGACTCCAGCATATCCATCATTATTGGGCTTAAATTATTATGTTGTAAAAGGCCCAAATATTTTGTCCAAACAATTTTGTAGAATATTGGCCCACATCATTATTTGTTCAGTTATGCTTACCGAGAGCAGTAACGTGGAGTGGTGGTTTTTTTGGTGTTTGGTGGTACAGAAGCAGTAGTGGAAGGCAGCGGCAGGTTCTTAGAATAGCAGAAGAATTGTGTTCTTTCTTTGTGAAGCAGATGGCTTGTGGGCATGATTTAAGAGAGAAATTTGTCTCTTTGTGAGATTAGTTCTTCTGTATATTTTGTTGGGCTGTGAGAGATTTGTTGCTGGAAGTTTTTCTCTCTTTTTCGATTGTATCTTGTTCTTGGATTGGAGTTATAAAAGATTGATCTCGCCTTGCACAGTGGATGTAGACCTCATTGGTCGAACCACTATAAATATTGTGTGTCTCCTCTATTTTTCTATGCTTGATTTAGTTTAGAAAGTGTGAACCTTGTTGAGTGTGATTTTCTGGACTGCTGTATTTTTTAGCATTGTTTGTGTAGTTCTTCACAACAAGTGGTATCAGAGCCATGCCCCGGGAGTAGCCGTGTTGGGTGGAATCCTCGGGTTTCGAATAAAGAAGTTGTGAGCCTTAATAGTCATGGTGGAGGTCCGTGGTTGAGCTCTGGGTGGGCGGGTATACTCCGGAGAAGAGGAGTCGTCCTAGATAAGAGCAAAAACTCTCGGTAAAGCGGTGAAGCGTAGAGAGTTGGACGGATAGATGACTATTTGAGGGGAGGCTCGGTGGTACTTTGTTCGAGGGGAGGATTGTTGGGAGTGCAACCAAAGTCCCACATTGGCTAGATAAGGGGATGATCATGGGTATATAAGGGAGGACTAGTATCTCCATTGGTATGAGGCCTTTTGGGGTGATCCAAAAGCAAAGCCATGAGGGTGTATGCCCAAAGTGGACAATATCATACCATTGTGGAGATATGTGGTTGTCCGGTAGTCCCTTACAAGAAGTTTTACCAGTAGCATAATGAGAAAAACCAATCTTTTCGTTTGCTCTTGCTCGAACAAGAAAAGGATGAATTCTTAATTAGTTAAGTATAAATGGGAATGGGAAACATCCTCCATTCCCCTCTTCCTACTGCTTCTCTTGACACCAAGAAGGGAAAAAATGATGATAAAGTATAATAATTTGGAGAAAATTTCAAGTAAAATATTTATCAGTTCTCTAGATTAAATGCTGGCTTCATAACTCTAAAACACATTCCTTGTCGACCAAATTTCCCAGAAGAAAACTGTAAGGCCACCGACTACTATCAAGTACATTAGGAAGGGCAAAAAGGGGAAATCTCATATTATCCTTTTTCTTTTGGGATAAGAAATGATATGGTATTAAGAGAAAAAGGAGAGAAAATACAACCTAGGGGTAGAGAAAACCCCCTCCCAAACAAAGCTAAAAAGAAAGCTTTCCAATTGTTAATGATCATGGAAAGGTTGTGACTACAAAAGAATTTCCTGTGATTAAATATATTGTAAGGATAATATCTTCCGACATATCATCAATATATTGTAAGGAAATACCTTATAAAATCTCCGAAGCATTAAGCCACAATGCTTATGCTTTCTTGGAAGGATGACCAAAGAAAACTTTGCAAACATAATTAGACTATTCCCTAGAGGCACCGGAAGGGAGACAAAAAAACCTCAGTCATGGGTGACACAAGATTCTACAGCTCAGGATTACCTCTAGGAGGAAGTCCACGAGATAACACAAAGGCCACTTATTTCTAGCACAGGAAAAGATGTGAGCAAGTTCAAGACTTTTAGAGAGTTAGAGGCTGGAAAAAAGAATTGGACATTACTTGAATTCGGTCATAACCAACAAGAAAACCACCTAGAAACCTCTAGCCAATCAGAATCTTCCAGTGGACAAGAATATTCGATCAACTTTACCATATACCAGATTTTTCTTTCTAGTCCTTTTACAATTGTCCATCAAGTCCGGATGCTTGATAGTTTAAACTAACCAATATAGATCAAAACTCAAGGTTAAAAACTTCTGATAACCTTCATAAACTAGAAAATCAGATTGGTTACTTTAATGACAAATAATACTGAAAATCCAATCATTTAAGCCTTAATTAAAAACTGTCTGAAAAAAAAAAAACTCATAAATTTTCCTGTAGTAGCCCATTGTAATCTTCATGTCTTTTTTTAGTGGTGAGTAGTGTTTATAACCATTTCTGAAAAATAAGAATTTCAACCAATCAGATTTTCACACCAAGAATCCAAACCAACAAGCTACCATTCACCTTATCAAATAAAATCATAAAAAGAAAACACAACCAATTGTTCACTGATCTGATACTGAATACAAAGTCATAAGCATCTACCTTCCAACTCTTAATTTTACAAATTTCATCCTGTTCCTTTCAGCAAGAGTCAGACGCAGATAATCATTTCAGGCATTTATCTTGAGCACCAAATGTAATAACTTATGTCACTTTTATCTCAAGGAACACAAAGAAGTAAACTCCTTGTGTCTTGATAAAGTTCAGTTTGTTAAAGTTAATTAAAAATTAGGAACATACCACCCTATATGAAAATCATCCAGAAATCCAACTTTTCAGTGCCAAAGATAAAGTTTCTAGGCAAGGAGAGAAGCTTTTAGGACTTGGGCTGTTTGGTTTCAGTTCAATAGCCTTCCTAATATCATACTCCAAAGATCAAATTAATTCTGAAGTACATCATTCTTAGATAGAGCCTAGAAGCATAAAACCCCAAATTTGTTGTCCACATTATCAATAGATTCTTTAGATACATTTCCAATTTCACGAGAGAGGGATTTCATCAAATTCCGAAAGAATTCTATAACAAAAATCTAAAAACCAGCCAAAATTAGGTACCTTCTTGATCCTGGTTTTGATTTCAGACTTCCGGGCTTTGTTGTAAATGCGTCTTTTCTCAGCCTGCCGAGCTCTCTTTGCAGCAGAATCAGCCTTTTTCGTAGGAGCCGCCTCGCAGACCACAGAGTATCGAAGTGGCCTCTGAGCTTTACCCATCGACAGGCACCCTGCTCGAAAATGGGCAAAAAACGAGAAAATAATCACGAAATTCTTCAAGAAATCAAAGAAGACGACGAAAAAAAGGAAACCCATAAGAAATCACCATTAGAGAAGGCAGAAACTGAAATGTTGGAGGAGAAACTGAGAGATTTGAGGGTTGAAGAGGATGAGCAAATGGGCAAACAGGAGGAAGAAGCATTAAGGGAAAGATTTCTGAACTTAGAAGGAAGAGCGAAGCAACTAATTGAAGCTGCCGCCATTTCTGTCGAGGCAATTCTCAAAGCTCCACAGGTAGAAGAACGGTGGTTCTTTTGCAGCTTTGTTGGCGCTTATCCACTGGAAGCAGAGTTTTGCAGTCTCGGTTTATCCTCTGTTGTTCCTGCCTGTTTGGATTCGAGTTTTGTATATCCCCATCCGGGTTCCGTTTTCATTCCATCCCCACATAAAAGTTTTTTTTTTCATCTCATATTAATTTTATATTATACTTTTTATTAAGTAATGAATGAAGATAGTATGTCATAATAATATTAAAATTCTGATACTACTTGTTCTTCCCATCTATGCATTTAATGATTCATTAGTTACTTTTTAATCTACTTTTAATAATTGGACTATATTTTAAAAGAAAATATGAAATGTAAAGATGTTTTAATTAAAACCTCAAATTCAGTCACGTAATGTAACTATATCTATATATATGTGTATATATATACACTATTTTATCCTTCAATTTTAAATTAATACCTAATTTATCCTTCATTTATAATCTAAATTTAAAACAATTAAATTTTAGATATAATTATTAATGGTACAATTTAAAATATTACCTTCAAAATCATTATTATTAATAATAATAGAATTTTAAGAGTTTTTTTAGAAGAAATTTTAAGAGTTTTGAAACATTATTTTTTTTTAAAAAAACTTGATTATAAAATTTTTTTCCATACCCAACTTACGTGAACACCCCCGTGATTTATTTATTCTTATTTTTGAAAGAATTGTTTTATTTGTTTATTATCATTTAATTAAAATATAAAATAAGCATCACAGTTTTATTTCTTATCACATTCTCATGGGTTTATGAAGAGTTAGATATGCAAATAAGGGAGTTGGAAGGATATTGTACTGTCAATTGAAGTTGAGCATTTTAAGTTCACAAGTATTGTTATTATTATCTCTTATAAATGGATTTAACTTTTTTTATAATGTTAATTAATACATTATTAATAAATACATGATTCAACATTTTTATGTGATTTTTATTAGATTAAATTTGATTATTAATAAATTAATTAATCAAGTTTCATTAAAAAAAAAAAAAAGACTTCTTAATGAAAATTTAAATTAATGTATAAAATGAAAATATAACGTGCTATGCACATTTAAAAGACTAGTGTATATATATATATATATATATTTTTTATTTTTTTGAAATAACTAGTATGTATATATATATATATATATATATATATATATGTATTCGTTGTGGCATTGTGCAGTCGTAAGTAAAATTGAGAAGATGTGGCAGTGATTTTCTGGAGTATGGCAGTGAGTGAATTTGAGAGAATTAATTTTGTTCTCTCGTGTTGGGTTGAGAGTTTATTTGGTTGTTTATCATAAGCTATTGTTTGGTCATTGAGAGTTAGTTTGTGGCGTTATTAAAAACTTCTAGTAATGTCCAAATTTCTAGTAGAACCTGTAGTTGCAGAAGATTGGACGTAGTCCCAAGCTTGGGGCTAACCAGTATAATTTTTCGGTTTCGTTTTATTTTTCCCATCTTTTATTATTTTTTGTGACTATTATTATCGACTTGTTTGATTTAATCTGTGGAAAGAGAGATAGTTATAATATTATTGATTGTCGTCATAATATTATTGATATTTGGATTCCGCATTTTTCTCCCAACATCTAGTTGTTCTTGATTTTTAAGAATGAGAGTTTATATTCATCATGCGAAATTGAAGAACATTTTTACTTATATTGATATTAGTTTTTTTTTTTTTTTTAATTACTAAAGAAATATATTAGTGAATATTTTTGTTTTTGTTTGTTTGTTTTTTTTGGTTATCCATCAGTTAGTATATCACAAGTTATACTTCTAAATGCAAACTAAAAACTTGTGAAGGACGATGTCACGATCTAAAACAAATGAATATGGCTTCTAAAAAGTAAAACTAAATAATGGATGTGCGAAGGGGTTGCAAAGAGGACAAAAGGAAGTATATAACAATAGATCATAAGTGCATAAGTTGGATTCAAGATGACATGAATATTGTTTATCTATAATCTATAATAATATAACCAACAATAGTATAGTTCAATTGACATAAAAGTTGTACTAATGACCAAGAGGTCTATGGTTTGAATCTCCTATCCTTAAGGTCGAAGAGATTGGGCCTTGGCCCAACCCCATGTTCGGCCTCGGCCCGTTTGTGCGGGTCGAGTCCTCTTCCCTCCGCTCGGTCCCTAGTGTCCTGGGTCATCCCGGTTTGACTTGGTTCAACCCCGAGTCGTCTCCAAGTGCCTAAAAATCCTAAGGTAGAAAAAGATATATAAATCGTTGAAGAAGGGATCCTCTTCTCTTGCTCTCCTATTTGCTTCCCTTCTATCTCCTTGCTAACTTAAGCATTAGATGCGGTGTGACAAGCACCACACACTGAATGGTCAGATGAGTCTTCTATCCGAATTTTGGCATCAACAACAATAATAAAAATTTATACACTCATAAACCCATGTTAGCATGAATCAATATCCATTTTTTAGTCATAATAGCATCTTTAAACTATTAAGAAAACATCAAGGGCATCTTTATTGTTTAAAGAAATTACGTAACAATAAATGTTATATATTCTTATTTTATATTAAAAGAATAGTATTTAAATTTAAAAAAAACCCGTCACATTCTCACGTTAATTAACATCCACCACCGAACGCCTCGAGACTAAAAAAAACTTAAGATAATTTATTTTCCTTTTATAGAAGTTACGTAATAATTAAAATAAAGATTTAAAAAAGTAATAAAAATTATCCTAAATGTTTATTAAATCTTACATTAACAAAATAGAATTGATAAAAAGTTGGATTCAATAATTGAAAGCGTAAATACACTCACAATAATTGAAAATGAAAGTGAAAATAAAATGGTAGAATATAAACAATTTTGCCTTCCATTTATTTATAAAATTTAAAAATAATTCTATTCTCAACAAAAATAAAAAATAAAAAAATAAAAAATAAAAAATAAAAAAATAAAAAAATAAAGATAATTCATGGAATTTAAAATGGTTATAGAATTGGACCTATTTTTCATATATTTGATCACAAACACATAGCTTCATCTTATTTCTTCTTCTTCTTTCTTTCTTGACAATTTGTTGATCTAAGAGTCTGTGAAAAGTAGAGAAATTCTACTTTAAAGACAAATTGTATGATGAGGTCTTACATTTCTAACTTGATATTACTATTTTTTAGTTTTCTTTTTTCTTTTTCAAGAACAAAACCGATATATCAAGTAGAAGAGTGGTAAGCGAAAAAAAAAAAAAAAATTCTAGTACTACGGTAGTATTGAAAAAATTCATTGTTTGCCAGGAAAGAAGTATTTAAGAATAGTGCGAGACTCATGGAATAAAATATTATATTATTAAATGATCATTAAATGATGTGTCAAATGTTGAATGGAGGTAATATATGTACTACTGTTAGCACATTTAGCAAGTACATCAACGATTGTATTTCTTTCCCTTTTATTCAAATGCAGTATAGATTTAAATTAGTTTTTTCCTTTTCAAATAATACTAATATGAAAGTAAATATATAATTGTTTACATTATAAACTTTTTAAGATGTTAATTTTAACAAATTTAATACACCATCACCACAAGAAAACATGAGTATTGCAGCGATTTTATCCAATTATATTTGCCTAAACTATACAAATTAAAACTTGGGAAAATTACCTTTTTGGTCCCTGAGTTTTGAGGGATAGGTGCGTTTGGTCCCTGAGTTTTCAAAATAGACCTTTTTAGTCCCTGGGTTTTGAGAAATAGGTTTAAAAGGTCCCTAAGTTTTCAAAATAGACCTTTTTAGTCCCTAAGTTTTGAGAAATAGGTTTTAAAAGTCCCTAGTTTTATTTTTTCAACTTTTTTAAACTAATAGTTTTTATTATATTTTAATATGGAATGATTTTTTAAATTAACAAAATTAAAAAGTATTAATTTATAAAAATTTAAAAAATAATATAAGGGACTTTTTAAACATATTTCTCAAAACTTAGGGACTAAAAAGGTCTATTTTGAAAACTTAGGGACCTTTTAAACCTATTTCTCAAAACTCAGGGACTAAAAAGGTCTATTTTGAAAACTCAGGGACCAAACGCACCTATCCTTCAAAACTGAGGGACCAAAAAGGTAATTTTCCCTTAAAACTTTTATTATTTTTATTACTTTATTTTTTTTTTCAGAAATTTGAATCTTTGACATTGAAAGAGATAAACAAAGTTTTTGTTGGATATGTATATATATTAGTTCTACTTAAGTTATATCATTCTATGCTTTATGCTTTATTATTTAAAGGAGGAACTTCCAAAAACAAAATATTGAAATAAGATGGAATATTAATTATGTTGTGATTCACTAGAGACGAGCTTTAAAGAAAGAAGGTGGAAGGATGATTTATTGGTATAGAAAAAGAGATCAGTTAATAGAGACTATAAAATGACAAATAATAGGATTAGAGTAAATGACCATAGTGGGAGAGGTAGGTATCAGCCAACCATTTACCCAAAGCAATCTCAGTGGCAGTATTAAAATGACCGTGATCCAGGTTAAACCCTTCATGAGTGTTCAAGTTTATAGGCAATTTCCAGGAGTCGATGGTCACCACGTCTGGCAGCTCGTGTTGGAGTGCTTCTTGTGCCGCCCTCACTGCTGGCAAATCATGAGTATCATGCTTCATAAAAAAGTCATAGAGGGTTGCTTTAACAATAATGATGGGTAAAAATCTAGGTTTTATATCATTGCGGACGTCAGTGAAGAACTTCTTTAAGTTATCTTTGTATTTATGAGCAGTGTCACTCATAGCCGCATCACTTTCCCCTAAATGCCAGAAAAGAGCACGCACCACCCCACCTTCTTTATCTGACGCTTTGATTCGTTCGATGAAATTTTGATAAAAAGTTGCATTAGGATTGCTAGGATTTTTCATCCATTGTTTGATTAAAGTGCCACCTTTAGCACAAGGAACTAAACCCACAACACCTGCCTTTTGCCCGACTTTTGCTTGTATCTGGCGAGCAATTGCCATTGCCGGACCAATCCCAGGGGTCTTGTCGGGGAGGTCGATCCCTGCATGGATAGGCTCTCGTGCTATCTCCCATTGGAGTTGAGGGTTCAATCGTAGGATGGATGGGTCAGGTTGACACATTGGTGGGACATACCTATCCCACACGAGGTTTTTTCCCGATTTATCATTCTCAACTCCACCTCGGCCAGCCATATTGCTTTGACCAGCGAGGATGAATATGTTCTTAGGAGTAGTAGCCCCTGAAAGGGAAGGACCAAAGAGCATCATACATAACAAGATAGATAGTCTCAACAAAGCCATTTTGATCCCTTGTGTCTGTGCAAGTAGACACGGAAGAAAAGTTTGAGTGGATCGAAAGCTACTTTGTATTGTCTAAAAAAAAAAGTTGTAACTTTTCCTCTGTGTCTATTTGCACAGACACAACTACTCTCCCTTTGAAATTTTGCTCGTCCTTGCTCTTTTGTTTGTTGGTTGGTCCTTGCCTCTGCCTTTCTTTGATAGTGATCCTCACCTTTTATACTCCATTTTGATTCTATTTTTAGTATTATTTATGTTTCAAAGTTAATGTCAATGGGTGAATATTTGTGGATTGTGAGTGCTTGTCGGTCTTTATCATCTTAGTTCACACCTAATTTGTTATAATTTTCTATAAATAGATGTATGGATAAAAAACTTGAGCCAGTATTTTTTAAAATTGAGGAAAATCTCCAGTTCCTTCTAAAAGGGAACCTACAAATATCTGCCCCTATTTATAACTCTAATAATAGAGTTTAATTGTCACGATTCTAGGTTAACTTATGTTTTTTTTTTTTTTTTTTATTTTTTTAGTACATCAACATTTCAGGGTGGGGGATTCGAACTTCTGACCTTTTGGTAAGAGTATATGCCAATTACCGCTGAGCTAAGCTCGCTTTGGTCATGTTAACTTATGCCTACATTTTAATCTTCTTACTTGGATCATTTGAAATAATTATTGTCTCATAATCTTTTTTGTTTTTTTACAACATGTAGGGTGGGAGATTGAGCCTTTGACCTCTTGGTCAAGATACAAGCTTTATGTCAGTCGAACCATGCTCTTATTGGCTCCGTCTCATAATCCTAAACAATCTTCTTGCCACGTAGAAATCTTGGCTCAAACGCCACTCCATCAGAGTGATCTAAAAGAGAGTTCTAGAAATGGGTTCGTAAAGAGCCATTAAGCATTTTATAAATTCAACATTTTCATTTTTATAGAAGTTAAATGTTTAAGTTTTTTTTTTTTTTTTTTTTTTATTTTAAATTTAAGAATGTAATTATCAACCAAATCCTAAAAAAAAACTACTTTGTTTTAGTTTTTACAACTCAGTTTCTGAAAACATGATAATAAAATAAAGAGCTTATAGGCAGCCTAATTTTAAAAAACAAACTCTAAAGATTGAATTATAAAAAATTTCTAAGACAGTGGAGTGCTTTTATTCGATTAAAATTATCATTCAGAACCTTCTTTTAAAATGCTTAAGAAACATTTTCTTTTTTCAACAATCGCCCCAAACTCAGAGTAGAGAAACATTACTACACGATCCATGGAAAATGCACAAATCTATTCCCAACAAATTCTGTGAACTCACTCAAGTAATGATCTTCACATAACTCCTCGGATCTTAACTCAACCCATCAGCTAAAAACCAAAGACGTAACTACCCTACAAACCGCTGTATGTAAGACTCGGTTGTTATATGTATGATCACACCCACGAACCGCACTCCAAGACCTCTCTCTGTTTTCTTGATGTATATGTAAAATAGCAAGCTCCACAGACGGTGTCAACTGTTGATGACAAAATTTGGCCAAGCAACTCACCTGACCTTCACGTGACATCAAGGTGAATTTATTTGAAGGGAAAAGACGTGACCTACAAAACAAGAGAAAACTGTGCACCGGTGTGGTGATTGCCACACCGACTCCGATGCTTAAGTCAGTCGGGAGATCATAAGTGAAGTAAGTAAAATAATAATATAGAGGAATAAAATAGATACCAAGTTGAGTTCCCCTTTGGGATTAGTCTCTTCTATTTTATAGTTGAAATTATGGTTTTTCCCTTACTTTTAGGAGAGGAAATAACCCTAGAGATTGATTCGGTCCAATGGGCCTTCGTGGACTTGTTTCTTTTCTAGGCTCTCGTCATTTTGACTTTCTTAGAGCTAGGTCCAAATTCACCCATAACATTAAGCTCACACTCTTGAATTGGGATTAAAGGATGACCTGTTGCTATAGGTCAAATGCCCTAAGCCCAATTTAAGAGTATAATTCTCACTCATGTCGATTTGTGTGCTGATTTCCTCTTCAGTTCACTTGGGCAGTTACATAAGCCCTTCTGAGTTCAAATGTTTCAACTCACCTGACTGTTTTTTACTTAATTAGGGAAGCATATTCCCTGTGCAGCCCCTACTCAAGCAAGGTTTTTTCTCGAAGTAAAAGTTATGCTCGAGTAATCGATGTCGACATACCTTAGCGTTTTCATGTTGCATAACTCTCCCTTATTGGCATTTGGGGGCGTCGACCTTCTACGGGTCAGCCTCAGCTCATTGCATATCGGCTCTGTCATTGTCATTGAGACCTTCAACATCATCATTCTTGAGCGTTTGTTGACTCTGCTAAGGTCGTTCCATAAATTGAGTGCCTTGGAGAGTATAGGTTTATCCACTCTTCCAAGGACATTTTGTTGACTCAGCTACTCAGGCTTTCAGGAGCTCCATTTTGTCTCCTCGTGAAATTATGTAAGTAGATAACATTATGTAGATATGGGAAAAAAAAACTAGTCATTGATCAAAAATATAAATATGTTGCGAGTAGCTTGCAACTTATGAACAACTAATAAATCAATGGAAACACATAAGGTGTAAAAAATGTATCAAAATTCGTAATTATGAATTGAGTAGTAGACATTTAGTAAATAGGAGTAGGTAGAGAACATACCCAGAATGTTAAACCTTATGAAACAGTAAAGACCCTTTGTTGGGCTAATATGAGCTATCTTCAAACCACTTGAATTTCTCACTCCATATTGTTGATCTCAGAATTAGAAATAAATAACAAACTTTGTAATATGAAGATGTCATAGAACAATTTTTGTACAAGTAAGTAACTAACTTGCTTTACATAGTCCACTTTAATTGACTCTTGATTTAGTCCAAATAATATAATTTTCTATTTGAAGTATAGATTCCATTCATTATTTGAATGTTGCTTAATGAATATCACATGTTTTTTTTTGGAAAAAGAACTTCATTAAATCAGGAAGAAACTGGTACAATTACCTCCTCTAAAAGGGGGAGGAAACCCATATACAATAACTACCATTCCCACAAAAAATCAAGCCTTCCAACAAGGGAGGGGGAAGGAAATCCAAAAAATTCCCAACAAAATCCCGAGAAATCCCAGTCGACTCAAAGAACGCCGAAGGGGAGAAAGCAACCGACTTCGCGAGACAATGTGTGAAATGGTTGCTAGATCTTGGGCACCAATTGAAAGAGACTCCTTCAAGGCCGCTCACCAAATGATCAACTTCATCAATAAGATTGTTGATTTCCAACCGGACGGGGAAACACGCTTCAGCAAACTGATAACTTCAGACGAATCCAACTCCACCAAAATAGCCCTGGCAAGCAGGATCCTCCTGTTTCCATGGTAAAATCTGATCCCTTCCTTAATAACATTTAATTCCAAGTAAGTAACAGGCAAATCTTTGTTAATCGAGGTACAACCCGCAACAATCGGGGATCTGTCGGAGTCATGGATCACCCAACCGAGGCCTCAAATCTTCGAACCCTCGTTCCAAGAAGCATCGACACTAATCTTCAAACAGCCCACAGGGGGAGGGCTCCTGATGTGTGAGAATATCACATTGAAGAGTATATATATGTGTAATAACAACAAATATAAAAATAATGAATCTGAGGTGCCAAACCAAATATACTAATACTCATCTTTTTTAACATACTTCTACCCAAACTAACAATTTTGATATGGACGAATAGTTAATTAATTTTTCTTGAAAATATAGAATCAAATTAGAATCAAATCTCCTTTGATCAAATCTTTTCATTTAAATCAAATCATATATATACCTATGATGAAGCTTAAAAAATCTACAACTTTAAGATGCATATAATTTAACCAAACATAAATCTAAACTTAATTTGAATCACCTCTAATTTATGCATTTGAATCTACATAGATTTATCTCTTATGCATTCAAAATCACATAGATTTATCTCTATCTATTTTTATGAAAATTGAAGCCTAGAAGAGCTTTAAGGAGTGTGGAGGGCTGAAAAAAGTATTAAGTCTCTTTCACAAGGTAAAGTATGAATACTTACCTGGATTGTATTGTAGTAGATGCAGAAAATATTGACAACCCAATAATCCCATAAAAGAAAGTAATTTTGCACCGTTATTATATAGAGTATCGCCCAAGCTTATAGTTATCTGAAATTTTTTTTGCGAGAAGGAGATTCATGTAAGGGATCTCGTCAATGACAACATCAATACTGCCACTAGTGAAAAGCTAATGCAGTTCCACTAATGAGGCATAAGTTACCAAATTTTTAATGCCTAAAAACTCCAATGCAAAAGTGGGAGCCCTCTTGATCTTCAACACGCCAATTGTTTCTTATTATATGCGTTGATGGTGTTGCTTTGGATGGCTTATTATATGTCCTCTACATCTCCAAGACCTCTCTCTATTTCCTTGATATATATGTAAAATAGTAAGTTTCTTCCCACAGACGACACCAACTGTTGATGGTAAAATTTGGCTAAACAACTCAGATGCTTGCCACACCTGCTTAAGTCAGTCGGGAGATCATAAGTGAAGCAAGTAAAATAATAATATAAAGAAAGAAAATAGATACCAAGTTGAGTTCCCCCTTTGGGATTAGTCTATTCTATTTTATAGTTGAAATTAGGGTTTTTCCCTTCCTTTTAGGAGAGGGAATAGTCCTAGAGATTGATTCGGTCCAATGGACCTTCATGGGTTTGTTTCTTCCTTGGGCTCTCGTCATTCTGACTTTCTTAGAGCTAGATCCAAATTCACCCCTAACAAAAATTTTATTTTCAGATCACCAACCAAAGGCTTCGAAATATTATTTTTTTAAAAAAATATTATTATATTATTAAATGATCATTAGATGACGAGTCAAATGTTGAATGGAGGTAGTATATGTACTACCGTTGCACATTTAGCAAGTTCATCAACGATTGTATTTCTTTCCCTTTTATTCAAATGCAGTATAGATTTAAATTAGTTTTTTCCTTTTCAAATAATACTAATAAGAAAGTAAATATATAATTGTTTACATTTTAAACTTTTTAAAGATGTTAATTTTAACAAATTTAATACACCATCACCACAAGAAAACATGAGTATTGCAGCGATTTTATCCAATTATATTAGCCTAAAACTATACCAATTAAAACTTTTATTATTTTTATTACTTTATTTTTTTTAGTTAGAAATTTGAATCTTTGACAATGAAAGAGATAAACAAGGCTTTTGTTGGATATGTATATATTAGTTCTACTTACGTGTAAGTTATATCATTCTATACTTTATTATTTAAAGGAGGAACTTCCAAAAACAAAATATTGAAATAAGATGGAATATTAATTATGATGTGATTCAGTAGACACAAGATTTGAAGAAAGAAGGTGGAAGGATGATTTATTGATGTAGAAAAAGAGATTAGTTAATAGAGACTATAAAATGACAAATAATAGGATTAGAGTAAATGGCCATAGTGGGAGAGGTAGGTATCAGCCAACCATTTACCCAAAGCAATCTCAGTGGCAGTATTAAAATGACCGTGATCCATGTTAAAACCTTCATGAGTGTTCAAGTTTATAGGCAATTTCCAGGAGTCGATGGTCACCACGTCTGGCAGCTCGTGTTGGAGTGCTTCTTGTGCCGCCCTCACTGCTGGCAAATCATGAGTATCATGCTTCATAAAAAAGTCATAGAGGGTTGCTTTAACAATAATGATGGGTAAAAATCTAGGTTTTATATCATTGCGGACGTCAGTGAAGAACTTCTTTAAGTTATCTTTGTATTTATGAGCAGTGTCACTCATAGCCGCATCACTTTCCCCTAGGTGCCAGAAAAGAGCACGCACCACCCCACCTTCTTTATCTGACGCTTTGATTCGTTCGATGAAATTTTGGTAAAAAGTTGCATTGGGATTGCTAGGATTTTTCATCCATTGTTTGATTAAAGTGCCACCTTTAGCACAAGGAACTAAACCCACAATACCTGCCTTTTGCCCGACTTTTGCTTGTATCTGGCGAGCAATTGCCATTGCCGGACCAATCCCAGGGGTCTTGTCGGGGAGGTCGATCCCTGCATGGATAGGCTCTCGTGCTATCTCCCATTGGAGTTGAGGGTTCAATCGTAGGATGGATGGGTCAGGTTGACACATTGGTGGGACATACCTATCCCACACGAGGTTTTTTCCCGATTTATCATTCTCAACTCCACCTCGGCCAGCCATATTGCTTTGACCAGCGAGGATGAATATGTTCTTAGGAGTAATAGCCCCTGAAAGGGAAGGACCAAATAGCATCATACATAACAAGATAGATAGTCTCAACAAAGCCATTTTGATCCCTTGTGTCTGTGCAAGTAGACACGGAAGAAAAGTCTGAGTGGATGGAAAGCTACTTTGTATTGTCTAAAAAAAAAAAAGTTGTAACTTTTCCTCTGTGTCTATTTGCACAGACACAACTACTCTCCCTTTGAAATTTTGCTCGCCTTTGCTCTTTTGTTTGTTGGCTGATCCTTGCCTCTGCCTTTCTTCGATAGTGATCCTCACATTTTATATTCCATTTTGATTCTAATTTTAGTATTATTTATGTTTCAAAGTTAATGTCAATGGGTGAATATTTGTGGATTGTGAGTGCTTGTCGGTCTTTATCATCTTAGTTCACACTTAATTTGTTATAATTTTCTATAAATAGATGGATAAAAAACTTGAGCCAGTATTTTTGAAAATTGAGGAAAATCTCAAGTTCCTTCTAAAAGGGAACCTACAAAGATTTGCCCCTAATTATAACTCTAATAATAGAGTTTAATTGTCACGATTCTATCAGATTAGAGGCATGATTTTAAGAGTTTGGAAGCAAACTTTATATATAGTTACTCCATTTAAAGTTTTTTTTTTTTATCTATTGATAATGATAAAAAGACATTATTACATTTTGCTGGTAAAAATATATACCAATTCTCCATTAATTTCTAAAATGGTAAAAATATGGTGTTTAATTGATGTTAACTCTTATCGAACATGAGCTAACAAAAGTATAGCGGACATGAGTACCAAAGAGGTAATGGATTCAAATCTCTCTATTCCCAAATCTTGTTGAACTCAAAAAAAAAAAAAAATAATAAAAATAAAAATAAAAAAAAAATCAAACATGTTAACTTATGCTTACATTTTAATCTTCTTACTAGGATCATTTGAAATAATTATAGTCTCATAATCTAATCTTTTTTTTTTTTTGACATGTAGGAGGAGAGATTGAACCTTTGACCTCTTGGTTAAGATACAAGCTATATGTCGGTCGAACCATGCTCTTGTCGTCTCATAATCCTAAACAATCTCCTTGCCTCAGAGTGATCCAAAAGAGAGTTCTAGAAATAGGTTAGCAAAGAACCTTTAAGCATTTTATAAATTCAACATTTTCATTTTTATTGAAGTTAATGTTTAAGTTTTTCTTTTAATTTAAAATTTAAGAATGTAATTATCAACCAAATCCTAAAAAGAAAAGCTACTTTGTTTTAGTTTTCACAACTCAGTTTCTGAAAAATTTTCAATTAAAACCAGTTATCAAACAAACTCTAAAGATTGAATTATAAAAGTTTTCTAAAGTGCTTTAAACCGATTAAAATTATCCTTCAGAACCTTCTTTTAAAATGCTTAAGAAACATTTTCTTTTTTCAACAATCGCCCCAAACTCAGAGTAGAGAAACATTACTACACGATCCATGGAAAATGCACAAATCTATTCCCAACAAATTCTGTGAACTCACTCAAGTAATGATCTTCACATAACTCCTCGGATCTTAACTCAACCCATCAGCTAAAAACCAAAGACGTAACTACCCTACAAACCGCTGTATGTAAGACTCGGTTATTATATGTATGATCACACCCATGAACCGCACTCCAAGACCTCTCTCTGTTTTCTTGATGTATATGTAAAATAGCAAGCTCCACAGACGGTGTCAACTGTTGATGACAAAATTTGGCCAAGCAACTCACCTGACCTTCACGTGACATCAACGGTGAATTTATTTGAAGGGAAAAGACGTGACCTGCAAAACAAGAGAAAACTGTGCACCGGTGTGGTGATTGCCACACCGACTCTGATGCTTAAGTCAGTCGGGAGATCATAAGTGAAGTAAGTAAAATAATAATATAGAGGAATAAAATAGATACCAAGTTGAGTTCCCCTTTGGGATTAGTCTCTTCTATTTTATAGTTGAAATTAGGGTTTTTCCCTTACTTTTAGGAGAGAGAATAACCCTAAAGATTGATTCGGTCCAATGGGCCTTCGTGGACTTGTTTCTTTTCTAGGCTCTCGTGATTTTGACTTTCTTAGAGCTAGGTCCAAATTCACCCATAACATTAAGCTCCCACTCTTGAATTGGGATTAAAGGATGACCTGTTGCTATAGGTCAAATGCCCTAAGCCCAATTTAAGAGTATAATTCTCACTCGTGTCGATTTGTGTGCTGATTTCCTCTTCAATTCACTTGGGCAGTTACATAAGCCCTTCTGAGTTCAAATATTTCAAGGCTAGCCCTAGATTCTTTATCGTGAGGATCTCCTCTAGATGGATGAAAATCGATTTCCAGATGAGTCTTTTTTATCACCAATCGGTATCTGACTTTTCGCTGATTTTTTGCCATTCGCTTTGCTTGTATGAAATGACTTAGGTCTTAACCTCAACTACAAGTGTAGTTTACTATTTTGAAGCCCCCTGTGGAGGTGTTTCTTATCCATTAATCATTTATGTGATTAACACGGTAAGACCAAAGAGTCGTCCTCAGGTGCTTTTCATGCTATTGCAAATTTTGAGTTCCTTAGTGTATTGATCGACCTTGGCTCCTTAAAAGTCAGCCCTGAAACTACCTTTTTTAGATCATAAGACTTTATCTTTATAGGCTCAGCTAAGTGGAGAATATGGGTGGCTCCATTTAGGTGAGGGCTTGGGGTAGCTGAGAATATGGGTGGCTCAACTTCTACAAGAATCGATCTCATCTCAACCAAGTGGAGAATATGGGTGGCTCCACTCGATCAAGGACTTGGGAGGGTTGAAAATATGGGTGGCTCAACCTCCGCAAGAATTAATCTTATCTCGATGGTGGCTCCACTCGGTCGAGGACTTGGAGAGGTTGAGAATATAGGTGGCTCAACCTCTACAAGAATCAATCTCATCTCGATGGTGGCTACACTCGGTCGAGGACTTGGAGAGGTTGAAAAGGTGGATCAACCTCTGTAAGGATCAGTTTCATCTCGACGGTGCGTACACTCGACCGAGGACTTGGAGTCTCATCTTAATAGTGCGTACACTCAGTTGAAGACTTAGAATCTCATCATGACGGTGCGTACACTCTGTCGAGGACTTGAAATCTCATCTCGACGGTGCGTACACTCGACCGAGGACTTGGAGGGTTTGGCATGTGAGTGGCTCAAATTCTGCAAGAATCATTTTCATCTCGACGGTGCGTACACTCAGTCGAGGTCTTGGATTCTCATCTCGAGGGTGCGTACACTCAGTCGAGGTCTTGAAATCTCATCTCAACAGTGCGTACACTCAGTCGAGGTCTTGAAATCTCATCTCGACGGTGCGTACACTCAGTCGAGGTCTTGGAATCTCATCTCAAGGGTGCGTACACTCAGTTGAGGTCTTGGAATCTCATCTCGACGGTGCATACACTCAGTCGAGGTCTTGGAATCTCATCTCGAGGGTGCGTACACTCAGTCGAGGTCCTGGAATCTCATCTCGTGGGTGCGTACACTCAGTCGAGGTCTTGGAATCTCATCTCGAGGGTGCGTACACTCGGTCGAGGGCTTGGAGAGTTAAAAATATGGGGGACCCAACCTCTGCAAGGATCAGTCTACACATAGGCTTTTCATAAGCGAGTGTATCATTAAGCTTATAACCAATCAAACTAGAATAAGAGCACATATTAATAGGAAAAATGTACTACCCTTGCTCAAGAATATTCTAGACATAGGAACATAGTCAAGTAGCTTAGGAACGTAAATATTAAATCTTTGAAGATGTAGATGACATAAATACCTGGATCAAGTTCTTTATGGAACTGAGAATAGTATGAGTTTTTTACGCGTAAATAAATGACCATAAAGTCACGAGGCCAAATTTGTTGTCTCCCTGACTGTTTTTTACTTAATTAGGGAAGCATATTCCCTGTGCAGCCCCTACTCAAGCAAGGTTTTTCTCGAAGTAAAAGTTATGCTTGAGTAATCGATGTCGACATACCTTAGCGTTTTCATGTCGCATAACTCTCCCTTATTGGCATTTGGGGGCGTCGACCTTCTACGGGTCAGCCTCAGCTCATTGCATATCGGCTCTGTCATTGTCATTGAGACCTTCAACATCATCATTCTTGAGCGTTTGTTGACTCTGCTAAGGTCGTTCCATAAATCGAGTGCCTTGAAGAGTATAGGTTTTTCCACTCTTCCAAGGACATTTTGTTGACTCAGCTACTCAGGCTTTCAGGAGCTCCATTTTGTCTCCTCGTGAGATAACGTTAGTAGATAACATGATGTAGATATGGGAAAAAAAACTAGTCATTGATCAAAAATATAAATATGTTGCGAGTAGCTTGCAACTTATGAAAACCTAATAAATCAATGGAAACACATAAGGTGTAAAAAATGTATCAGAATTCGTAATTATGAATTAAGTAGTAGACATTTAGTAAATAGGGGTAGGTAGAGAACATACCTAGAATGTTAAACCTTATGAAACGGTAAAGACCCTTTGTTGGGTTAATATGAGCTATCTTCAAACCACTTGAATTTCTCACTCCATATTGTTGATCTCAGAATTAGAAATAAATAACAAACTTTGTAATATGAAGATGCCATAGAACAATTTTTGTACAAGTAAGTAACTAACTTGCTTTACATAGTCTACTTTAATTTCGACTCTTGATTTAGTCCAAGTAATATAATTTTCTATTTGAAGTATAGATTCCATTCATTATTTGAATTGTGCTTAATGAATATCACATTGAAAGAGTATATATATATGTAATAACGAAAAAATATAAAAAACAATGAATCTGAGGTGCCAAACCAAATATACGAATACTCAATCTTTCTGAACATACTTCCACCCAAACTAACAATTTTGATTTGGGCGAATAGTTAATTAATTTTTCTTGAAAATCTAGAATCAAATTAGAATCAAATCTCCTTTGATCAAATCTTTTCATTTAAATCAAATCATATATATACCTATGATGAAGCTTAAAAAATCTACAACTTTAAGATGCATATAATTTAACCAAACATAAATCTAAACTTAATTTGAATCGCCTCTAATTTATGCATTTGAATCTACATAGATTTATCTCTTATGCATTCAAAATCACATAGATTTATCTCTATCTATTTTTATGAAAATTGAAGCCTAGAAGAGTTTTAAGGAGTGTGGAGGGCTGAAAAAAGTATTAAGTCTCTTTCACAAGGTAAAGTATGAATACTTACCTGGATTGTATTGTAGTAGATGCAGAAAATATTGACAACCCAATAATCCCATAAAAGAAAGTAATTTTGCACCGTTATTATATAGAGTATCGCCCAAGCTTATAGTTATCTGAAATTTTTTTTGCGAGAAGGAGATTCATGTAAGGGATCTCGTCAATGACAGCATCAATACTGCCACTAGTGAAAAGCTAATGCAGTTCCACTAATGAGGCATAAGTTACCAAATTTTTAATGCCTAAAAACTCCAATGCAAAAGTGGGAGCCCTCTTGATATTCAACATGCCAATTGTTTCTTATTATATGCGTTGATGGTGTTGCTTTGGATGGCTTATTATATGTCCTCTACATCTCCAAGACCTCTCTCTATTTCCTGATATATATGTAAAATAGCAAGTTTCTTTCCACAGACGACACCAACTGTTGATGGTAAAATTTGGCTAAACAACTCACTTGACTTGCCACACCTGCTTAAGTCAGGCGGGAGATCATAAGTGAAGCAAGTAAAATAATAATATAAAGAAAGAAAATAGATACCAAGTTGAGTTCCCCTTTGGGATTAGTCTATTCTATTTTATAGTTGAAATTAGGGTTTTCCCCTTCCTTTTAGGAGAGGGAATAGTCCTAGAGATTGATTCGGTCCAATGAACCTTCATGGGTTTGTTTCTTCCTTGGGCTCTCGTCATTCTGACTTTCTTAGAGTTAGGTCCAAATTCACCCCTAACAAAAATTTTGTTTTCAGATCACCAGCCAAAGGCTTCGAAATATTATTTTTTTTAAAATATTATTATATTATTAAATGATCATTAGATGACGAGTCAAATGTTGAATGGAGGTAGTATATGTACTACCGTTGAACATTTAGCAAGTTCATCAACGATTGTATTTCTTTCCCTTTTATTCAAATGCCGTATAGATTTAAATTAGTTTTTTCCTTTTCAAATAATACTAATAAGAAAGTAAATATATAATTGTTTACATTTTAAACTTTTTAAAGATGTTAATTTTAACAAATTTAATACACCATCACCACAAGAAAACATGAGTATTGCAGCGATTTTATCCAATTATATTTGCCTAAAACTATACCAATTAAAACTTTTATTATTTTTATTACTTTATTTTTTTTAGTTAGAAATTTGAATCTTTGACAATGAAAGAGATAAACAAGGCTTTTGTTGGATATGTATATATTAGTTCTACTTACGTGTAAGTTATATCATTCTATACTTTATTATTTAAAGGAGGAACTTCCAAAAACAAAATATTGAAATAAGATGGAATATTAATTATGATGTGATTCAGTAGACACAAGATTTGAAGAAAGAAGGTGGAAGGATGATTTATTGATGTAGAAAAAGAGATTAGTTAATAGAGACTATAAAATGACAAATAATAGGATTAGAGTAAATGGCCATAGTGGGAGAGGTAGGTATCAGCCAACCATTTACCCAAAGCAATCTCAGTGGCAGTATTAAAATGACCGTGATCCATGTTAAAACCTTCATGAGTGTTCAAGTTTATAGGCAATTTCCAGGAGTCGATGGTCACCACGTCAGGCAGCTCGTGTTGGAGTGCTTCTTGTGCCGCCCTCACTGCTGGCAAATCATGAGTATCATGCTTCATAAAAAAGTCATAGAGGGTTGCTTTAACAATAATGATGGGTAAAAATCTAGGTTTTATATCATTGCGGACGTCAGTGAAGAACTTCTTTAAGTTATCTTTGTATTTATGAGCAGTGTCACTCATAGCCGCATCACTTTCCCCTAGGTGCCAGAAAAGAGCACGCACCACCCCACCTTCTTTATCTGACGCTTTGATTCGTTCGATGAAATTTTGGTAAAAAGTTGCATTAGGATTGCTAGGATTTTTCATCCATTGTTTGATTAAAGTGCCACCTTTAGCACAAGGAACTAAACCCACAACACCTGCCTTTTGCCCGACTTTTGCTTGTATCTGGCGAGCAATTGCCATTGCCGGACCAATCCCAGGGGTCTTGTCGGGGAGGTCGATCCCTGCATGGATAGGCTCTCGTGCTATCTCCCATTGGAGTTGAGGGTTCAATCGTAGGATGGATGGGTCAGGTTGACACATTGGTGGGACATACCTATCCCACACGAGGTTTTTTCCCGATTTATCATTCTCAACTCCACCTCGGCCAGCCATATTGCTTTGACCAGCGAGGATGAATATGTTCTTAGGAGTAATAGCCCCTGAAAGGGAAGGACCAAATAGCATCATACATAACAAGATAGATAGTCTCAACAAAGCCATTTTGATCCCTTGTGTCTGTGCAAGTAGACACGGAAGAAAAGTCTGAGTGGATGGAAAGCTACTTTGTATTGTCTAAAAAAAAAAAAGTTGTAACTTTTCCTCTGTGTCTATTTGCACAGACACAACTACTCTGCCTTTGAAATTTTGCTCGCCTTTGCTCTTTTGTTTATTGGCTGATCCTTGCCTCTGCCTTTCTCCGATAGTGATCCTCACATTTTATACTCCATTTTGGTTCTAATTTTAGTATTATTTATGTTTCAAAGTTAATGTCAATGGGTGAATATTTGTGGATTGTGAGTGCTTGTCGGTCTTTATCATCTTAGTTCACACCTAATTTGTTATAATTTTCTATAAATAGATGGATAAAAAACTTGAGCCACTATTTTTGAAAATTGAGGAAAATCTCAAGTTCCTTCCAAAAGGGAACCTACAAAGATTTGCCCCTAATTATAACTCTAATAATAGAGTTTAATTGTCACGATTCTATCAGATTATAGAGGCATGATTTTAAAAGTTTGGAAGCAAACTTTATATATAGTTACTCCATTTAAAGTTTTTTTTTTTTTTTTTATCTATTGATAATGATAAAAAGACATTATTACATTTTGCAGGTAAAAATATATACCAATTCTCCATTAATTTCTAAAATGGTAAAAATATGGTGTTTAATTGATGTTAACTCTTATCGAACATGAGCTAACAAAAGCACAGCGGACATGAGTACCAAGAGGTAATGGATTCAAATCTCTCTATTCCCAAATCTTGTTGAACTCAAAAAATAAAAAAAATAAAAAAAAAATAAAAATCAAACATGTTAACTTATGCTTACATTTTAATCTTCTTAGTAGGATCATTTGAAATAATTATAGTCTCATAATCTAATCTTTTTTTTTTTGACATGTAGGAGGAGAGATTGAACCTTTGACCTGTCGGTCGAACCATGCTCTTGTCGTCTCATAATCCTAAACAATCTCCTTGCCTCAGAGTGATCCAAAAGAGAGTTCTAGAAATAGGTTAGCAAAGAACCTTTAAGCATTTTATAAATTCAACATTTTCATTTTTATTGAAGTTAATGTTTAAGTTTTTCTTTTAATTTAAAATTTAAGAATGTAATTATCAACCAAATCCTAAAAAGAAAAGCTTCTTTGTTTTAGTTTTCACAACTCAGTTTCTGAAAAATTTTCAATTAAAACCAGTTATCAAACAAACTCTAAAGATTGAATTATAAAAGTTTTCTAAAGTGCTTTAAACCGATTAAAATTATCCTTCAGAACCTTCTTTTAAAATGCTTAAGAAACATTTTCTTTTTTCAACAATCGCCCCAAACTCAGAGTAGAGAAACATTACTACACGATCCATGGAAAATGCACAAATCTATTCCCAACAAATTCTGTGAACTCACTCAAGTAATGATCTTCACATAACTCCTCGGATCTTAACTCAACCTATTAGTTGTTAATGTAACAGATTGCAGCTATAGGTTTGCTCATTAGTTTCAATTTGTTTATTTTTAGTATTATGCTATTTTGGGTATTATGTTGTTGTAAATTTGTTACTTTCCTCAGCTATATATTCATGAGGGATGATCCATGTATTCATTGAGTTTTTATGACTGAATAATAAAACTCTCTCTTTTCTCTCACTACTTCTGTTATGGTATCAGAGCAAGTTGATATTTGAGGGATTATTTTGTTACACATTTTTTTTTCTTCCTCTTTCGTCTCTATTTACACACCATTTCTCTTGAGCCTTGCTATGGAATCTAATACAGTTTCCGCCACGATTTCTTCATCCTCGACTCATCTGGAATCATCAAGTCTTGAAGCTCAGTTGAATCCTTATGCCTTGCATCATTCAACTGCTCCGACCACAACTCTAGTTAATCAGCAACTTGTTGGTGCTAGTAATTACATTTCGTGGAGTAAAGCGATGCTTCTTGCTCTCTCTGGAAAGAACAAGATTGGCTTCGTTAATGGAACAATTACGAAACCGGAAGGCTCACTTTCATCGGCTTGGCAGTGTGATAACAACAAACGAGCAAACAATGATCGTTCCAAGAAGAGAGAAGGACAACGTCCTCCACCTGTATGCTCTCATTGTGGCATCAAAGGACACGTTGTTGATCGCTGCTATAAACACCATGGTTATCCTCCCGGTTATAGGTTTGGGAATTCTAATCAGAAATCTCAAGCTCCTAGTTCTTCCGCTGCTGCTAAGACTAATCAGTCTGCCTTTCTTGCAAGTCTCAGTACTGATCAGTACACACAACTGATGAATATGCTTCAGTCGCACTTATCAGTCGACAAGTCTATTGAAAATCCCCAAACTGAAGTGAATCATGTTGCAGGTACATGTTTCTCTATTTCCTCTTCTAATCAGAGTCAATTTCTTAAAAAATGGGTGATAGATTCTGGTGCCTCCAGTCATATTTGTTGTAATCAGTCTTTCTTTGTCAATATACGGCCTGCGACTGGTATTTCTGTCACTTTGCCTAATCAGAATCGGTTTTCTATTCAGTATATTGGTGATGTGAGATTGGGAGAAAATCTATTGTTGTCAGATGTCCTGTTTATACCACAGTTCTCGTATAATCTGCTATCAGTCAGTGCTTTGCTAAAGGATTCTCGTCACTCTGTTACATTCTCTGATTCTACTTGTTTTCTTCAGGACAAGTCTCTATTGAAGAGGATTGGCAAGGTTGAGTTGGTTAATGGACTTTACTTGATTTTCCTGCTATATTACCTACTAATAAGATTGAAGTTTCGGCCCTGGTATGTAGTACTTCATTTGATACCTGGCATCAACGATTAGGACACTTATCTTCTGCAAGATTACATTCTTTGAAGCAGAGTTTGAATTTTTCTCATTCTCATAATAATGTTTGCCATATATGTCCTTTGGCAAAACAACGCCGTTTGTCTTTTCCTGCTAATAATCATGTAGCTGAACAGACTTTTGATTTAGTACATTGTGATATTTGGGGGCCTTTTAATTCAAAGACTCATGCTGGTTATTCATATTTTTTGACTCTAGTTGATGACTGCTCTCGGTTTACTTGGGTGTATTTGCTTAAACACAAGAATGATGTCTTACACGTTATACCTCGCTTCTTTAAACTGATTGAGACTCAATTTTCAAAAGTGATCAAAGTATTTCGATCTGACAATGCCCCAGAATTACAGTTTAAAGATTTTTTTGCTTCCACTGGAACAATACATCAGTTTTCTTGTGTTGCTACTCCTCAGCAAAATTCTGTTGTCGAAAGGAAACATCAACATCTTCTTAATGTGGCTAGAGCTCTTATGTTTCAGTCCCATGTTCCTCTTGTTTTTTGGGGTGAATGTGTTTTAACTGCCGCGTACCTTATAAACAGGACTCCCATGCCGTTATTATCACATAAGGCTCCTTATAATGTTTTGTTTAACAAAGATGTTGATTATTCTCTCTTGCGAGTTTTTGGGTGCCTGACTTATGCAACTACCTTGTCAGTACATAGAACAAAATTTGATCCGAGAGCTACTCCGTGTGTTTTCATGGGATATCCAGCTGGCGTAAAAGGATATAGACTTTATGACATACAAAAGAGACAATTCTTCATTTCCAGGGATGTTCTTTTTTTTGAGCATTTATTTCCCTTTCAGACAAATAAAGGTGATGCTATTTCTACCACACCATCTTTTTTACAGCAATTTGTATTGCCTTGTCCTATTTCAGAAGAGGTTTCTCTTCCCTGTGCCAGTAGTGCGAATCCTTCTTCTTGTAATGGTGCTACTGAGGTTGAAACTCAGAATTTTAATGGGGGCGATTCTAGTCCTGAATTTATAAGGATCAATGCTGATGTTCTTCCTTCTATGGATAATTTTGATAATGATGCTACAGTTGTTCCTAGTACCAATACTAATGTTGTTATTCCAGAAGTTGATGTTCTTGTTTCTAACTCTATTGCTCCAAGGCGTTCTAACAGAAGCAAACATCCTCCTACTTATCTAAAGGACTTTCACTGCAACTTATTAACACAGTCTGTTTCTCCATCAGCAACCCCCTTTCATTTCAGCAAATACATTTCTTATGAAGGCTTTTCTTTGACTCATAAACATTTCTTGTTAAATGTTACTACTGTTTATGAGCCATCATTTTATCACCAGGCTGCAAAGTTTCCTCAGTGGCAACAAGCAATGAAAGATGAACTTGACGCCATGGAACGCACCAAAACTTGGTCCATTGTATCCTTGCCTACAAATCACCATACAATTGGTTGTAAATGGGTATATAGGGTCAAATACAAGCCTGATGGATCTGTAGATAGGTACAAAGCCCGTCTAGTGGCCAAAGGGTATAATCAACAAGAAGGCATAGATTTCTTAGACACATTCTCTCCGGTTGCTAAAATTGTCACAGTTAAAGTTTTTCTTACTTTGGCAACTTCTTTTCATTGGACCATAGCTCAAATGGATATCAACAATGCCTTCCTGAATGGTGATTTGTTCGAAGATGTCTATATGGCTTTACCCCTGGGATACAATGTTTCTAAAATGCCTAAAAAGGGGGAGAAACTTGTTTGTCGTTTGAACAAATCCATTTATGGATTAAAGCAGGCATCTCGTCAGTGGTTTACTAAATTCTCCTCTGCTGTATTAATGCATGGGTTTGTGCAATCAAAATCTGACTATTCTTTGTTTACTCGTGGTACTGGTGCCACGTTTGTAGCCTTATTAGTCTACGTTGACGATATTTTACTGACTGGTCCTTCTACAAAAGAAATTGATTCTGTTAAAAGCATGTTGCGGTCTCATTTTCTTCTTAAAGATTTGGGGTCAGCTAAGTATTTTCTTGGCCTTGAACTTACTCGTTCTCAGCATGGTTTATTCATTTCTCAGAGGAAATATTGTTTACAAATATTGGAAGATACAGGGTTCCTTAATTCGAAGCCTGCTTCTTTACCTATGGATCCCAATCTTCGTTTGTCTAAAAAAGGTGGTACTCCATTATCGTCTGATGACATTACAACCTATAGACGATTGATTGGGCGACTACTGTATTTACAGATTTCTCGTCCAGATATATCATTTCCGGTTCATCGATTAAGTCAGTTTTTACAACAGCCAACATCTCATCATTTGCAAGCTGTTCATCAGCTTCTTCGTTACTTGAAAAAAGCCCCCGGACAAGGCATTTTGTTGAGACCAACATTAAATTTTCAGTTAAAAGCTTATGTTGATGCAGATTGGGGTGCCTGTCTTGATACACGTAGATCAGTAACTGGTTTTTGTGTTTTTATGGGAGACTCTTTAATATCTTGGAAATCCAAAAAACAGGCTACTGTGTCGCGTTCTTCTGCAGAGGCCGAGTATCGGGCTTTAGCTGCTGTCACCAGTGAATTATTTTGGATACATCAGCTGCTTGCTGATCTTCATATTAAACGCTCTCCGCCTGCTCTTGTTTATTGCGATAATCAAGCTGCAATATCAATTGCTTCCAATCCAATCTTCCACGAGCGTACTAAACATATAGAGATTGATTGTCATTTTGTTCGTGACAAGATTAATGATGGCTTTCTTCGCTTACTTCCCATTCGTTCCCACTCACAGCTTGCTGATATGTTCACAAAGGCTCTACCTTCCTCCATGTTATGTAATTTGATGGGCAAGTTGGGTGTTTTTGATATTCACACTCCAACTTGAGGGGGAGTATTAGTTGTTAATGTAACAGATTGCAGCTATAGGTTTGCTCATTAGTTTCAATTTGTTTATTTTTAGTATTATGCTATTTTGGGTATTATGTTGTTGTAAATTTGTTACTTTCCTCAGCTATATATTCATGAGGGATGATCCATGTATTCATTGAGTTTTTATGACTGAATAATAAAACTCTCTCTTTTCCCTCACTACTTCTGTTACAACCCATCAGCTAAAAACCAAAGACGTAACTACCCTACAAACCGCTGTATGTAAGACTCGGTTATTATATGTATGATCACACCCATGAACCGCAGCGCAATCCATTGCATCTCCAATACCTCTCTCTGTTTTCTTGATGTATATGTAAAATAGCAAGCTTCTTCTCCACAGACGGCGCCAACTGTTGATGGCAAAATTTTTCCAACCAACTTACTTGACCTTCACGTGACATCATTGAATTTATTTGGAGGAGAGAAAGACTGACCTACAAAACACGAGAAAACTGTGCACCAGTGTGGTGATTGCACACCGACTCCAATGCTTAAGTCAAGCAAGTAAAATAATAATATAGAGGAAGAAAATAGATACCAAGTTGAGTTCCCCCTTTGGGTTACTCTCTTTTATTTTATAGTTGAAATTAGGGTTTTCCCCTTGCTTTTAGGGGAGGGAATAACCCTAGAGATTGATTCGGTCAATTGGGCCTTTGTGGGCTTGTTTCTTCTCTAGGCTCTCGTCATTCTGATTTTTTTTGAGTTAGGTCAAAATTCACCCATAACATTAAGCCCCCACTCTTGAATTGGGATTAAAGGATGGCCTATTGCTATAGGTCAAATGCCCTATGTCCAATTTAAGAGTATAATTCTCACTTGTGTCGATTTGTGTGTTGATTTCTTCTTCAGTTCACTTGGGCAGTTACATAAGCCCTTTTGAGTTCAAATATTCCAAGGCTAGCCTAGATGCTTTATCGTGAGGATCTCCTCTAGATGGACGAAAATCGATTTCCAGACGAGTCTTTTTTATCACCAACCGGTATCTGACTTTTCGCTGATTTTTTGTCATTCGCTTTGCTTGTGTGAAATGACTTAGGTCTTAACCTCAAATACAAGTGTAGTTTACTATTTTGCAGCCCCCTGTGGAGGTGCTTCTTTTTCATTAATCATTTATGTGATTAATACGATAAGACTATAGGGTCGTCCTCGGGTGTTTTTTTATGCTATTGCAAATTTTAGTTCCTTAGTGTACTGATCAACCTTGGCTCCTTAAAAGTCAGTCCTGGCACTGCCTTTTTCAGATCATAAGACTTTGTCTTCATAGGCTCAGCTAAGTGGAGAATATGTGTGGCTCCATTTAGGTGAGGGCTTGAGGTAGTTGAGAATATGGGTGGCTCAACTTCTACAAGAATCGATCTCATCTCAACCAAGTGGAGAATATGGGTGGCTCCACTCGATCAAGGACTTGGGAAGATTGAGAATATGGGTGGCTCAACCTCCGCAAGAATCAATCTCATCTCGACGGTGGCTCCACTCGGTCGAGGACTTGGAGAGGTTGAGAATATAGGTGGCTCAACCTCTACAAGAATCAATCTCATCTCGACAGTGACTACACTCGGTTGAGGACTTGAAGAGGTTGAAAAGGTGGATCAACCTCTGCAAGGATCAGTTTCATCTCGATGGTTCATACATTCGACCGAGGACTTGGAGCATCATCTCAATAGTGTGTACACTCAGTCGAGGACTTGGAATCTCATCATGACGGTGCGTACACTCAGTCGAGGACTTGGAATCTCATCTCGATGGTGCGTACACTCGACCGAGGACTTGGAGAATTTGGCATGTGAGTGACTCAAACTCTACAAGAATCATTTTCATCTCGACAATGTGTACACTTGGTCGAGGTCTTAGAATCTCATCTCGAGGGTGCATACACTCAGTCGAGGTCTTGGAATCTCATCTCGAGGGTGCGTACACTCAGTCGAGGTCTTGGAATCTCATCTCAACAGTGCGTACACTCGGTCGATGGCTTAGAGATGTTGAAAATATGGGGGACCCAACCTCTGCAAGGATCAGTCTACACATAGGCTTTTCATAAGCGAGTGTATCATTAAGCTTCTAGCCAATCAAACTAGAATAAGAGCACATATTAATAGGAATAAATTACTACCCTTGCTCAAGAATATTCTAGACATAGGAACAAAGTCAAGTAGCTTAGGAACGTAAATACTAAATCTTTGAAGATGTAGATGGCATAAATACCTGGATCAAATTCTATATGGAACTGAGAAAATAGTATGAGTTTTTTACGAGTAAATAAATGACCATAAAGTCACGAGGCCAAATTTTTTGTCTCCCTGACTATTTTTTACTTAATTAGGGAAGCATATTCCCTGTGCAACCCTTACTCAAGCAAGGTTTTTCTCGAAGTAAAAGTTATGCTTGAGTAATCAATCTCGACATATCTTAGTGTTTTCATGTCGCATAACTCTCCCTTATTGGCATTTGGGGGCGTCGACCTTCTACGGGTCAGCCTCAGCTCATTGCATGTCGGCTCTGTCATTGTCATTGAGACCTTCAACATCATCATTCTTGAGCGTTTGTTGACTCTGCTAAGGTCGTTCCATAAATCGAGTGCCTTGAAGAGTATAGGTTTTTCCACTCTTCCAAGGACATTTTGTTGACTCAGCTACTCAGGCTTTCAGGAGCTCCATTTTGTCTCCTCGTGAGATAACGTTAGTAGATAACATGATGTAGATATGGAAAAAAAAACTAGTCATTGATAAAAAATATAAATATGTTGCAAGTGAAGGGAATAAAAGTCCCCACGCAGCGGAAGCGCATCGATTGGACCTTACGCCGTATATTAATTAACATTAAAAATCCGTTACGATAACTCAAACAAAACTTTAAACTAACTTTAAAGTTGCTGAAAAATCGGTTTAAACATGCAAAAAATAAATCTAAATTTATTTTAAAACTTTTCCAACGAAAAGAGGAAGAACCGTTACAAACCTCCGTTGTAGACTTGACCGTTCTTCGCCAACGACGCTCCAACGAACGAAAACGCAGCAGCCGCCTTTGTTTTTCTTCGCTGGAAATTCCTTCTTGATTGACACAATAACCACAGAGGTTACACCGGTATGTCTCTAAGTCTAGGAGGCCAAAGACTTGTGGGAGTCTTTCTCTAAGAGGGAGGCTAGAGAGAATTCTAGGTCTTGTCTTTCAAGAGTGTCAAGTGTCATGACCAATTAGGTCTAGTGTTCTATTTATAGAAGAGAGGCCATGAATAAAATATTCAATTAAATCAATCTTTTCCAAAATTGATTCAATCTTATTCCTTAATTAATCAATCATGATCAATCAATTTCCCAATTGATTAATCTTTTCCATAAATGACTAATTTCTTCCATAAGTAATTAGATCATTCCCATAAATGATTAATCACTTCCTTAAGTGATTAATTATTTACATAATTGATTAATTCATGGTTAATGAATTCTTTAATTAATTAACCACCAATTAAATATCACATATTTAATTTCCGGCCTTGAATTAATTAATTTTGCCCAAACACTTTTAGGACTTAAATTAATTAATTCTTTCAATCTTCCATAAATTTATATTTGAACTTCTTCAAATATTAATTTCTCTCATAATAATATATCAATATATATTATATTTATTTCCCTTAGTAAATTGAACATTTTCAATTTACATTTAATTACTTAGTTGCCTCAAATTACTTTACGAGCTACCAGTGGGACCTAATGGACCTGCAGATCAGAAGCTCCGACGATGTGAGATTAATTGGTTAAACTCATTAACCACAATAATCAATATTCGTTAACTGTGTGTACATTCCACTATAGACTCACAGTTGCACTCTTCTCACTGCAGACATATTTTCTGTGTCCACGGAACTTAGACCAATATCGACTAGTTAGTCCTTCACGAGTGTCCGTAACACCAGCTGGGTCAAATTACCGTTTTACCCCTAGGTCACCTCTATTTCCTTAAGTACCAATTCTCCTCTAATGAACAATCTGTTTATGGTCCAACCATTAAACAGAAAACCCTCTCGTGCCATTGAGAGGGTAGGGCCCTTTGTTCAAGACTCGGAGTAACCACTTAAGGGAACACTCATCTGCTTCCCTAAAGTCGGGAAGGAGTGAATTCCATCTTGCACGATTATGTTCCCAGCTCCCCATTCGATCTTGTCCCCAAAGTGGTAGGCTTATTGAGTCGGCGTATTGGCCACTCTCACCCATACAAATCAAAGGACAATCTCTCATGAGCAGGAGTCCATAATCAACTCAGGATTAAGACTAAGTTGTCTAGGTCGTCCTAGTGAAAATAGAAAACCAACTAGTTAACGGTGTTATAACTAGTGGTTACTATTTCGCGGTCCGGTCTTATGCAAACTCATTGCATAGGATACCCCCACTCGCATGTCTCCTACACGAACGCGTTGGATCGCAGCGTTTGTATCAAATACAAAGTGGGCCGTATCCATAGTGTCACCAGGATAAGGCACCCAGTCTTATCCTTATACTATAGACCCTTTAGGCTGTTTCTTGAACAATGATCCCATATGTCGCTACATATAGTTCAAGACTCATATTACAGCCTTGGATGTCTAGTTTATTGGATTAGGGTTATTATTAGGCAAAGACATATATAAAATAACTAATAACAATTAATGGAAAATATATCAATATTATTTCATTAATATCCGGTCAACGGTTACATTCACTATCTACGAGTTTTAGGGCATAAAACCCAACAAACTCCCACTTGAACTAAAACACTTAGTTAGTGGGATGTAAATGCAATAATCTAAAGCTGGAAATACAATGAACTAGGGCATCCTTATACCCATTATACATTTCTCCCACTTGCCCTAGATTAGATGACATACATATCTCGTAGACCTAGACCTTCTAGATGACCCTCAAACACTTTAGCCGTGAGAGCCTTTGTAAATGGATCAGCGATGTTGTGCTCCGAGGCGATCTTAGTGACGATCACATCTCCTCTTTGCACAATCTCCCGTATCAGGTGATACTTCCTCTCGATGTGTTTACCCCGTTTGTGGCTACGAGGTTCTTTTGAGTTGGCTACAGCCCCACTGTTGTCACAGTATAGTGTTATGGGCACGTTCATATTCGGAACTACTTCCAAATCAGTCAAGAACTTTCTGAGCCATACTGCCTCCTTAGCTGCTTCGCAAGCTGCTACATACTCAGCCTCCATGGTTGAGTCTGCTATGCATCCTTGTTTGATGCTTCTCCACACTACTGCTCCTCCATTGAGGGTGAATACTGACCCTGATGTGGATTTCCTAGAATCCTTATCAGCTTGAAAGTCAGAGTCAGTGTATCCAGTAAGAATCAAATCCTTAGCTCCATACACAAGCATGTAGTCCCTCGTTCTCCGAAGATACTTGAGGATATTCTTAACCGCTCCCCAGTGGTCCAACCCTGGATTAGACTGATACCTACTGACTACTCCCACTGCATAACATATGTCAGGCCTAGTGTAGAGCATAGCATACATTAAGCTGCCCACAGCTGAGGCGTAGGGAATGTGTCTCATGTTCTCAACTTCTTGAGGTGTCTTAGGAGATTGTTCCTTAGACAGGTGTACCCCATGTCTGAAGGGTAGGAGTCCCTTCTTGGAGTTTTGCATCGAATATCGAGACAACATCTTGTCAATATACGTTGCTTGAGACAGAGCTAGCGTTTTGTTCTTACGATCCCTAATGGTTTGGATTCCCAGAACATATTGAGCCTCTCCCAGATCTTTCATTTGGAATTGGGCTGCTAGCCATTTCTTAATGTCAGTGAGGTATCCTACATCATTCCCAATGAGTAGGATATCGTCTACATAAAGTTTTAGAAAAGCTACTTTCCTTTTGTTGACTTTCTTGTATACACAAGGCTCATCAACGTTTTGGTCAAAGCCAAAAGATTTGATTGCAGTATCAAATCTAATGTTCCATGATCTGGATGCTTGTTTCAATCCATAAATGGATCGATTTAGCTTACAAACATTTTGTTCCTGACCTTGGGCTATGAACCCTTCGGGTTGAGACATAAAGATATTCTCCTCAAGATTACCATTCAGAAAGGCAGTCTTGACGTCCATTTGCCATATTTCATAGTCATAATATGTGGCAATGGATAAAAGAATTCTTATGGACTTTAACATGGCTACAGGAGAAAAGGTTTCCCCATAGTCAACCCCCTCCTTTTGGGTATAACCCTTTGCCACTAGTCTAGCTTTGAAGGTCTGTACCTTTCCAGCTGCATCTCTTTTTCTCTTATAGATCCATTTGCACCCTATGGGTTTTACCCCATATGGTAGATCTGCAAGTTCCCATACAGAATTGGAGTACATTGACTCCATTTCCAGGTTCATGGCTTTGACCCATTCATCCTTATCTTCGTCATTCATTGCCTGTCGATAGGACAATGGATCCTCAATGCCATCATTAGGTATGACAACCTGAGTTTCAGTTAAACCCAAGTAGCGATCAGGTTGTAACACAACCCTCCCACTGCGTCGAGGCATTCCCAACGTTTGAGATGGACGGGATGGATCTGAAGAACAAGTTCCTTCATCAACCCTTGTTGAAGGTCCAACTTCATCAACAACTCTTGATGATTCTTCAGTAGCTTCTCCTAATATTATTTTGCTTCGTGGTTTATGATCTCTCATGTGGTCTTCCTCTAAGAAAGTGGCGTTTGTCGATACAATCACCTTATTTTCTTGTGGGTCGTAGAAATAACCACCTCTCGTTTCTTTAGGGTAACCAACAAATTGGCACAGTTTTGAACGAGGTTCCAGTTTCTTAGAATTCGTCACAAGCACGTGTGCTGGACAACCCCAGATGCGAAAGTGATGCAAACTAGGTTTACGCCCCTTCCATAACTCGAAAGGTGTTTCAGAAACACTTTTCGAGGGAACATTGTTCAAGATGTATACTGCAGTCTCTACTGCATATCCCCAAAACGAGCTAGGCAATTGAGCATAGCTCATCATTGATCGAACCATGTCTAACAAGGTTCTATTTCTCCTTTCTGACACACCATTCTGCTGAGGTGTACCAGGGGCTGAGAGTTGAGATTGGATTCCATGTTCTATCATATAATCCTGGAATCTTTGATCCATATACTCCCCTCCTCGATCAGATCGAAGTACTTTAATAGATTTACCTAATAGGTTTTCAACTTCAGCCTTAAACTCCTTAAACTTTTCAAGGGCTTCAGACTTATGTCCCATTAGGTATAAGTTGTAGGGATAAAAGCCCTATTGCGCAGCGGAAAAACACAGAGACCTTTTCGAATAATAAAACGCCGATTGGGGTACCAATACGACGGCAAAACTAATAAATTTACAGCAACAATAAAGAACAATAATCTGCTGTAAATTAGATACAAGCATGCATAAAAAAAGATGAAAAAAATCTAGATCTAATCTAGAATTGGGTCCTATTGACCCTAGTTCAAAAACCATTTACCTTTGTAGAAACCCTTGAGTATTTCGCCAATTCTCTCTGAATTTCTCCCAAAAACAGCAACGATCACTCCTTGATTTTGCTGGAAAATTGCTCGAACACCACCACAAGGATACACCGGTATTCTCTAATTGGGATTTTGCTTTGGGTGCTGGTGGGAGCAAAAAATTCTCTGGATTTTTCCTCTGGATCCTCTCTTAGAGATCTCTGATCTTTCTGCCACAGATCAAATTGAGAGAAAAGGAGAGAGCGATGGAGAGGGAGTCAGGCGTGAGACTAGGGCGTAAGTTCAGCAACTCCCCTGACCACGTCTGATTATTTAAAATATCAGATAACTGATATTTCAGTTATCTGATATTTTAATTAATTATAATTTGAAAAACATAAATTCAAATTACTATTAATTATCTTTTAATTAATCTAAATTAATTAAAATAACTTTAATTTAAATCCAATTTAAATTAATATCCCTCTTATCTTATAGTTTAATTAAATTAAATTTAATTAAACTAAATCAATTAATTAATAAGAAATTAATTAATTAATAAAATAAAATTGAACATCACATATTCAATTACTATTTTCTCTCTCAAAACTATAGTATTAATATACATCCAATGCATATTAATTATAACCTATAGTTTTAATGTGAACCAAAATCATATTTTAGTATAATATTCGAACACCTTCGAATATTCAATCCATCCTTAGAATTTTACCTCCATGCCCCAAATGAGCTACCGGTGGGACCTAATGGACCTACAGATCAGAAGCTCCAACGATATGAGATTAGTTGGTTAAACTCATTAACCAAGTTAATCAATATTCGTTAACTGTGGTTCACTCCACTAAAGAACCACAGCTGCACTCTTCTCACTGCAGATATATTTCTGTGTCCACGGATATTGACCGTCAACAGCAAGTTAGCCCTTCACGTGTATTCGTACCCCAACTAGGTCAAATTACCGTTTTACCCCTGGGCTACCTCTTGGTCCTTAAGTACCAGTGCTCCTCTAATGAACAACCTGTTTGTGGTCCAACCAACAAACAGAAAACCCTCTCGTGCCATAAAGAGGGTAGGGCCCTTTGTTCAAGACCCGGAGACACCACTTAAGGGAACACACCTCTACTTACCCTCATATCAGGAAGGAGTGAATTCCATCTTGTAAGACTACGTTCCCAGCTCCCCATTCGGTCTTGTCCCCAAAATGGTAGGCTTATTGAGTCGGCGAACTGGCCACTCTCACCCGTACAAATCAAAGGACAATCCCTCATGGACAGGAGTCCATAATCCACTCAGGATTAAGGCCAAGTTGCCTAGGTCATCCTAGTGAAATAGAAACCGAGCTAACCAACGGTGTTATAGTTAGTGGTTAACTATTTCGCGGTCCGGTCTTTGTGCAAACTCATTGCACAGGATACCCCCACTCGCATGTCAACCACATGAACGTGTTGGATCACTACGTTTGTATCAATATACAAAGCGGGCCGTATCCATAGTGTCACCAGGATAAGGTACCCAGCCTTATCCCTATACTACAGACCCTTTAGGCTAAAACTTGAACATTGATCCCCGCATGTCCCTACACACTAGTTCAAGTCTCATTCTATTAGCCATGGATGTTTAGTTTATTGGATTAGGGTTAGCAAGACAAGATATAATACAAACATTGAATAATACATCACTTTATTAATGTTCGGTCAAATGTACATTTACTATCTACGAGTTTTAGGGCATAAAACCCAACAAACTCCCACTTGAACTAAAACTCAAGTTACAGGGAAAGTATATACAACATAATCCAAAGCTGGAAACGGTACATGTATATTTGTACATTACATAAAAGGTAAATATACAAAATACAATAAACTAGGGCATCCTTACACCCATTACACATCTCCCACTTGCCCTAGATTACGCTATATACATATCTCGCAGACCTAGACTGTCTAGATGACCCTCGAACACTTTAGCCGAGAGGGCCTTCGTAAACGGATCAGCAATGTTATGCTCAGAAGCGATCTTGGTCACGACCACATCTCCTCTTTGCACAATCTCTCGAATTAGATGGTACTTCCTCTCTATGTGTTTACCTCTTTTGTGGCTGCGAGGTTCCTTTGAATTGGCTACTGCCCCACTGTTGTCACAGTATAACGTAATGGGCAAGTTCATATTTGGAACAACTTCCAAATCTGTCAAGAACTTCCTTAGCCAAACAGCTTCCTTAGCTGCTTCACAAGCAGCTACATACTCAGCCTCCATCGTGGAGTCTGCTATACATCCCTGCTTTATGCTCCTCCAAACTACAGCTCCCCCGTTAAGGGTGAAAACTGACCCTGACGTAGATTTCCTAGAATCCTTGTCAGTTTGGAAGTCAGAGTCGGTGTAACCCGTGAGAACTAACTCCTTAGCCCCAAACACCAACATGTAATCTCTCGTTCTCCTAAGATACTTGAGGATTCCTTTAACGGCGGTCCAATGGTCTAACCCTGGATTTGACTGATATCTACTGACAATCCCCACAGCATAACAAATGTCAGGCCTCGTGCATAGCATGGCATACATTAAGCTACCCACGGCTGAGGCGTAGGGAATCCGTCTCATATCCTCAACCTCTTGAGGTGTCTTAGGAGACTGTTCCTTAGACAAGTGAACCCCATGCCTGAAAGGCAACAAGCCCTTCTTGGAGTTCTGCATCGAATATCGGGCCAACATCTTGTCGATATACGTTGCCTGAGACAGAGCTAGCGATTTGTTCTTTCTATCCCGAATAATCTGGATCCCAAGAACATACTGGGCCTCACCCAAATCTTTCATTTGGAATTGAGCTGCTAGCCATTCTTTTACGTCAGATAGATACCCTACATCATTCCCAATGAGTAGGATGTCGTCTACATAAAGTACGAGGAAAGCTACTTTATTCTTGTTGATCTTCTTGTATACACAAGGCTCATCAACATTCTGGTCAAAACCAAAATATTTAATCGCAGTATCAAATCTAATATTCCAAGATCTAGAAGCCTGTTTCAACCCATAAATGGATCGATTCAGTTTGCAAACCTTTTGCTCATGACCTTGGGATATGAACCCCTCGGGTTGAGACATAAAAATACTCTCGTCAAGATTGCCATTCAGAAAAGCTGTCTTGACATCCATTTGCCAAATTTCATAATCATAAAATGTGGCAATGGATAAGAGGATTCTTATGGACTTTAGCATAGCAACTGGAGAAAAAGTTTCTTCATAGTCCACTCCTTCTCGTTGGGTATAACCCTTTGCTACAAGTCTTGCTTTGAAAGTCTGTACTTTCCCAGCAGCATCTCTTTTTCTCTTATAGATCCATTTACACCCAATGGGTCTGACTCCTTCAGGTAGATCTACAAGTTCCCAAACTTGATTGAAGTACATGGACTCCATCTCAAGGTCCATGGCTTTGGCCCACTCGTCCTTATCTACATCATTCATTGCCTGACGATAAGACAATGGATCTTCTACGCCGTCATCAGGTATGACTACTTGTGTTTCTGTTAAACCCAAGTAGCGGTTAGGTTGTATCACAACCCTCCCACTGCGTCGAAGCTCTCCCACTACGTGAGGAGGACTAGATTGACGAGAAGAACTGCATTCTCCAACAACTCTTGTTGAAGGACCAGGTTCATCAACAACCCTTGTTGATCCTTCTGTAGCTTCTCCTAATACTAACTTACTTCGTGGTTGATGATTTCGTATGTGATCTTCCTCCAAGAAAGTTGCATTTGTCGATACAAATACTTTATTATCTTGAGGGTCATAGAAAAGACCACCTCTCGTTTCTTTCGGGTACCCAACAAATTGGCATAATCTCGTACGTGGTTCCAATTTCTTAGGATTTGTCACTAGCACATGTGCAGGACAACCCCAGATACGGAAGTAACACAAACTAGGTTTACGTCCCTTCCATAGCTCAAAAGGAGTTTCAGAAACACTTTTTGAGGGAACATTGTTAAGAATATGTACTGCAGTCGCTACTGCGTACCCCCAAAACGAGCTAGGCAATTGAGCATAGCTCATCATAGATCGAACCATGTCTAACAAGGTTCTGTTTCTCCTTTCTGATACACCATTTTGCTGAGGTGTACCAGGTGCTGAGAGTTGTGATTGGATTCCATGTTCTATCATATAGTCCTGGAATCGCTGATCTAAATACTCTCCACCTCGATCTGATCGAAGTGTCTTAATTGTTTTACCTAACAGGTTTTCTACCTCAGCCTTAAACTCTTTGAACTTTTCAAGAGCTTCAGACTTATGGTCCATCAGGTATAAGTAACCGTATCGAGAATAATCATCTATGAAAGAGATGAAATATTCATAACCACCTCGAGCCTTTACATTCATTGGACCATAAAGATCCGAATGTATTAGTTCAAGTGGTTCTTTGGCCCTATAACCTTTTCCAGTAAAAGGCCTCTTGGTCATTTTACCCTCGAGACACGATTCACAGGGTGGTAAAGATGTATCTTCTATGTCACTTAGAAGCCCATTTTTAACCAAACGATCGATCCGATCGATGTTAATATGACCAAGACGAAGATGCCAAAGATACGTGTTGTTACTTAAATGAGAAACTTTTTGCCTTTTGTTTTGCGTTTCAGCCGTTTTAAACATTTCATGACTTAAAATGGCCTTTGCATCATTTGGTCTTAACACAAATAAATTATTCTCACGCTTAGCTGAACAAATGTAAACTCCATTCTTTAAAATTAAAGCTTCGTTAAGCAAGAATGAAACAGTATAACATTGTTCTAGTAAAGCTGAAACAGAAATTAGGTTCCTTTTAATTCTAGGAACCAAATACAAGTCCTCTAAAATTAAAAACCTATTTCTAAAGAATAATTTTGCAGCTCCCACTGCACGAGCTGAAACGACGTCTCCCGTTCTGACTTTGAGCGTCATTTCACCCTCTGCCAGCTGCTGGAAATTATTTCCCTGAAAAGAAGAACAAACATGATTAGTGGCTCCCGAATCCAGTATCCAGGCAAACTCATCATGTTCAACGAGACAAGTCTCTAACACAAGTAAATCGAATTTACCTTCTTTTTCTCTTCTCTTCTCAGCAAGGTAGCGGGGACAGTTGCGCTTCCAGTGACCATCTGCATTGCAGTGGAAGCATCTACCTTTATCGGCCACGACCTTGGCCTTCCCCTTTCCTTGCACAGCCTGTGCAGGAGCCTTCCCCTTGTCTCCCTTCCTCTTCTGGATCTGCTTCGATGAAGAAGCCTGGGGTACAGATTTAGTCCCTGAGGATGAACCCTTCAGGAACTTTTTCTTGGAATGGGCCACATTGGCCTCTCCTTTCACCACATTCTTTCCCTTGCTCTTTTGCAGAGACTCGTAAATCTGTAACTCCGAGAGGAGGGTAGTCAGGTTGAACTGAATCTTATTCATGCTCGCGTTCGTCCTGAAAGACAGATAGCTCGCCGGGAGCGAGTGAAGGATGAACGCAACCTGACTGCGCTCGCAGACAACCCCACCATTTGCCTCAGCTATGTTGAACTGGTTAACCATGTCCAGGACATGTTCCCGAACAGATTGACCTTCCAACATCTTGGCATTGAAGACGTTCTTCAAGGCGTCGTGGTGGAGCTGGTAGGACGGGAGTCCAAACATCTCCTGCAGGGAATTCATAATTTCCCTGGCAGTTTCCACGTTCTCATAACGCTTGGCCAAAACTTCAGACAAGCTGACCAATATATAGACCTTGACCTTTTCATTGGCCTTGGTCCAGCGTTCATAGGCGTCTTTAACTGCCTGAGAGGCAGTGCGAGGGGGAACGGGAGGACATTCCTCCGTTAAGACGAATCTTAAGTCCTCAACCACGAGTATTGTATTGAGGTTTGATTTCCATTGTGGAAAATTCTCGCCGGTTAGTTGTTCATTTTTAAGCAGAGATATTATCGAGGAAGACATTGCTGAAAAACAAACAAGTGACCGTATTAGTTATCTTTGCCTTAACCCATCACACAAGCAATACAAACAATTGCATATATCCAATCAATTTTGCAAACAAACAATCAAAGAACCCTAATAAAACTATGATTGTGTTTCGCAACGATGCTTTAGAGGTTTAGAAGAACAGCCACCGAAGGGTGATCAGTTGTTCCTCCTCTAAAATGAGACACTTCTCAGTCAATTTCTAATACCAGAATAACTCATATTCCATTAGACATTAACCACCGTTGTTCGGTCAAGGATTTGTTAACAAATTAACTCCTCCCCGTAAGTGTAACCCTCCCACTTTCAGATCCCAGAGGCACGCACCAACAGGCTACCGTTAGGAAAGACAACTGTTGGTAATTAGCCTAAGTTATCCTATCCTTTTCAGGAGTTCACGGTGTTCCGAATCCTATGATCAGGCCCTCCGAAGGGGTGGTTGCTCCAGAGCAACACGCAGGCGGACCATAGGAATCTCACGTTGTGACCTAGGGGTGGAGACCGAAGGATACGTTGACACGCATCCCGCTCCCACTTACTATAATTACTTTCCCCATTCACCTTGGTATTGACCCATGCAAACACTCTCCGAAGGGAGGCCGCTCTACGACGACACGAAGCCGAGCATGGATCTCACGGTGTGAACGTCACGGGGACGTAGGAGCAAAACTCAATTTAAATTAAGTTTTGTAATTTTCCTCCCACTAAAGTAACTGATTATTAATTTTAGGGTTTGATTAAACCTAGATAAATCCGGCTAAGTCATTTATCTAAGTCTAGTCCTATTATAACTATTATAATAAGACCTAATGTCTAGGTGTATTAAACCAATTTAATTAACCTAGTGACATTATTCTAACATTAACCTGAGATTAATTCAACTCCGGTATTCCAGATCAGTTCCCAGGTAGGAGGTGTTCCGTTTACCGTCAACTTAAATACCTCCAATCCTTAGACAGAACCTCACTGGTAGAGTTCCCTTATAATCTTAGGAATGTTCGTCCTACTTAGTTCATTAAAACTATTTTAAAACTAAGTAAGATCTTCTAATCCTATTAGAAAATGATCTTAGGTCTAATTAATTTTAACCCATTAAAATTAATTCAAGTTTTAACCTAAGATCCTATGTGAACATGCATATCTTGATTATAGATTGACGGTTTCTAATCATAAAATTTTAAACTATTTCAAAATTTTATAATGATTAGCCCTATAATCATGCATACTATAGTTTTTAAAACAATTAACAATCATATTCAAGTTAATGAAATTTTAAACTATAGTACTATGCATTGCATGATAATTAATATAACCCTTATATTAATATATGGATGTATCATGCTCAATGCAATTTGATTTCCATTTAAATAATAAACAATTTTATTATAGCCAATAATGGAAAATCAACTTAGCATGCTGCAAACAAATAATTTTTAATATAACTCTTATATTAAAACTATGTAATTGCATGCATCATACTATTCCATTTTCATGAATTTAATATAACTCTACTATATATTAAACAAATCATGAAAATCAAACCATGCATTTCAAACATATATTATAATCTAATTATAACATTCATAAATGCATGAGCATGCTTTATATCCTAAGGTGGGATTAAATTTAAATGACATCCATAAAGCATTTAAATAGCGAATAAACCGATTTAATTGGCCCCTAGGATAGATTAAAGCAAAATTACATTAATAAAGCAATAAATCTATCCTATTACATAATTCTGCAGCTCCAAATCCGGTCTACTAGCCTTGAACCGACCCGAACCACTTCGAACCGGACTTGAAAAACTCGAACCGCACCCAAAACGGGTCAAACCGGACCGAACCGGTCCCAGCTGACCCAAAACGCTCGAACCGAACCGGCCAAATTAGGGCACCATCACGTTCTCGCGAAAATTTTGGCGCCGCACGAAATCGTGACAGCGTCGAGACGCTGCGAAGAAAGCGTCCCGACGCTGGCGCGATTTCAACCGTCTGGAGCGTGGAATCGCGACAGCGTCGAGACGCACAATGCCTAGCGTCCCGACGCTGTTGCGTCTGGAGCTGTTTCCTGGGCAGAACAGCGGTTGTTCTTCATGAAATTCACCAATTTCTTCTGCGATCTTCATCGATTTTCAAGCCTAAACCTGACCCGGACTTATACAGACTCGATTTACACAATTTTGCCCAAAAACGCAGGGGCCTTACATGATCAAATCAATAAAATTCCAGTAAATCTATGGCCAAATTAAATCAAAACAGTTTATCGCAAAACCCACATTCATAATGCACAATTAATCCCACCATACAGCCATTCGCAAATCTCAAAAAACAACGTTTTAATTCGAAATGGCTCTGATACCAATTGTAGGGATAAAAGCCCTATTGCGCAGCGGAAAAACACAGAGACCTTTTCGAATAATAAAACGCCGATTGGGGTACCAATACGACGGCAAAACTAATAAATTTACAGCAACAATAAAGAACAATAATCTGCTGTAAATTAGATACAAGCATGCATAAAAAAAGATGAAAAAAATCTAGATCTAATCTAGAATTGGGTCCTATTGACCCTAGTTCAAAAACCATTTACCTTTGTAGAAACCCTTGAGTATTTCGCCAATTCTCTCTGAATTTCTCCCAAAAACAGCAACGATCACTCCTTGATTTTGCTGGAAAATTGCTCGAACACCACCACAAGGATACACCGGTATTCTCTAATTGGGATTTTGCTTTGGGTGCTGGTGGGAGCAAAAAATTCTCTGGATTTTTCCTCTGGATCCTCTCTTAGAGATCTCTGATCTTTCTGCCACAGATCAAATTGAGAGAAAAGGAGAGAGCGATGAAGAGGGAGTCAGGCGTGAGACTAGGGCGTAAGTTCAGCAACTCCCCTGACCACGTCTGATTATTTAAAATATCAGATAACTGATATTTCAGTTATCTGATATTTTAGTTAATTATAATTTGAAAAACATAAATTCAAATTACAATTAATTATCTTTTAATTAATCTAAATTAATTAAAATAACTTTAATTTAAATCCAATTTAAATTAATATCCCTCTTATCTTATAGTTTAATTAAATTAAATTTAATTAAACTAAATCAATTAATTAATAAGAAATTAATTAATTAATAAAATAAAATTGAACATCACATATTCAATTACTATTTTCTCTCTCAAAACTATAGTATTAATATACATCCAATGCATATTAATTATAACCTATAGTTTTAATGTGAACCAAAATCATATTTTAGTATAATATTCGAACACCTTCGAATATTCAATCCATCCTTAGAATTTTACCTCAATGCCCCAAATGAGCTACCAGTGGGACCTAATGGACCTACAGATCAGAAGCTCCAACGATATGAGATTAGTTGGTTAAACTCATTAACCAAGTTAATCAATATTCGTTAACTGTGGTTCACTCCACTAAAGAACCACAGCTGCACTCTTCTCACTGCAGATATATTTCTGTGTCCACGGATATTGACCGTCAACAGCAAGTTAGCCCTTCACGTGTATTCGTACCCCAGCTAGGTCAAATTACCGTTTTACCCCTGGGCTACCTCTTGGTCCTTAAGTACCAGTGCTCCTCTAATGAACAACCTGTTTGTGGTCCAACCAACAAACAGAAAACCCTCTCGTGCCATAAAGAGGGTAGGGCCCTTTGTTCAAGACCCGGAGACACCACTTAAGGGAACACACCTCTACTTACCCTCATATCAGGAAGGAGTGAATTCCATCTTGTAAGACTACGTTCCCAGCTCCCCATTCGGTCTTGTCCCCAAAATGGTAGGCTTATTGAGTCGGCGAACTGGCCACTCTCACCCGTACAAATCAAAGGACAATCCCTCATGGACAGGAGTCCATAATCCACTCAGGATTAAGGCCAAGTTGCCTAGGTCATCCTAGTGAAATAGAAACCGAGCTAACCAACGGTGTTATAGTTAGTGGTTAACTATTTCGCGGTCCGGTCTTTGTGCAAACTCATTGCACAGGATACCCCCACTCGCATGTCAACCACATGAACGTGTTGGATCACTACGTTTGTATCAATATACAAAGCGGGCCGTATCCATAGTGTCACCAGGATAAGGTACCCAGCCTTATCCCTATACTACAAACCCTTTAGGCTAAAACTTGAACATTGATCCCCGCATGTCCCTACACACTAGTTCAAGTCTCATTCTATTAGCCATGGATGTTTAGTTTATTGGATTAGGGTTAGCAAGACAAGATATAATACAAACATTGAATAATACATCACTTTATTAATGTTCGGTCAAATGTACATTTACTATCTACGAGTTTTAGGGCATAAAACCCAACATAAGTAACCATATCTTGAATAATCATCTATAAATGAGATGAAATATTCGTACCCTCCTCGAGCTTTTACATTCATTGGACCACATAGATCCGAATGTATTAACTCTAAGGGTTCTTTGGCTCTGTAACCTTTTCCAGTAAAGAGTCTTTTGGTCATTTTTCCCTCGAGACAAGATTCACAAGGTGGTAGTGAATCATCTTCTAACTTGCTTAGAAGTCCATTCTTTACCAAACGACCGATCCTATCGATGTTTATATGACCAAGTCTAAGATGCCAAAGATGAGTATTGTTACTTGATGGAGAAATCTTTTGCCTTTTACTTTGAGTTTCAGCAGTTTTAAATAATTCGTGATTTAAAAGTGCTTTGTTTTCGGTTGGTCTTAAAACATACAAGTTATTTTCCAATTTGGCTGAACAAATAAGTACACCATTTTTATAAATGAAATCTTCATTCATATCAAAAGTAACTGTATACGATTGTTCAATCAAACATGAAATAGAAATCAAGTTCCTCTTAATCTTGGGAACGATTAACAAACTTTCTAAAAGTAAGAATCTATTTCTAAAAAATAACTTCACAGCTCCCACTGCTTTAGCTGAAATGACTTCTCCAGTTCCGACCCTGAGTGTCATTTCTCCATCGTTCAACTGCCGAAAGGAACTATTTTCCTGAAAAGAAGAGCAAACATGATTAGTTGCTCCTGAATCAAGTATCCAGGTAAACTCATCATGTTCTACCAGGCATGTTTCTAAAACAAGTAAATCAAATTTACCTTCCTTTTCCTTCTTTTTCTCAGCAAGGTACTTTGGGCAGTTTCTCTTCCAATGTCCATCTACATTGCAGTGAAAACACTTGCCCTTATCTGCCACAGCTTTGGCTTTTCCCTTGCTTTTAGCAGCAGTACTGGGAGCTTTCCCCTTGTTTCCTTTCTTCTTCTGAGTTTTCTTTGAAGAAGTGGCTACAGATTTAGTTCCAGAGGATGAACCCTTATCGAACTTTCTTTTAGAGTGAACAACGTTTGCCTCTCCTTCTATCTGTCCCTTGTTCTTAAGAAGAGACTGATAGAGCTGTAGCTCATTCAGGAGGCTAGTCAGGTTGAATGTTATTTTATTCATCATTGCATTGCTTCGAAACTGTAGAAAACTCTTCGGAAGAGATTCTAAGATGAATGCAACCTAACTACGCTCATCTATGACCGCCCCGTTTGCCTCTGCCACGTTGAATTGGACCATCATATCCAGGACATGCTCCCGAACAGACGTGCCCTCTTTCATGCGACAGCTATAAACGTATTTGAGAGTGTCATGGTGGAGTTGGTAGGACGGTTGTCCAAACATCTCCTGGAGAGAGTTCATAATCTCCCTCGCTGTTACCATGCTCTCATGCCTTTTAGCCAAAACTTCAGATAAGCTGGCTAAGATATAGACGCGAGTCTTATCATTGGCCTTTGTCCAGCGGTCATAAGCATCCTTAACTGCCTGGGATGCATTACGAGCAGGGGCTGGAGGACAATCCTCCGTTAAGACAAACCGCAGATCATCGACAACAAGAATCGTATTCAGGTTCGATTTCCACGTAGCATAATTTTCGCCGGTTAATTTCTCATTTTTAAGCAGAGAGACAATTGAGGAAGACATTGCTGAAATTTAAACAAACAATGACCGTATTAGTTATCTTTGTCTTAACCCATCATACAAGCAAACAATTGCACACAATCCAATCAATTTAGCAAAACAGACAATCACAGAACCCTAAAACTATTGATTTAGTTTTGCAACGACGTTTCAGAGGTTTAGAATATCAGCCACCGAAGGGTGATCAGGTACTCCTCCTTTGAAATGAGACAGCTCTCAGCTAATTCTAATTCCAGAATAACTCATATTCCTATAGACATTAGCCACCGTTGTTCGGTCAAGGATTTGTTAACACTTTTAACTCATCCTCGTAAGTGTAACCCTCCCACTTTCAGATCTCAGAGGCACGCACCAACATGCTACCGAAGGGAAAGACAACTGTTGGTGATTAGCCTAAGAGCTCCTATCCTTTTCAGGAGTTCACGATGTTCCGAATCCTATGACCAGGCCCTCCGAAGGGATGGATGCGCCAGGGCAACCTGCAGGCGGATCATAGGACTCTCACGGTGTGAACTATGGGCGGAGACCGAGGGATACGTTGACACGTGTCCCGCTCCCACTTACTCTAGACATTTTTCCCATTCACCTTGATATTGATCCATGCAAACACTTTCCGAAGGGAGGCCGCTCCTAAGGCGACTCGAAGCCGAGCATGAATCTCACGTTGTGAATATAGGGACGTAGGAGCAAAACTTGATTTAAATCTCGTTTTGTAATTTTCCTCCCACTGAAAATGTCCTAAGGTTAATATAGGGTTGTTTAACTTAGATAGTATTCGGCTAAGTCAATCTATCTAAGTCTGATCCTATTATAACAATTATGGAAAGGATTCAACTGCAATCTTTTGGGTGAATTAAACTTCTTTTAATAAACCCAACATTGCAAGTCAACATTACTATGGTTAATTCAACTCAATTCGGTTAGTTCCCAGGTAGGAGGTGTTCCGTAAACCGTCAACTTAAATACCCCCAACCTTAGACAGAACTTTACCGAGAGAGTTCCCTTATAACCTCAGTAATGTAAGGTCTTTACTCTAAAGATCTAGGTGCATTAAACACTTTTAATAAACCTAGTGACATTGCATGCTAACATTTAACTATGATTAATTCAACTCCGGTATTCCAGGTCAGTTCCCAGGTAGAAGGTGTTCCGTAAACCGTCAACTTAAATACCCCCAGCCTTAGACAGAACATTACCGGTGGAGTTCCCTTATAATCATAGCAATGTTTTTCCTACTTAGTAAATTAAAACTATTTTTAATTCTAAGTAAGAAAAGATTCTAATCCTATTAGAAATCGATCTAGGTCTAATTAATTTTAAACAATTTAAAATTAATCCAATTTATCCTATGATCTTATGTTTGCATGCAAATCTTGATTATAGATTGACGGTTTCTAATCATTAATATTGAAGAACTATTTCAAATTTTAATGATTAATCCTATAATCAAGAATCTAGGGTTTAATTCATTCAACAATCTCATTCAAATTAAATAACTAAACCACACTAATTGCATGAATAATATAACAATTATATTATTAACTATGGATGTTTCATGCTTCATGCAATTTTGATTTTCTTTTATTATAACAATTATAAGCCAATCAAGAAAATCAATCAAGCATGCTTCATTCATCACATTAAACATAACTATTTATATTTAATTTAAGTAATGACATGCTTCATGCTTTCCAATTTTTCATATAAATTAATATACACTTATATTAAAAAATATGAAAACAAATCCATGCATTTAAACATACATTATAACAATTTATAATATATAAAAATGCATGAGCATGTTTATAACCTAAGGTGGGATTAAATAATCTATATGACATCCATAAAGCATATAAATAGCAATTGAACCGGTTAATTTTGGCCCCTAGGATAAAATAAAGCATTAAATTACATTAATTTAGCTAAATTCTATCCTAAAAAATCCATGTACAGCTCCGGAATTGGCCTAGACAGCACGAACCGCCCCGAACCACCTCGAACCGGCCTCCAAAATCACGAACCATGCCAAAAATTGGCTGAACCGGACCAAATAGGTCCCAGCCCAGCGAAACCGGTCCGAACCGGACCGGTTACACCTTGAACCGCGCCTTTTGAAACCCTAGGTCGCGCCTCCATCGTGACAGCGTCGAGACGCTGTGTTGATTAGCGTCCCGACGCTGTGCGTTTTCCATATCTGGCGCCTGCGTAATCGAGACAGCGTCGAGACGCTGTTGAGGTAGCGTCCCGACGCTGTGTGCTTTCCTTACCGAGCGCCTTCGGTATCGAGACAGCGTCGAGACGCTGTTGAAGGAGCGTCCCGACGCTGTTGCGTCTGGAGGCAGAATCTGGGCAAAACAGCAACGATTTCTTCGATTTCGGCCCCGATTTCAGCGACGATTGCTCCGATTTTCATCTCATAAAAACCTATTCTAGACCCGGACTTACATAGGACTCGATTTTACATAATATACCCGAAACACCGGGCCTTACATGATCAAAATCACATAAAATAAAATCTATGGCCATAAAATTAACTCAAACAGTTCAATGCAAACCGAACATACAATATGCATAAATCCCACCTATTAGAGCCTATCGCAACTTTTAAAATTAATTAATAGGGACAGCAATGGCTCTGATGCCGATTGAAGGGAATAAAAGTCCCCACGCAGCGGAAGCGCATCGATTGGACCTTACGCCGTATATTAATTAACATTAAAAATCCGTTACGATAACTCAAACAAAACTTTAAACTAACTTTAAAGTTGCTGAAAAATCGGTTTAAACATGCAAAAAATAAATCTAAATTTATTTTAAAACTTTTCCAACGAAAAGAGGAAGAACCGTTACAAACCTCCGTTGTAGACTTGACCGTTCTTCGCCAACGACGCTCCAACGAACGAAAACGCAGCAGCCGCCTTTGTTTTTCTTCGCTGGAAATTCCTTCTTGATTGACACAATAACCACAGAGGTTACACCGGTATGTCTCTAAGTCTAGGAGGCCAAAGACTTGTGGGAGTCTTTCTCTAAGAGGGAGGCTAGAGAGAATTCTAGGTCTTGTCTTTCAAGAGTGTCAAGTGTCATGACCAATTAGGTCTAGTGTTCTATTTATAGAAGAGAGGCCATGAATAAAATATTCAATTAAATCAATATTTTCCAAAATTGATTCAATCTTATTCCTTAATTAATCAATCATGATCAATCAATTTCCCAATTGATTAATCTTTTCCATAAATGACTAATTTCTTCCATAAGTAATTAGATCATTCCCATAAATGATTAATCACTTCCTTAAGTGATTAATTATTTACATAATTGATTAATTCATGGTTAATGAATTCTTTAATTAATTAACCACCAATTAAATATCACATATTTAATTTCCGGCCTTGAATTAATTAATTTTGCCCAAACACTTTTAGGACTTAAATTAATTAATTCTTTCAATCTTCCATAAATTTATATTTGAACTTCTTCAAATATTAATTTCTCTCATAATAATATATCAATATATATTATATTTATTTCCCTTAGTAAATTGAACATTTTCAATTTACATTTAATTACTTAGTTGCCTCAAATTACTTTACGAGCTACCAGTGGGACCTAATGGACCTGCAGATCAGAAGCTCCAACGATGTGAGATTAATTGGTTAAACTCATTAACCACAATAATCAATATTCGTTAACTGTGTGTACATTCCACTATAGACTCACAGTTGCACTCTTCTCACTGCAGACATATTTTCTGTGTCCACGGAACTTAGACCAATATCGACTAGTTAGTCCTTCACGAGTGTCCGTAACACCAGTTGGGTCAAATTACCGTTTTACCCCTAGGTCACCTCTATTTCCTTAAGTACCAATTCTCCTCTAATGAACAATCTGTTAATGGTCCAACCATTAAACAGAAAACCCTCTCGTGCCATTGAGAGGGTAGGGCCCTTTGTTCAAGACTCGGAGTAACCACTTAAGGGAACACTCATCTGCTTCCCTAAAGTCGGGAAGGAGTGAATTCCATCTTGCACGATTATGTTCCCAGCTCCCCATTCGATCTTGTCCCCAAAGTGGTAGGCTTATTGAGTCGGCGTATTGGCCACTCTCACCCATACAAATCAAAGGACAATCTCTCATGAGCAGGAGTCCATAATCAACTCAGGATTAAGACTAAGTTGTCTAGGTCGTCCTAGTGAAAATAGAAAACCAACTAGTTAACGGTGTTATAACTAGTGGTTACTATTTCGCGGTCCGGTCTTATGCAAACTCATTGCATAGGATACCCCCACTCGCATGTCTCCTACACGAACGCGTTGGATCGCAGCGTTTGTATCAAATACAAAGTGGGCCGTATCCATAGTGTCACCAGGATAAGGCACCCAGTCTTATCCCTATACTATAGACCCTTTAGGCTGTTTCTTGAACAATGATCCCATATGTCGCTACATATAGTTCAAGACTCATATTACAGCCTTGGATGTCTAGTTTATTGGATTAGGGTTATTATTAGGCAAAGACATATATAAAATAACTAATAACAATTAATGGAAAATATATCAATATTATTTCATTAATATCCGGTCAACGGTTACATTCACTATCTACGAGTTTTAGGGCATAAAACCCAACAGCAAGTAGCTTGCAACTTATGAACAACTAATAAATCAATGGAAACACATAAGGTGTAAAAAATGTATCAAAATTCGTAATTATGAATTAAGTAGTAGACATTTAGTAAATAGGGGTAGGTAGAGAACATACCTAGAATGTTAAACCTTATGAAACGGTAAAGACCCTTTATTGGGTTAATATGAGCTATCTTCAAACCACTTGAATTTCTCACTCCCTATTGTTGATCTCAGAATTAGAAATAAATAACAAACTTTGTAATATGAAGATGCCATAGAACAATTTTTGTACAAGTAAGTAACTAACTTGCTTTACATAGTCTACTTTAATTTCGACTCTTTATTTAGTCCAAGTAATATAATTTTCTATTTGAAGTATAGATTCCATTCATTATTTGAATTGTGCTTAATGAATATCACATTGAAGAGTATATATATATGTAATAACAAAAAATATAAAAAATAATGAATCTGAGGTGCCAAACCAAATATACGAATACTCAATCTTTCTAAACATACTTCCACCCAAACTAACAATTTTGATTTGGGCGAATAGTTAATTAATTTTTCTTGAAAATCTAGAATCAAATTAGAATCAAATCTCCCTTGATCAAATCTTTTCATTTAAATCAAATCATATATATACATATGATGAAGCTTACAAAATATACAACTTTAAGATGCATATAAATTAACCAAACATAAATCTAAACTTAATTTGAATCGCCTCTAATTTATGCATTTGAATCTACATAGATTTATCTCTTATGCATTCAAAATCACATAGATTTATCTCTATCCATTTTTATGAAAATTGTAGCCTAGAAGAGCTTTAAAGAGTGTGGAGAGCTGAAAAAAGTATTAACTCTCCTTCACAAGGTATAATATGGATACTTACGTGGATTGTATTTTTTGCGAGAAGGAGATACATCTAAGGGCCCGTTTGATAACGTTCTCGTTTCTTGTTTCTTGTTTCTAATTTTATTAAGAAATCTATGCATTTAATAACTATGTATGTTTCTTGTTTCTCATTTTTTAGAAACACTCCCAAAATTTGTATAGAACTTTTGGGAACAACTAAAACTAGTTTCTCCTTTTTTGTTCTTGTTTCCAATTTTTTCCAAACATAACTAAGAATATAGGTTTATTATTATTGAATGTATAGGTGTTAGGGTCATGAAATTCTATTTTTCTTTATTAAAAATGAAGAAATGGAAACAAGAAACGAGAACGTTACCAAACGGACCCTAAGGGATCTCGTCAATGGCGGCATCAATACTGCCACTAGTGAAAATCTCATGCAGCTCCACTAATGAGGCATAAGGTACCAAATATTTAATGCCTAAAAACTTCAATGCAAAAGTGGGAGCCCTCTTGATATTCAACACGCCAATTGTTTCTTATTATATGTATGATCACACCCACGAACGACGGCACAATCCTCTGCATCTCCAAGACTCTCTCTGTTTCCTTGATGTATATGTTAAATAGGAAGCTTCTTCCTCACAGACAGCGCCAACTGTTGATGGCAAAATTTGGCCAAGTAACTCACCTGACTTTATGCGCCGGTGTGGTGCTTGCCACACCAACTCTGATGCTTAAGTCAGTCAGAGATAATAAGTGAAGCAAGTAAAATAATAATATAGAGAAAGAAAATAGATACCAAGTTGAGTTCCCCTTTGGGATTAGTCTATTCTATTTTATAGTTGAAATTAGGGTTTTCCCCTCCCTTTTAGGGGAGGGAATAGCCCTAGAGATTGATTCGGTCCAATGGGCCTTCGTGGGCTTATTTCTTCTCTAGGCTCTCGTCAGACTTTCTTAGAGCTAGGTCCAAATTCACCCATAACAAAAATTTTGTTTTCAGATCACCAACCAAACGCTTCAAAATATTCTTTTTTTTTTTTTTTATAGGAAACATAAACCATTTCATTGATGTATGAAATAGATACAAAAGGAGGACCTATCAAGGATAATTACAAAAAACATCTCCAATGAGATAATAGTGTGGATAAACTATAATTACAAAAGGGGGAGGGGGAGTGACTACTCCAAAATATAGCCAGACTTATCGAAGAAAATTCTGGTGTTGCGCTCCAACTAAATGTTTCAAAAGAAGGCATATATGAATTTGCACCATAAGACTTTCTTTTCTCTTTTGAAAGGATGCCCCACAAGAGAAGATTTTAAGAGGGTAAAGATGTCTCGCGGCCAAACAAATTGCCACCCAAAAGCTTGTTGGAGAATGTCCCAAAATGCAGCCGCATAAGAGCAAAAGCTGAAGAGATGATTTTGGGATTCCTGGTCTTTGACACATAAACAACAACAACTAGGAGAAAGTGTCATCAAAGGCATTTTACGTTGAACAACATCGACAGTGTTTATAGAAGCATGACTAAGCTCCCACATAAAAAACTTGACCTTTTTAGGCATAGATCTCTTCCATAGCTGTCTGTAGAGAAGTTTTTGCAGAAGGCCAATTCCTTAGTAAGAGAGCCAGTAGAGCAAGCTCCTGTTTTTTTCAAGGGTCCAAGCCCATGTGTCGTCCTCATCTTTGAGGTAAAAGGTGTATAGATGGTGAGACATGTTGGTCCATTCACTGGTTTCTTCTTCATTCAAGTTTCTTCTCAGATGGAGATTCCAAGCTTTAGAGGACGAACTTGGGGCGAACCAGTATAATTTTTCAGTGTCGTTTTATTTTTCCTATCTTTTAATATTTTTCTTGATTATTATTATTGGCTTGTTTAACTTAACCTATGGAAAGGGAGATAGTTATAATATTATTGATTATCGTCATAATATTATTGTTATTTGGATTCCACATTCTTCTTCCAACATCTAGTTGTTCTTGATTTTCAAGAATGAGAGTTTATATTCATCATGCGAAATTGAAGAACATTTTTACCGTTATAACTTGTATCAAATTAGTTTTTTTTTTTTTTTTTAATTACTTGAGAAATGTATTAGTGAATATTTTCATTTTGTTTTGTTTGTTCTCCATTAGTTAATATATCACAAGTTATACTTCTAAATGCAAACTAAAAACTTGTGAAGGACGTTGTCATGATCTAAAACAAATGAATATGGCTTCTAAAAATTAAAACTAAATAATGGATGTGCGAACGGGTTGCAAGGAGGACAAAAGGAAGTATATAACAATAGATCACAAGTGCATAAGTTGGTTTTTGTTGTCTATTATTGTCGAGATGACATGAATATTGTTTATAATCTATAATAATATATCCAATAATTGCATAGCTCAATTGACATAAAGTTGTACTAATGATCAAGAGGTTTATGGTTCGAATCCCCCATCCTCATATATTTTCAAAAAAAAAAAAATCTATAATAATATATGTAAAAGTACGAATGTGGAAGAATTTTTGTTTACGATATTAACGATCTAGTTTTTTTTTCTTTATAATACATAAATCATCCTTTTCTCCCAACAACAACAACAACAACAATAATAATAATAATTGTTATACGTAATTTTGGACCACTCCGATATGTAAGGAGCTGACGAGGACATCACAGCACCAACCCAAGGACATGACCAAGAAACGAACTCCGAAGGAGAAACGGGTCGGAGGATTGGGCCAAGGCCGAAAGGATTGGGCCTTGGCCTAATCCCATGCTCGACCTCGGCCAACCCTCGACCCGCGTCCACTCCCCTTCCCTCGGTCCGTGGTGTCCTGGGTTAGCCCGATTTGGCTTGGTTCAGCCTCAAGTCGTCTCCAAGCGCTTAGAAACCTTAAGGCAAGAAAAGGTATATAAACCCTTCTTTATCATTGGAGAAGGGATCCCTGAAACTATTCTTCGGACCCTCTTCTCTTGCTCTTGCTCTTGCTCTCCTATTTGCTTCCCATGTATCTCCTTGCTGACTTAAGCACAGAGGCGGTGTGACAAGCATCACACCGGTGTGCAGTCTCTACTGGTTTTGCAGGTCACGTCTTCCCTAGTCTCTGCAAATTCACTGTTAGTGTCACGTGAAGGTCAGATGAGTCTTCTGTCCAGATTTTGACATCAATAATAATAATAATTTATACAGTCATACACCCATGTTAGCATGAATCAATATCCATTTTTTAGTCAAAATAGCATGTTTAAACTATTAAGAAAACATTAAGAGCATCTCTATATATTCTTATTTTATATTTAAAGAATAGTATTTAAATTTAAAAAAGAGTAATTGCAGTGGGTGGCAAATTGATTATATATAATAGCAAATTTAGCACAAGTTAAAAAGAATTGCAAATATGGCAAAAAATTAGAATACATTTTAATAATTCCTTTTTTACCATTAAACAACTTTTTGGCAAAAAAATCAGCACCATTTCTCTTTTTTTATTTTTTTTCTTTATTTGCTGCACCATTTCTTTCTCTCTTTTTTTTCCTTTATTTGCCGCACCATTTCTCTTTTTTTTTTTCTTTTTTCTTTATTTGCTGCACCATTTCTCTTCTTTTTTTTTTTTTTGCTTTATTTCTTCCCTCGCATCACCATTTCTTTTTTTTTTTTTTCTTTTTTCTTTCTTTCTTCCCTCTGCACCATTTCTTCTTCCGCACAATTTTATTTTTTTTAATTTCATATTTTCTGTGCATTTATGAGGTTGGAGTTCTTGTGTGATTAATATGTTTTTTTTTCTCTCTGTTTGCCAATTGAGCCAAGCTCTTGTTGGTCTTCTTTTTAATTCAAGAATGCCAAGAATACAAAAATAGCAATTTTGGTGAGTGTTTGTATAGGTATATCAAAGTATATCACTGATATACTCCGATTAATTGTAGTATATCACTAACTATCACTGATCGAAGTCTATCACGGACTATAATTGATAGATAATGAAATACAAAGAATACAAGAATAGCAATTTTATGGTGGTGGTCACGGAGCTTGTGTGCTAGGCTTTAAAAATTATATTGTTGATTAAGAGTCGCTTGTTCGTAATAGTTATTTTTGAATTTTATGTTCTAATTACCACAAGAGACTTAAATTTTTTGTTCAATTTATGATTGTAGTATAATAATTTTGGATGAGTTTCTAATTACCGGGATGATTGCAATGGAAAGTACTTTACGGATAGATTTCAATTAAATTGATATCTATCCGTAACAATCATTGGTAGACTTCAATTAATTGATAATTAAGTGATTTCTATTAATTTTCAAAAAAAAAAAGTGATTTCTATTAGGGATAGAAACTGATAGACTTCAATTAGCTGATTTCTATCTTCGATAGAAAATGATAGATTTGAATTAAACTAATTTCTATTAGTGATACAAGCCAATAAACTTCAATTAAATTGATTTCTTATAGAAACTGATAAACTTTAATTAAATTGGTTTCTATCGGTGATAGAAACTAATAGTCTTGAATTGATTTGATTTCTATCCGTGATAGAAACTAATAACCTTGAATTAAAATTGAATTGATTTCTATAAGTGATAGAAACTGATAACCTTGAATTAAACGGTTTTCTATTAGTGATTATCACTGATAGACTTAAATTAAACTGATGGATAGAAACTGATAGCCTTGAATTAAACTGAACTAATAGTCTTGAATTAAATTGTTTTCTATCCGTAACTATCACTGATAGGCTTGAATTAAACACGATAAAAACTTATAGATTATGATTATCAGAGTCTATCAGTGATACACACTGATAGACTTCGATTAATCAAAGGCTATCAGTGTCTATCACTAATAGACTCCGATTAATTGAAGTTTATCATCAAAATCTATCAGTATTTATCATTGATAGACTCAGATTAATCGAAGTCTATCAGTGACTATCAATAATAGGGACTGATAGACTATTGGAGATACTAAGGGTATTTTCGTAATTTAACGTATTTTTTGCTATTTCTGCAAATAATTTTAATTTTTTTACTATTTTTGCAATATTTTTACCGGTTTTTGCTATCTGTGCAAAGCCCCTTCTAAAAACCCTTCACATTCTCACGTTAATTAACATCCACCGAACGCCTCGAGACTAAAAAAAGGTTAAGATAATTTTATCTCAAAAAAAAAAAAAAAGTTAAGATAATTTATTTTCCTTTTACAGAAGTTACGTAATAATTAAAATAAAGATTTAAAAAAGTAATAAAAATCATTAATTAAAGAAAAGTAATAAAAATTATCCTAAATGTTTATTAAATTTTACATTAACAAAATAGAATTGTTAAAAAGTTGGATTCAATAATTGAAAGCGTAAATACACTCACAATAATTGAAAATGAAAATGAAAAAAAATGGTAGAATATAAACAAATTTGCCTTCCATTTATTTATAAAATTTAAAGATAATTCATGGAATTTAAAACGGTTATAGAATTGGACCTATTTTTCATTTATTTGATCACAAACACATAGCTTCATCTTATTTCTTTACCTTTACCTTTACCTTTTCCTTTTCTTTTTTTTTTCTTTCTTGACAATTTGTTGATCTAAAACAGAGAAATTCTACTTTAAAGAAAAATTGTATGAGGAGGTCTTACCTTTCTAACTTGCTATTACTATTTTTTAGGTTTTTTTTTCAAGAACAAAACCGATTTATCGATAAACACAGACGTAAGCGAAAAAAACAATTCACTTGCCAAGGCTTCAAATGTACTACCCTTCTCTCGGGAAAAATTTCTAGTACTACAGTAGTAAAAATTCAAACTACCTCCCTTCATTGTTTGCCATGAAAGTATTTAAGAATAGTGTGGAACCCAGGAATAAAATATTATCTATACTATATATAAAAGGGGTTAAGAGGGGAGAATCTTTGCCTTCCTATTTTGCCCTTACATTTTTAATAAATTTCCATTTTGTCCTTCAATGATGGGACATGACTCTTCGAGTTGAGATGTCCATTGAGAGAAATATTGAATAGTTGCAATGTATACTTGTAGGACACAACTGTTCAAATTACAATGTGACTCTTCAAGTGTATATGTTTGTTCATTCAAATGTGTGCAATTAGTATCAACAAGACACGACTATTGGGTGTGGGTGGTTATACATCAATATAGATGCATTTATTCGCGTATGAATACAATCCATGTATAAAAAGCATTGAACTATATTATATAATTATTTTATTCGAGTTAGTTCTTCATTGATTGTCTTCTATGTGTTCTTCATATATAAGTGTTGTTGTTGAGATTCATGAATTTCATAGTTATATTATTTGTATCTTTAGATTCATGAGTTGTTATTTCGTAAATTCCCTTTATTTCATCAATCTCCTTTGGAGAATACTAGAGAATTAATTATGAGAGAATAAACTATCTTATGTCACTTTTTTATCAATTTCAATTTACAACTTTTATTTCAATTCCATTGTATGTATTTTAATTTTAAGTTTTTAATCATCCATGTGTTCTTTATAGTATTTATCTCTTTCATTGTTTTTTATTTTCACGGGGTTATAGTAGAGAATCTTTCCTTCTCTTTTTTGCCTGTATAAATTGAATAAATTCTTATTTTGTCCTTCAATCTTTGCTAACAGGATGTTGTAAAAAAAATCTTTGCTAATAGGATGCGACTCTCTGAGATGATGTATCCATTGAGAGAAGAGTTGAATAGTTGCAATTTATGCTTGAAGGACACAACTATTTAGTGGAGGTAGTTGCACATTGGATCGACACGTCCATTCACCTTTATAATATTTATCTCTTTCATTACTTTTTAATTTCACATGGTTATAGTGGAGAATCTTTGTTTTTCTTTTTTGTCCGTAGAAATTTAATAAATTATTATTTTGTCCTTCAATCTTTGTTAACAGGATGTGATTCTTTGAGATAATGTATCCATTGAGAGAAGGGTTGAATAGTTGCAATTTATGCTCAAGGGACATGAGTATTTAGTGAAGGTAGTTACACATTGAATTGACACGTCCATTCGCTTAAGGATGTGATTCAAAGTGTAAAGTTGTTCCTAAAATGTTGTCAATCAATGTCAAATTTGTTAAATATTTATTTTTTCTTTCTTTTTCTCTGAAAATCAACCTATTCGAAGAACACCAAAGAATTATCTAACCTATTCGAAGAACACCAAAGAATTATCTGTGAGGTAAATAAACTATCTTATTATATCATTTTTTTTTAATCAATTTCAATTCATATGTTGTCGTTCTTCAATCTTTGTTGACAGTACGCAACTCTTCGAATTGAGTCGTCCATTGAGAAAATGATATAATAGTTGTAATTTATTCTAGAGGGACATAATTGTTCAAGTGGAGGTTGGTAAACATTGAATTAAAACATTCATTCACATACGTGCGATCCAAACTGTAGATGTAAAACATCATGATCTAACGATGGAGATGTACCTATATTAATGTTGTTTATCAAGAGTTTCACCCTATGATCAAGGTACATTTTATTAAATACTTATTTTTTTTACTAGAATTATCCACAAGGTAATAAAGTATCTTATCATGTCATTTTATTCATGTCAAATATTTACTATTCAAATTTAACCAAATATATTTTCATTCAAAATTTAAATTTTACCTCATGAAATCATGTTCCAAATATTTTAAACCACATGCAATACATTTCATATTCATTCATTTTTTTTAGATGCATTTCATGTTCATTCTAAATTAACTTACAACGAGATTTATATAGTTCTTTTATAATATCTTTCTTTTTATGCGTTTCAAGTAGGATAGTAAGCTTTCACGTGCAATGCACGTGTTTTTTAACTAGTATTATTAAATGATCATTAAATGACGTGTCAAATGTTGAATGGATGTAGTATATGTACTATCGTTGCACATTTAGCAAGTTCATCAACGATTGTATTTCTTTCACTTTTATTCCAATGCAGTATAGATTTAAATTAGTTTTTTTCATTTTCAAATAATATTAATAAGAAAGTAAATATATAATTGTTTACATTTTAAACTTTTTAAAGATGTTAATTTTAACAAATTTAATACACCATCACCACAAGAAAACATAAGTATTGCAGCGATTTTATCCAATTATATTTGCCTAAAACTATACCAATTAAAACTTTTATTATTTTTATTACTTTATTTTTTTTAGTTAGAAATTTGAATCTTTGACAATGAAAGAGATAAACAAGGCTTTTGTTGGATATGTATATATTAGTTCTACTTACGTGTAAGTTATATCATTCTATACTTTATTATTTAAAGGAGGAACTTCCAAAAACAAAATATTGAAATAAGATGGAATATTAATTATGATGTGATTGAGTAGACACAAGATTTGAAGAAAGAAGGTGGAAGGATGATTTATTGATGTAGAAAAAGAGATTAGTTAATAGAGACTATAAAATGACAAATAATAGGATTAGAGTAAATGGCCATAGTGGGAGAGGTAGGTATCAGCCAACCATTTACCCAAAGCAATCTCAGTGGCAGTATTAAAATGACCGTGATCCATGTTAAAACCTTCATGAGTGTTCAAGTTTATAGGCAATTTCCAGGAGTCGATGGTCACCACGTCAGGCAGCTCGTGTTGGAGTGCTTCTTGTGCCGCCCTCACTGCTGGCAAATCATGAGTATCATGCTTCATAAAAAAGTCATAGAGGGTTGCTTTAACAATAATGATGGGTAAAAATCTAGGTTTTATATCATTGCGGACGTCAGTGAAGAACTTCTTTAAGTTATCTTTGTATTTATGAGCAGTGTCACTCATAGCCGCATCACTTTCCCCTAGGTGCCAGAAAAGAGCACGCACCACCCCACCTTCTTTATCTGACGCTTTGATTCGTTCGATGAAATTTTGGTAAAAAGTTGCATTAGGATTGCTAGGATTTTTCATCCATTGTTTGATTAAAGTGCCACCTTTAGCACAAGGAACTAAACCCACAACACCTGCCTTTTGCCCGACTTTTGCTTGTATCTGGCGAGCAATTGCCATTGCCGGACCAATCCCAGGGGTCTTGTCGGGGAGGTCGATCCCTGCATGGATAGGCTCTCGTGCTATCTCCCATTGGAGTTGAGGGTTCAATCGTAGGATGGATGGGTCAGGTTGACACATTGGTGGGACATACCTATCCCACACGAGGTTTTTTCCCGATTTATCATTCTCAACTCCACCTCGGCCAGCCATATTGCTTTGACCAGCGAGGATGAATATGTTCTTAGGAGTAATAGCCCCTGAAAGGGAAGGACCAAATAGCATCATACATAACAAGATAGATAGTCTCAACAAAGCCATTTTGATCCCTTGTGTCTGTGCAAGTAGACACGGAAGAAAAGTCTGAGTGGATGGAAAGCTACTTTGTATTGTCTAAAAAAAAAAAAGTTGTAACTTTTCCTCTGTGTCTATTTGCACAGACACAACTACTCTGCCTTTGAAATTTTGCTCGCCTTTGCTCTTTTGTTTATTAGCTGATCCTTGCCTCTGCCTTTCTCCGATAGTGATCCTCACATTTTATACTCCATTTTGATTCTAATTTTAGTATTATTTATGTTTCAAAGTTAATGTCAATGGGTGAATATTTGTGGATTGTGAGTGCTTGTCGGTCTTTATCATCTTAGTTCACACCTAATTTGTTATAATTTTCTATAAATAGATGGATAAAAAACTTGAGCCAGTATTTTTGAAAATTGAGGAAAATCTCAAGTTCCTTCCAAAAGGGAACCTACAAAGATTTGCCCCTAATTATAACTCTAATAATAGAGTTTAATTGTCACGATTCTATCAGATTAGAGGCATGATTTTAAGAGTTTGGAAGCAAACTTTATATATAGTTACTCCATTTAAAGTTTTTTTTTTTATCTATTGATAATGATAAAAAGACATTATTACATTTTGCTGGTAAAAATATATACCAATTCTCCATTAATTTCTAAAATGGTAAAAATATGGTGTTTAATTGATGTTAACTCTTATCGAACATGAGCTAACAAAAGCATAGCGGACATGAGTACCAAAGAGGTAATGGATTCAAATCTCTCTATTCCCAAATCTTGTTGAACTCAAAAAAAAAAAAAATAATAAAAATAAAAATAAAAAAAAAATCAAACATGTTAACTTATGCTTACATTTTAATCTTCTTACTAGGATCATTTGAAATAATTATAGTCTCATAATCTAATCTTTTTTTTTTTTTGACATGTAGGAGGAGAGATTGAACCTTTGACCTCTTGGTTAAGATACAAGCTATATGTCGGTCGAACCATGCTCTTGTCGTCTCATAATCCTAAACAATCTCCTTGCCTCAGAGTGATCCAAAAGAGAGTTCTAGAAATAGGTTAGCAAAGAACCTTTAAGCATTTTATAAATTCAACATTTTCATTTTTATTGAAGTTAATGTTTAAGTTTTTCTTTTAATTTAAAATTTAAGAATGTAATTATCAACCAAATCCTAAAAAGAAAAGCTACTTTGTTTTAGTTTTCACAACTCAGTTTCTGAAAAATTTTCAATTAAAACCAGTTATCAAACAAACTCTAAAGATTGAATTATAAAAGTTTTCTAAAGTGCTTTAAACCGATTAAAATTATCCTTCAGAACCTTCTTTTAAAATGCTTAAGAAACATTTTCTTTTTTCAACAATCGCCCCAAACTCAGAGTAGAGAAACATTACTACACGATCCATGGAAAATGCACAAATCTATTCCCAACAAATTCTGTGAACTCACTCAAGTAATGATCTTCACATAACTCCTCGGATCTTAACTCAACCCATCAGCTAAAAACCAAAGACGTAACTACCCTACAAACCGCTGTATGTAAGACTCGGTTATTATATGTATGATCACACCCATGAACCGCAGCGCAATCCATTGCATCTCCAATACCTCTCTCTGTTTTCTTGATGTATATGTAAAATAGCAAGCTTCTTCTCCACAGACGGCGCCAACTGTTGATGGCAAAATTTTTCCAACCAACTTACTTGACCTTCACGTGACATCATTGAATTTATTTGGAGGAGAGAAAGACTGACCTGCAAAACACGAGAAAACTGTGCACCAGTGTGGTGATTGCACACCGACTCCAATGCTTAAGTCAAGCAAGTAAAATAATAATATAGAAGAAGAAAATAGATACCAAGTTGAGTTCCCCCTTTGGGTTACTCTCTTTTATTTTATAGTTGAAATTAGGGTTTTCCCCTTGCTTTTAGGGGAGGGAATAACCCTAGAGATTGATTCGGTCCAATAGGCCTTCGTGGGCTTGTTTCTTCTCTAGGCTCTCGTCATTCTAATTTTTTTAGAGCTAGGTCAAAATTCACCCATAACATTAAGCCCCCACTCTTGAATTGGGATTAAAGAATGACCTATTGCTATAGGTCAAACGCCCCATGTCCAATTTAAGAGTATAATTCTCACTTGTGTCGATTTGTGTGCTGATTTCTTCTTCAGTTCACTTGGGCAGTTACATAAGCTCTTCTGAGTTCAAATATTTCAAGGCTAGCCTAGATGCTTTATCGTGAGGATCTCCTCTAGATGGACGAAAATCGATTTCCAGATGAGTCTTTTTTATCACCAACCGATATCTAACTTTTCGCTGATTTTTTGTCATTCGCTTTGCTTGTGTGAAATGACTTAGGTCTTAACCTCAACTACAAGTGTAGTTTACTATTTTGCAGCCCCTTGTGGAGGTGCTTCTTTTCCATTAATCATTTATGTGATTAATACCATAAGACTATAGGGTCATCCTCGGGTGTTTTTCATGCTATTGCAAATTTTGAGTTCCTTAGTGTACTGATCGACCTTGGCTCCTTAAAAGTGAGTCCTGGCACTGCTTTTTTCAGATCATAAGACTTTGTCTTCATAGGCTCAGCTAAGTGGAGAATATGGGTGGCTCCATTTAGGTGAGGGCTTGAGGTAGTTGAGAATATGGGTGGCTCAACTTCCACAAGAATCGATCTCATCTCAACCAAGTGGAGAATATGGGTGGCTCCACTCGATCAAGGACTTGGGAAGATTGAGAATATGGGTGGCTCAACCTCTGCAAGAATCAATCTCATCTCGACGGTGGCTCCACTCGGTCGAGGACTTGGAGAGGTTGAGAATATAGGTGGCTTAACCTCTACAAGAATCAATCTCATCTCGACGGTGACTACACTCGGTTGAGGACTTGAAGAGGTTGAAAAGGTGGATCAACCTCTGCAAGGATCAGTTTCATCTCGATGGTTCATACACTCGACCGAGGACTTGGAGCATCATCTCAATAGTGTGTACACTCAGTCGAGGACTTGGAATCTCATCATGACGGTGCGTACACTCAGTCGAGGACTTGGAATCTCATCTCGATGGTGCGTACACTCGACCGAGGACTTGGAGAGTTTGGCATGTGAGTGACTCAAACTCTACAAGAATCATTTTCATCTCGACAATGTGTACACTTGGTCGAGGTCTTAGAATCTCATCTCGAGGGTGCATACACTCAGTCGAGGTCTTGGAATCTCATCTCGAGGGTGCGTACACTCAGTCGAGGTCTTGGAATCTCATCTCAACAGTGCGTACACTCGGTCGATGGCTTGGAGAGGTTGAAAATATGGGGGACCCAACCTCTGCAAGGATCAGTCTACACATAGGCTTTTCATAAGCGAGTGTATCATTAAGCTTCTAGCCAATCAAACTAGAATAAGAGCACATATTAATAGGAATAAATTACTACCCTTGCTCAAGAATATTCTAGACATAGGAACAAAGTCAAGTAGCTTAGTAACGTAAATACTAACTTTGAAGATGTAGATGACATAAATACCTGGATCAAGTTCTATATGGAACTGAGAATAGTATGAGTTTTTTACGCATAAATAAATGACCATAAAGTCACGAGGCCAAATTTGTTGTCTCCCTGACTGTTTTTTTACTTAATTAGGGAAGCATATTCCCTGTACAACCCTTACTCAAGCAAGGTTTTTCTCGAAGTAAAAGTTATGCTTGAGTAATCAATCTCGACATACCTTAGTGTTTTCATGTCGCATAACTCTCCCTTATTGGCATTTGGGGCCGTCGACCTCCTACAGGTCAGCCTCAGCTCATTGCATATGTCGGCTCTGTCATTATCATTGAGACCTTCAACATCATCATTCTTGAGCGTTTGTTGACTCTGCTAAGGTCGTTCCATAAATCGAGTACCTTGAAGAGTATATGTTTTTCCACTCTTCAAAGGACATTTTGTTGACTCAGCTACTCAGGCTTTCAAGAGCTCCATTTTGTCTCCTCGTGAGATAACGTTAGTAGATAACATGATGTAGATATGGGAAAAAAAAAACTAGTCATTGATCAAAAATATAAATATGTTGCGAGTAGCTTGCAACTTATGAACAACTAATAAATCAATGGAAACACCTAAGGTGTAAAAAATGTATCAAAATTCGTAATTATGAATTAAGTAGTAGACATTTAGTAAATAGGGGTAGGTAGAGAACATACCTAGAATGTTAAACCTTATGAAATGGTAAAGACCCTTTGTTGGGTTAATATGAGCTATCTTCAAACCACTTGAATTTCTCACTCCATATTGTTGATCTCAGAGTTAGAAATAAATAACAAACTTTGTAATATGAAGATGCCATAGAACAATTTTTGTACAAGTAAGTAACTAACTTGCTTTACATAGTCTACTTTAATTTCGACTCTTGATTTAGTCCAAGTAATATAATTTTCTATTTGAATATAGATTCCATTCATTATTTGAATTGTGCTTAATGAATATCACATTGAAGAGTATATATATATGTAATAACGAAAAAATATAAAAAATAATGAATCTGAGGTGCCAAACCAAATATACGAATACTCAATCTTTCTGAACATACTTCCACCCAAACTAACAATTCTGATTTGGGCGAATAGTTAATTAATTTTTTTTGAAAATCTAGAATCAAATTAGAATCAAATCTCCTTTGATCAAATCTTTTCATTTAAATCAAATCATATATATACATATGATGAAGCTTACAAAATCTACAACTTCAAGATGCATATAATTTAACCAAACATAAATCTAAACTTAATTTGAATCGCCTCTAATTTATGCATTTGAATCTACATAGATTTATCTCTTATGCATTCAAAATCACATAGATTTATCTCTATCCATTTTTATGAAAATTGAAGCCTAGAAGAGCTTTAAGGAGTGTGGAGAACTGAAAAAAGTATTAACTCTCCTTCACAAGGTATAATATGGATACTTACCTGGATTGTATTGTAGTAGATGCAGAAAATATTGGCAACCCAATAATCCCATAAGAGGAAGTAATTCGGCACTGCTATTATATGGAGTATCGCCCAAGATATAGTTTTCTGATTTTTTTTTTGCGAGAAGGAGATACATCTAAGGGATCTCGTCAATGGCGGCATCAATACTGCCACTAGTGAAAATCTCATGCAGCTCCACTAATGAGGCATAAGGTACCAAATTTTTAATGCCTAAAAACTTCAATGCAAAAGTGGGAGCCCTCTTGATATTCAACACGCAATTGTTTCTTATTATATGTGTTGATGGTTCTGCTTCGGATGGCTTATTATATGTATGATCACACCCACGAACGGCGGCACAATCCTCTGCATCTCCAAGACTCTCTCCGTTTCCTTGATGTATATGTTAAATAGGAAGCTTCTTTCTCACAGACAGCGCAACTGTTGATGGCAAAATTTGGCCAGGTAACTCACCTGACTTTATGCGCCGGTGTGGTGCTTGCCACACCAACTCTGATGCTTAAGTCAGTCAGGAGATCATAAGTGAAGCAAGTAAAATAATAATATAGAGAAAGAAAATAGATACCAAGTTGAGTTCCCCTTTGGGATTAGTCTATTCTATTTTATAGTTGAAATTAGGGTTTTCCCCTCCTTTTAGAGGAGGGAATAGCCCTAGAGATTGATTCGGTCCAATGGACCTTCATGGGCTTGTTTCTTCTCTAGGCTCTCGTCATTCTGACTTTCTTAGAGCTAGGTCCAAATTCACCCATAACAAAAATTTTGTTTTCAGATCACCAACCAAACGCTTCGAAATATTTTTTTTTTTTTTAATAGGAAACATAAACCATTTCATTGATGTATGAAATTGATACAAAAGGAGGACCTATCAAGGATAATTACAAAAAACATCTCCAATGAGATAATAGTGTGGATAAACTATAATTACAAAAGGGGGAGGGGGAGTGACTACTCCAAAATATAGCCAGATGAGATGTAGATTCCACAAAAGCATGAATATTTTGAGACTTATCGAAGAAAATTCTGGTGTTGCGCTCCAACTAAATGTTTCAGAAGAAGGCATATATGAATTTGCACCATAAGACTTTCTTTTCTCTTTTGAAAGGATGCCCCACAAGAGAAGATTTTAAGAGGGTAAAGATGTCTCCCGGCCAAACAAATTGCCACCCAAAAGCTTGTTGGAGAATGTCCCAAAATGCAGCCGCATAAGAGCAAAAGCTAAAGAGATGATTTTGGGATTCCTGGTCTTTGACAGATAAACAACAACAACTAGGAGAAAGTGTCATCAAAGGCATTTTACGTTGAACAACATCGACAGTGTTTATGGAAGCATGACTAAGGTCCCACATAAAAAACTTGACATTTTTAGGCATAGATCCCTTCCATAGCTGTCTGTAGAGATCTGAATTTGTGAAGTTTTTGCAGGAGGCCAATTCCTTAGTAAGAGAGCCAGTAGAGCAAGCTCCTGTTTTTTTCAAGGGTCCAAGCCCATGTGTCGTCCTCATCTTTGAGGTAAAAGGTGTATAGATGGTGAGACATGTTGGCCCATTCACTAGTTTCTTCTTCATTCAAGTTTCTTCTCATATGGAGATTCCAAGCTTTAAAGGACGAACTAGTATAATTTTTCAATGTCGTTTTATTTTTCTTATCTTTTATTATTTTTCTTGATTATTATTATTGGCTTGTTTGGCTTAATCTATAGAAATGGAGATAGTTATAATATTATTGATTGTCGTCATAATATTATTGTTATTTGGATTCTGCATTCTTCATCAACATCTAGTTGTTCTTGATTTTCAAGAATGAGAGTTTATATTCATCATGCGAAATTGAAGAACATTTTTACTATAATAACTTGTGTCAAATTAGTTTGTTTTTTTTTTTTAATTACTAGAGAAATATATTAGTGAATATTTTGATTTTATTGTTTTGTTTGTTATCCATCAGTTAATATATCATAAGTTATACTTCTAAATGCAAACTAAAAACTTGTGAAGGATGTGCGAAGGGGTTGCAAGGAGGACAAAAGGAAGTATATAACAATAGATCATAAATGCATAAGTTGTTTTTGTTGTCTATTATTGTCAAGATGACATGAATATTGTTTATCTATAATCTATAATAATATAGCCAACAATAGCATAGCTCAATTGGCATAAAGTTGTACTAATGACCGAGAGGTTTATGGTTCGAATCCCCCATCCTCATATATTTTCAAAACAAAAAAAAAATCTATAATAATATATGTAAAAGTACGAATGTGGAAGAATTTTTTTTTTTTTTACAATATTAACAATCTAGTTTTTTTTTTCTTTATAATACATAAATTATCCTTTTTTCCCAACAACAATAATAATAAGGTTAAAAATCACTTTTGGTCCCTAAACTTTCATAAAAGTAACAATTTGGTCCCTGAACTTTGATTTCTAACGATTTAGTCCCTGTACTTTCAATTTTGTAACAATTTAGTCCCTGTACTTTCAAATTTGTATCAATTTAGTCCTTGTCACAAAAAAATCCATCAAAATTAAATGTCGATTTTTATTATTTAGTGATTAAACTTTGTAGTTTATAAACATATTGGGCCCCAAATTAGTTAATTAATCTATCTAGGTACAAAATTTTATTAAATATGTACACTAATTTTTCACGATAAGGACCAAATCGTTACAAATTTGAAAGTACAAGAACTAAATTGTTACTTATTAAAGTTTATGGACTAAAAGTGATTTTTAATAATAATTGTTATAGGTAATTCTGGACCACTCCGATATCTAAGGAGCTGACGAGGACATCACAACACCAACCCAAGGACATGACCAGGAAACGAACCCCAGAGGAGAAACAGATCGGAGGATTGGGCCTTGGCCTAATCCCATGCTCGACCTCGGCCAACCCTCGACCCGCGTCCTCTCCCCTCCGCTCGGTCCCTGGTGTCCTGGGTCAACTCGATTTGACTTGGTTCAACCTCAAGCCGTCTCCAAGCGCCTAAAAACCTCAAGGCAGGAAAAAGTATATAAACTCTTCTTCATCATTGGAGAAGGGATCCTCGAAACTATTCTTTGGACTCTCTTCTCTTGATCTTGCTCTCCTATTTGCTTCCCATCTATCTCCTTGCTGACTTAAGCACAGAGGCGGTGTGGCTAGCATCACACCGGTGTGCAGTCTCTACTGGTTTTGCAGGTCACGTCTTCCCTAATCTCTACAAATTCACCGTTAGTGTCACGTAAAGGTCAGATGAGTCTTCTGTCCGGATTTTAACATCAATAATAATAATAATTTATACACTCATACACCCATGTTAGCATGAATCAATATCCATTTTTCTAGTCAAAATAGCATCTTTAAACTATTAAGAAAACATAAAGAGCATCTTTATTTATTGTTATTTTATACTTAAAGAATAGTATTTAAATTTAAAAAACCCTTCATGAGAGAACCATGTCGAAGGAACTCGAGAAAATCACCCCATAACTTCGGGAGAAGGGGTGCTCTCCTATCTTTTGATTAGGAAAGCGGCACATACCAGGGGGTAGCGACACAGGACTCTGCTAAGTGGGAACACGATGTATAGAGTCTGACACCTGCCCGGTGCTGGAAGGTCAGAAGGAGAAGTGTTATAAGCTTTTAATGGAAGCCCGTTTACATCCACCGAACGCCTCGAGACTAAAAAAAGGTTAAGATAATTTATTTTCCTTTTTATAGAAGTTACGTAATAATTAAAATAAAGATTTAAAAAAGTAATAAAAATTATCCTAAATGTTTATTAAATTTTACATTAACAAAATAGAATAGATAAAAAGTTGGATTCAATAATTGAAAGCGTCAATACACTCACAATAATTGAAAATGAAAGTGAAAAAAAAAATGGTAGAATATAAACAATTTTGCCTTCCATTTATTATAAAATTTAAAGATAATTCATGGAATTTAAAACGGTTATAGAATTGGACCTATTTTTCATATATTTGATCGCAAACACATAGCTTCATTTATTTCTTTACCTTTACCTTTTCTTTTTCTTTTTCTTTCTTTCTTGACAATTTGTTGATCTACAGAGTCTATGTGAAAAAGAGAGAAATTCTACTTTAACGAAAATGGTATGATGAGGTCTTACCTTTCTAACTTGCTATTACTATTTTTTAGGTTTTTTTTTTTTTTTTCAAGAACAAAACGAATTTATCGAGAAACACACTGGTAAGCGAAAAAACAATTCACTTGCCTAGGCTTCAAATGTACCATTCTCTTGGGAAAATTTTCTAGTAATAGGTAGTATGAAAAAATTTTCATACTACCCCCATTCATTGTTTGCCATGAAAGAAGTATTTAAGAATAGTGTGGGACTCATGGAATAAAAATATTATATCATTAAATGATCATTAAATGATGTGTCAAATATTGAATGAAGGTAGTATATGTACTACACATTTAGCAAGTTCATCAAGATTGTATTTCTTTCCCTTTTATTCAAATGGAGTATAGATTTAAATTAGTTTTTTCCTTTTCAAATAATACTAATAAGAAAGTAAATATATAAATGTTTATATTTTAAACTTTTTAAAGATGTTAATTTTAACAAATTTAATACACCATCACCACAAGAAAACATGAGTATTGCAGCGATTTTATCCAATTATATTTGCCTAAACTATACCAATTAAAACTTTTATTATTTTTATTACTTTATTATTATTATTTTTTTTTTTTGGTCAGAAATTTGAATCTTTGACATTGAAGCTTTTGTTGGATATGTATAGATATTAGTTCTACTTACGTGTAAGTTATATCATTTTATCCTTTATTATTTAGAGGAACTTCCAAAAACAAAATATTGAAATAAGATGGAATATTAATTATGATGTGATTGAGTAGACACAAGATTTGAAGAAAGAAGGTGGAAGGATGATTTATTGATGTAGAAAAAGAGATTAGTTAATAGAGACTATAAAATGACAAATAATAGGATTAGAGTAAATGGCCATAGTGGGAGAGGTAGGTATCAGCCAACCATTTACCCAAAGCAATCTCAGTGGCAGTATTAAAATGACCGTGATCCATGTTAAAACCTTCATGAGTGTTCAAGTTTATAGGCAATTTCCAGGAGTCGATGGTCACCACGTCTGGCAGCTCGTGTTGGAGTGCTTCTTGTGCCGCCCTCACTGCTGGCAAATCATGAGTATCATGCTTCATAAAAAAGTCATAGAGGGTTGCTTTAACAATAATGATGGGTAAAAATCTAGGTTTTATATCATTGCGGACGTCAGTGAAGAACTTCTTTAAGTTATCTTTGTATTTATGAGCAGTGTCACTCATAGCCGCATCACTTTCCCCTAGGTGCCAGAAAAGAGCACGCACCACCCCACCTTCTTTATCTGACGCTTTGATTCGTTCGATGAAATTTTGATAAAAAGTTGCATTAGGATTGCTAGGATTTTTCATCCATTGTTTGATTAAAGTGCCACCTTTAGCACAAGGAACTAAACCCACAACACCTGCCTTTTGCCCGACTTTTGCTTGTATCTGGCGAGCAATTGCCATTGCCGGACCAATCCCAGGGGTCTTGTCGGGGAGGTCGATCCCTGCATGGATAGGCTCTCGTGCTATCTCCCATTGGAGTTGAGGGTTCAATCGTAGGATGGATGGGTCAGGTTGACACATTGGTGGGACATACCTATCCCACACGAGGTTTTTTCCCGATTTATCATTCTCAACTCCACCTCGGCCAGCCATATTGCTTTGACCAGCGAGGATGAATATGTTCTTAGGAGTAATAGCCCCGGAAAGGGAAGGACCAAATAGCATCATACATAACAAGATAGATAGTCTCAACAAAGCCATTTTGATCCCTTGTGTCTGTGCAAGTAGACACGGAAGAAAAGTTTGAATGGATCGAATGCTACTTTGTATTGTCTAAAAAAAAAAAAGTTCGTAACTTTTCCTCTGTGTCTATTTGCACAGACACAACTACTCTCCCTTTGAAATTTTGCTCGCCCTTACTCTTTTGTTTGTTGGCTGATCCTTGCCTCTGCCTTTCTTTGATAGTGATCCTCACCTTTTATACTCCATTTTGATTCTATTTTTAGTATTATTTATGTTTCAAAGCTAATGTCAATGGGTGAATATTTGTGGATTGTGAGTGCTTGTCGGTCTTTATCATCTTAGTTCACACCTAATTTGTTATAATTTTCTATAAATAGATGTATGGATAAAAAACTTGAGGCAGTATTTTTTAAAATTGAGGAAAATCTCCAGTTCCTTCTAAAAGGGAACCTACAAATATCTGCCCCTAATTATAACTCTAATAATAGAGTTTAATTGTCACGATTCTATAAGATTAGAGGCATAATTTTAAAAGTTTGGGAGCAAACTTTATATATAGTCACTCCATTTAAAGTTATTATAGTTAATTATGATAAAAAAGACATTATTACATTTTGCAGGTAAAAATAGATACCAATTCTCCATTAAATGGTAAAATTATGGTGTTTAATTGATGTGAACTCTTATCGAACATCCACTAACAAAAGCATAGTTCAATTGCCATGAGTACTAAGAGATAATGGATTCAAATCTCTCTATTTGCAAATCTTATTGAACTCAAAAAAAAAAATAATAAATAAAAATAAAAATTTGACAACATGTAAGGTGGGAGATTGAGCCTTTGACCTCTCGATCAAGATACAATCATGCTCTTATTAGCTCCCATCTCATAATCCTAAACAATCTTCTTGCCGTGTAGAAATTTGGGCTCAAACGCCACTCCGTCAGATTCCAAAAGAGAGTTCTAGAAATGGGTTCGTAAAGAACCTTTAAGAAATTTAAAAAATTCAACATTTTCACTTTTATCGAAGTTAATGTTTAAGTTTTTCTTTTAATTTTAAATTTAAGAATGTAATTATCAACCAAATCCTAAAAAAAAAAACTACTTTGTTTTAGTTTTCACAACTCAGTTTCTAAAGAACTTATAGGCAGTTATCAAACAAACTCTAAAGATTGAATTATAAAAGTTTTCTAAAGTGCTTTAAACCGATTAAAATTATCCTTCAGAACCTTCTTTTAAAATGCTTAAGAAACATTTTCTTTTTTCAACAATCGCCCCAAACTCAGAGTAGAGAAACATTACTACACGATCCATGGAAAATGCACAAATCTATTCCCAACAAATTCTGTGAACTCACTCAAGTAATGATCTTCACATAACTCCTCGGATCTTAACTCAACCCATCAGCTAAAAACCAAAGACGCAACTACCCTACAAACCACTGTATGTAAGGCTTGCTTACTTTTGAACCATAGTGTACTTCTAAAATCTTTCAGCTGTCATTACTGCTGGTTGAGTTTCAAGATTCCTTCTACTAAGATATGGACCATTTCTTACAGCTTCCTGCAACTGCAGACAAACCAGTTTCAGCATTAGCCAGAGTATAACCGCGAATTCGAAACAGAAAAATGTCACACTGCTTTTTCCCAAAATTAGAAGACCTTGCCAAAAAGTTTGATTCAGATATTGAGAAACAACAATGTACACAAGATGAGCCTTATACATGGGGATGGCTTGTTCGGCCTTTTGGGCTATCTCGGTCTGGTTTTGTTTTCTTTGTTATTTTTCCCCTTCCCTGTTTTAAGGTATTATTGCATAGGTATATGAATATTATATCAATTGGACTTCTCTTTCTCAGAAAACAACCCAACGGGAGCCCTGTACTTTTGTGGGAACTACTAGAATTAACTGCCTGGAATAGGAAAAAAGTTAAAGAAAAGGATGGAACATTTATGCATGTGTGTTAATTTGCATCTGTATCTAACCTTCGAAGCTATTCCAGCAAGAGCAGGATCGCCAGTAAGACTAGTTGAAGACATGAAGGCCTTGTGGATAGCCAAACAACAGTTATATCTTGCTTCCATTCCTAAAAGAAAACAAACAAACTAATAAATAAACCATGTGATTGGGATCATATGTAAGGGGAAAATTACTCAAATGTATCCAATTACATGCCGACCCTTACATTAAGTAATTGTTTCTAAAAGAGTTTACAAATCTCAGAAAAGCAGACTGATACAATAAGAAATTTGTGTTCATGCATGAATTGCATCGTGGAAGATACTCACACCAGAAAACAGCTGCACCCAAGGTCTTTCTTACAAATCTAGACCAAACAAAACGGGAAGAGACTGCAATAATGATGAAATACATGGCAATGTTTTGAAATAATTCGACAACTTGAAGACTTCAAAGAATTATCTATACCAAGAGATGATTCAGAAATAAGTGCTAATAAATTGTGTAATTCCATGCCTTTGATTAGACAACAGACAAAAACTGCAAAAGGGAACTGATCAATAGAAGCAAATGTAATAACCAACTGCATAATTTAGAGTTGCTTTCACAGGATTGAGAAAGCAATATATTTAGCAAACTTGTTATTAACTGGGTGAAGATGACTTGCAAGATTTTGGAAATTAATTTAAATAAAGGAAGTCAGTATTGAACATGAGCATAGACCATCAATAACTCTAAGAACATTTTTAGGCAATCCATACTCTAATTCATGTTTATAGATTTACTAAATTCGGTGAATATGCATTTGACAGGTGTATTTTTAAAACTGTTTTCAGATTCTGTTCTGTGATCCAAATAGGGAAAATTCTGAAAACATTTTCTCTTCATGTTTCCATGTTTCCAGTGTATCCCGATTTTGAATTTGAAATTTTAAATGCAAGATTAAATTAAAAAGATAAAAACTTCAATAAATATAGTATTTCATGTTATAAACTCAATTCATTTTTGTTAAATTAAAATATGTATAATATTAAATATTGTAAATTATATGATATCATAAAATAATAATTATAAAAAATTTATAACATATATGATATAACATATTTATAAATTAATTAATAATAGTTTATACTCAACTTAATATTTAGCTGATAACTACAATTAGTTTATGACTTATAAATATATTATCAAACACATTGTGAACAATTGTTTAAATTAGGATTTAATTTCTAAATCTACTACCAAACACATTTATGAAAACATGAAATACACCTCTGTTTTCATTGAATCCCATGTTTTCAAATCTCTGTTTTCATATCACCAACCAAACGCTTCGAAATATTTTATACGTCTGAATGAACAATGCAGGTTTGCATCTGCTAATGGCAAATAAAAAAAAAACAGAAGAATGCTTAACTATAACACGGCTAAAGAAATAGATAATTCCTAAACTGTAACAACAAAAAAGCATTTAAGCAGGAGAATGTTTGCTCAATTATTACTATTTGCGTTCCTGAGATAAATACCCAAAAATTTAAGCTCTATGCTTGTAGCAGCAGTGGTATTTTTAATGATGCATATATAACAATCATGAACAGAATCTCTGATTAATCTCGAAACATGGACGCAAGGCAGAGCAAGCACATATACCTATTTTTGTAGTCTCGGTACTTGCATCAATCACTATATTTATTATGTCTTGTTTCGAGCAGATTTCCACAAGGCACCAAGGTCGAGAGACCAACCCAGTAATCATTCTATAACTCTGAAGAAAAAATTGTGTTAATAAGTCGTATAAATTTAAATACATAGGAAGCTAGTACCTACATAGTTCCAATCCAGGATAAGACTAAACCCATAACTAAGCAACCTTCTTGCTGGAAATTGAGACTCCTAAACCAAAGAAACTAAGAATATTGTCTAAACTAAGGAAGACACCTTTTGATGTAAATTTATAGGATGTGCTTCTAAATAAGATATTTGTTCTTTAAACACATAGAACTGCATATCTACATCAAATCTTCGTACATGCACTCATACAATGAAGGATTCATGTGATTACAAAAAAGTGTTCATGTCCATGTTTTTTAGCATTTGCATTCTTGTTTTTTTTTAAATATGTCTCCATGTCCATATCCATACACTAAAGGTGCTCCTAACACAATAAAGAACATAATAAATCATCCCGTCCATTACAAGAACAGCCTCTTTTCATTTGATAGTCAAATTCCTTGCACCTCGCAGACTATTTGACACGCCACCAAGTTTCAAATTGAAGACTATTATTCTAATGCAATGATATTTCGTTGGTAAGAAAAGATTAGTTAGTACATGACTAAATGAATTTTTTATTTTTGTCTTCTTAAATCCAAGGGCATTAAATTTATGTCCTCTTATTTTCCAATATCATGTATTTTTATCTTTTGATAAAATTTTCTACAAAACCGAGGGTAAGTTCCTTTAAAGTCAGTTAGAAGACAGGTAAAGAATGTTGGAAGCAACAAAAAATGACTGAAATACTCACCGCCAAGCGAATCTCAGAATCCTGTTGAAGGACAGCTAGAAAAAGGCCCTGCCATAGCAGCTCATTAAAACTTTTAAAAACTATAATCACGCAAGTAATGAAGGATAATGTCAAAATTGCTGCTTGCTGAAGCTGTAATAAGTTAAAATAGATCAATTTGTTCAGTTGAAACTATCTTGAGTGAGAATATGATTCCCTCCAGACTCTAAAAGAACACTGAAAAGTGAAAACATCCTTCCCATAACAGACTTTAACAACAGGTGGTAGCCAAGTAATTTATGAAGCATCACACCATATATCTTCGCAATCAAATTAATTTCACGAACCCTTATCTCAACAATCTGTTACATTTTGGAGCCTGTTGACCTATGTTATTTTTTAAAAAAAATGTTGACCTATACGTTTGATATGTGAACTTATCAGCTTAAGCATTTTGTTTTGATGCTAACATGCAATGAAAAAGCAGAGTAGATATGAAATTCCATATTACTTCAGATGGGACATATACAAAAGCAGCAAAATATTATCAAAAGAAATAAACCCTAAATCCTTCACTCACTGATGGCATCATTTTTGAACTTCTGGATGCAATTTGATATATCAAGTCCCGTAAATTTTCTTCTGCATTATCATTCAGCATAATATCATTCTCAGATCGAGTTTCTCCAAAGATGTTACCAAGAGCATGCATAGCTGCCTGCATTGACAGTTGAAAATATAAGTGAAATATTATAGGTACATAAAGCACATATCGTTAGATACTCGCCTAGCTTTAAGTATATGGTTGGCAATGACATATTTCAGTTCACACACTATCACAAACATCTTTTTAAAACAAAATACTCTCCCATGTCAAAAGAACACTTTAAACAAAAAATAAATGAGTTCATGTTTTTGAGAAATAAATAACAGCAAGAAAAGAATATCAAAATTTACAACCTTACAATCCAAAAGATAATTCTGAATTCTATATTTGCTGTTAATAGCATAGCATTGTAGGGGGAAAAATCACTTTTCTACCCTAAATATCATTGCAAACATTATCTCACTCTACTCTCCCACTAATAAGCCTTCCAAGAACTTTAGCATAGAATTTTCTCATCCTAGCAACGTCTAGTTTCAAGGGCTTTTCCAAACTTAATCATTTAGAATGCTGGCTGAAACATCTAGTTTTTTACATAAATACCTTACCTAAATGGTTTATACAAAGAAAAACTGAGGTGAAGAAAAAGATAACATAAACATAAACATGAACCAAAGAGCTTAACATACTTACCAGCTGTTTACCATGTTCATGCCGATCAAAAGCTGCATCAATTACATGCTTCACACAAGTCGGAAAACTTGACAGCAGTAAAGTGGCTCCCCATTTGCCTGAGAGAAACAGAAATTGAATCTGTACATGTTGGTTTGTGCGGGATGAATGTCCATAAAGATCTAAATAAAATGTTAAGATAATGTAGAACACCTTAGTTCACAACCTAAAGGTCGATTAGAATGTTTAGGGATGTTAATAACTTAGTACAATTCAAACAGTTCAGAGGTCTGAAATAGTTCTCTGTCAGGCCCCCAATAACTAGGACATACAGTAGGAGGGGCAGATTGGGAAATTCATCCAGTGAAGCTAGTTAGTTGCCGTTTTAACGGCTAGTTCTCATCTTTTGGGCTGTATTTATTATGCTTTGGTGTCTTTGTCTGTTTATGTTAGTTTTGGAATTATCTATGGTTGCGTGAGGAGAGCTACAACCCTCTCGAAAGGCTGGTAAATCTGTATTTGACCCATCTAGGGATCTTTTGAGACATGAATATATATCAATTGTAAGGAGATACCTTACAAATTGGTATCAGAGCGGATTCGAACTGGGGCGAACAAGAGGTATGGCCCAAAAACAGCTTGAGGAACGTTGTGAAAGCAACGAGAAGGAAATTGGGGGAGTGCGCGAAAGTGTGGAAAAATTGACCGAAAGATTTTCAGAAACTCAGAAAGCAATAGCCTTGTTGGTAACTGAAGTAGCACAGCTGAGGGACAAGGGGACGGAGGTGCTACCTAGAGAATCCTCTGTGCCTAAGGACAAAACCCAGCACGTGACCACCAGCGAAAATGATAGTAATCAGGTAAGAGTCGATGGAACCCCCTAGGATCGAAGTAAGATCAAAAAGGTAGAAATGCCGGTTTTTTCAGGTATCAACCCAGATGCGTGGATGTTCAGGGTAGAGCGGTATTTCGAGATCCACCGCCTATCAGAATCGGAAAAACTATCCGTAGCAGTGGTCAGCCTCGAGGGGGAGGCACTGTCGTGGTACCGATGGGCTTTGAACCGAGGAGAGTTTAGGGATTGGAACGAACTAAAGATCCGTTTGTTCATTCGATTCCGTCCAACACAGGAGGGAAGTCTCTACGCTCGCTTCCTTGCCATCAAGCAAGAAGATACAGTTGGGGAATTCAAGAAGCTTATCGAAGAAATGTCGGCCCCACTTCCTGATCTGGCCGAAAATGTGCTCGAGAGCACGTTCCTGAATGGGCTTAACCCCACGATAAAGGCCGAAGTCTTGTGCTTGAGACCGGTGGGACTGGAAGAAATTATGCACACAGCCCAACTTATCGAGGACAAACAAACGGCGATTGTATCCCAGTCCATCCTACCGAACGGGATGTCCGGCCCATAGCCCACAAGCCCAGCACAAACCAACGTCAAAAACACGGGCTTGAACCGTACAAACGAGTCGTTTGCCACTAAAACCATAACTCTGGCTACAAAAGGGGCCACGATACCCCTTCTGACGCAGCCGCCCAACTTGTCCACATCGCAGTCAAATCAAAGAGACACAGGGTTCAGACGCCTTACCGAGCCAGCAGAGCCTTATGTTTCAAATGTGATGAGAAGTTTTCTATCGGGCATCGCTGTAAAGGGAAGGAACTGAGAGTTCTCCTAGCGCTGGACGACGAGATTCTTGAAGTCGACGAAGAAGCAGGTGTTTCCATGGAACAATCGGACGCTGTAGAAACGATAGGAGGAGCCGTGGAATTATCCATCAACACAGTGGTCGGGTTTTTGACTCCTGGCACGATGAAGGTCAGAGGAAGTATAAGGGGTCGAGAGGTGGTGATTCTCATCAACACAGTGGTCTGCTGCCTTTTCAAAAAAAAAACAAAAAAACAAAAAGGATTAACTCTGCTGCTACACCAGGGATCTTTCCAAAACCTCGGATTTGTCCCATTTCCCACCATAAAATAAATCTTCTCAAATGGCATGTCCCTCGACTCAAAAGTAAATTTCAAAGGTCTTCTGAAACTAGCATTTCCACACGCCACACACAGCAAAACTTGGAGGCCCAGAATATTCTGTGCTCAGTGGTTATGACCAGGTACATATGGGCCTCCTGTTCCAATGGATACAACCAAACAAGGAGAGATGTAATTTCCTTTTCCTTAAGTTCCCTATTCCCAAACATACAAATTCCTTACATCAGGTACCAACATCCCACATAACCAAATGAAAAACCCCATCCATGTTAGGACCCTTCCAGAAAAGGTTCCTAACTGATATCTATTACGAACTCCTACTGGAAAGTAGAAACCTTAATAGTTACTGTACATTCATTTTGTAACAGTTAAAATCTGAGATGATATTCTTAATCAAAATGCCAATAGTTTCTAAGCATCCAATTAGTTATCTTTCTTGGTATATACCAGCTTCCATTTTCATAGTTTTCCATTAAAGGGGGAAAGAACTAAAAACAAGATAATATTTAACATGTTCTAAAGAGTTCAAGGTTTATTTTCTTGAATGTACACTAGTCTTCATACATTTTTTTTTTTTTGTACATAAAATTGCAACTTCAGTTGCACACTCTCTCTTTTCAAAAGAAGATACGGTAAAAGAATATCACAATCCAGTTGCTCAAATTAAATAAACAAATCTTAGATTACAAATGCCAGTGGCTACACTTACTTGACCCTATTTGACCCAGTGCTTCAAATGCAGATGCACATACATCTACATCCTGACCTTCCGATGACCCAAGAATTTCATCTATAGCAGATATTAAAATTCGTACACCTGAGAATACCAAAGAAAGACTAGAAACTATCAAAACCTTTAATTTACAGATTTAGAAGACTGTGGATTAGGCAATAGGGTCTTCTGTAGATGATTATAGATCACTGTCAACTGCTTTTAATGCAATCAATTAGATTGTGCTAATCTCTTGTGAGAGTACTAGTTAGGGATATACAGGAAATAGTAATAGAAGACGAGTAAGGGTATAATAGTAATTAGCTAGGGTGTCTTGGTTGTATTTTGGTTATAAATAGGTAAGTCAAGGGTTTTAGAAGGGTGTGGAGAATTTTGAGTGTAGTCTCATAGTGAGGCTTTGGGAGAGAGTTAGCCCTCTCGAAAAGCTATCGGTTATGTTGTAACTTCTTCTCTCGAAAGCCTCACTAGGAGACTACACTCAAAATTCTCCACCCCCTTATAAAACCCTTGACTTACCTATTTATAACCAAAATACAACCAAGACACCCTAGCTAATTACTATTATACCCTTACTCATCTTCTATTACTATTCCCTATATATCCCTAACTAGTACTCTCACATCTCTCAAGTGATTTTTATAAATTTGGATTTGAGTGGCAAGAAAATCAACCGTTAAAGGCTCTCAGTGTAGAAAACTTTTACTCGTAAAATGAAATGATCCAACTCGTAACCTGGGTTGAACATTGTTTATGCAATTTTTCCACCTAGCCTTGCAAAATTTTTGTAATTTTTTGCCTGAATGATATTTATGCAAAACTTGAATTGAAAATATGATAAAAGGAACATAATTCCTCTAAGAAGCATGGACTTGACACAACACGGACACATGTCAATTTCTAAAAAAAAAAAGTAGGACAAAGACATGTTGTAGACAGATTTTTTTTCATAGAATATATGTCTATAGATTGATGTCTTCATCCTTCATCATAGATAAAAACATGTAAATTACACATAATATATATGTATGTACGTACTCCACTAAAAACATACAAAGTCAAGTCAATTAATAATATTTGAAGAGCGTCAAGATATAAAAGAATTTGGTTGGCTATGGCTAGAGAAAGAAGGTGTCATCCTAATAGTTTAGGAATGATCAATACAAAAAAAAGGACTAGAAATTGTTATAGAATCTCTCTCTCCTTTTCTTTTATGAACTTTTTAGGTTGGGCTTTATTTTCTTTTCCGTCCAAGCTATTTCCAGCTGTATCCGAAATTAGAAAAACAAATATATTAAATATTAGACAGTATATCATGTTGGACGTGTATTCAGCATGTTTCCAGACAAATATGTGCTTTGTTCGACACAGAAGCTCTACCTAAAACAGAGTCCGTGCTTCCTAGTTCCTTTCATATAGGTTATGTGTAGAATTTGATCTTCATGATCTACCTGTAGATTTTATATCCATGGTGCTTAAATGGGTAACCATAGGTCCAAAGGATATGAGTGTCCCGAAGTGAAACTCCATGAACAGAGGTTTATCATGTGAAAAGTGACATTTGGCAAGTTTATCTAATTCACACCTTTTTCTAATTATTTTTCTCTGAAGGGGCCACGTGAACGCAGGCCCCCACTACCACAAATAATGACAGAAGCACTGCCGGTTTGGACAGACTAGACAGACACCCCTCCTAAAGTGCAATGGAGGTCAGCAATCTAGACCATGGATCTTCTTGATTGTCCATCGACCCCGTCCAGGTAAGTATACACCTTTCTAATTCTTAAAAAACTTCAAATCAAATGATGATGCAGTGTTGCAGGTCAATGAAATGTCCAGAAGGTCAACTTATTTCTTACAAGATTCATCTACGAGTGAGAAAATATTCTCTTTGGACAAAAATCTTCCACTAATGACCATTGCTCTTGATCTTAAAATAGACTCCGCAGATCGGTTGCTGCAGAAAACAACAAAAAATTATGAATACCATCAATATCCAGAGTCAGACCATTTGCTTGTATAACTGAAATTTATAATTCTCTCAATAAAAACCTGATTATAGAGTTTAGTTGTTGGAGAAAGCTGATCCTTGGCAAAAACTTTGTACCATGTTCGATCTCCACTAACTTCATCAATTGGAAATATAATAGAAATATGTTACAAATTGCATAAAAAAGAAAATCAAATATATCCAACAAAGGAAGAATAGAAAAGAGCATGGTAACTCATGATGATGCCCTCTCATGCATGCTTTGAGTCAATTCAATCCTAGCCATAATTCTAATAGATTCCCAATCTTGGGATAAAAAATCAAGAAAATAGGGAATGCAAATTTATTGAAATGTTGAGAGAATTTATGAAGGTACTAAGCATTTGAGAGGCTTGATTGTCTCGCAAGATCATTTTCAAAACACGCATGACTGAAAAACCCCCTCCCACTTCTATTATTTATAACCACTCTGCCAGCAAACTCCTTATCTAATGACTAATATAACCCTAACATCGTAAAATTATTTCTTACATTTATTCTAATAATATTCCTAACAAATTTTTTGCATTAGTTTTGCCCACAGCAGAACAATGAAGGTATATTTATATTCTATTTATATAATGGTCAATCAAGGCCATATTGCTTTGTGTCAAATTGTCCATACCACTTCACAATGTTTTAAAAATCGTTCAAGGCGTAAGCCTTGAGGCGCGCCTTGAGGCGAGGCGGCACTTTCATGCCTCAAGGCTTACGCCTTGAAGGTAAAAAATGAGGCTTACGCCTCTATTAAGAGAGGCGTAAGCCTCTGTTCGTACGCCTTTGAGGCGTTGAGGCTAAGCCTCTGCTATTTTTATGGGCTTCATGGGAGATGGGCCATTAATGTGCATGGCATCGGGCAATTAAAGCAATGCACCGAAAACCAAAACGTTGCATTATTTACTGCATGCTTTATTTTATTTTAAACGGTGGTGAGTGGACATGCACCGAAAACCAAAGGCAAGAGAATTTCAAACGGTGGAATTTGGAAAAACAAAATATTTGGACGGTTTCTTCTCTGACATTCAGTGGGGCTGAAGAAAAAGATTACAAGGTGTGGCTGGAGTGGAATTATAAAAAAGAAAAAAAAGAAAACGTTCAAGTGGTGGGAAGAAGCATATTCTGAATTCAGTGATGATTACTGAGTATATTGCATTTTCCTTGTATTTTTGTTTTCTTTTTTATTTTATTTGTTTACCGTTTGTTTCTACTATTGTTTTCTATTTGTTAACTTTTTGTTTTCCTTTTGAGTTTCTATTATTATTTTTTTTCCGGTTTTCTTTTGAATTTTGATTATTATTTTTCTCTATATTTTCTCTTCCCTCCCTCTTTTTGTTTTCTTACTATTTAGGAATATATAAGGTTTGATGTTTTATGATTTAAATAAATTTTCTTAATTTAAAATGAGGCTTACGCCTCATACCGCCTCGAGGCTTACACCTCGCCTCTCCATGAGAAAACGCCTCGAGGCCGCCTTAAGCCTTTTAAAACATTGCCACTTCATTGACGTAATGTACAATGACTGACCATAATGAATTTTCTTGCATGATCAAACCACTAAGTAACAACGGTAAGTCAGAGAGGCGGTTCATTTCAGCCATGACAATTCAAATTGTGTCTGTTTCCAATTGATGTTAAGAATATGTTGTTGAGATCGCAGTAACCCAACTTGTCCAAGTTTACAAACATTTATTTAAAAATAAAAATAAAATAAAATAAATAATATATATATAAAATAATTATTGAAAAAAAAAAAAAAAAAAAACCCTAAAGGAATAGCATAGTTTATAACACCACTTTTTTTTAATTAATGTTTCTCAATATGCAATCAAGACCAACATGAAAAACAGGAACAAGTAGTCAGGGAATAAGAGATAGTAAACCTCATACAAGAGTTCCAGCACGCTTAAAGTTACAAGTGTGTCATTTGAGTTGTTGATTTCACTTTCCAGTAGGCTTAATAAATTTGAATTGCATACTGCCGATGCTACAGAGCTAGAAACTGAAAACAGTTTCACTACCAAAGCCATAACTCGAACTCTTCCCTGAAATTTTAATTTCAGTAAGAAACAGAAGCACAAATTACTAGAAACTAAACTGCAAGAAGGTGGACTCTTCTAAGTAATGATGTTAAAAAGAGACCGTGAATAAACATAAACTCTAGCAAAAGAGAATATGGTTCAAGGAATTTTTCTTAAAAATGATATTCAGCAAGTATTCAGTGCTACCCAATAAAATAAATATCTCAAAGTCATAGTACTCGCTACAATACCAGAGATGAACATGTTGAAGCTACAGTTCCGAGGTGTGTTGCTTCCGTTTTATTTGTTGGGAAGATGATTTCCTATAAAGCAACAAATTGCAGTTAGTTTTGGCAAAAAATATTTATTGTAACAACATGTAGGTCAAGTTAACCGTATAGAGCAGATAAATAACTGCTATTAGTATAGTATATGTACCATCCCCTTTGGAAATGCAGCCAATTTCTTTATTGCATCCATTGATGAGTTAGCAACTTGTTCGTTACTACAAAAAAGAATGACAACCTCACGCTTAGTTCCACACCAAGCTAAAAATAGATGAAATTAATAGATTCAGAGTCTAAGAAAAGCTGAAAGTTTTTCTTTCTTGTTTTTGGAATTAACAAACCGAACATTGAAAATGCAAAGAACAACATCATTTGCTCCAATATTCATGGCTTTAATTAGATGTGTGTTTCTTAGGAGTTTTATCTGGTAAATGCTGCTTAACACAAAGAAGCTGAGGGGCGGGCGGGGAGTTGGATCAACCCCTACACCTAGAGGTGTCAATCATAGAAATCAATTATATAATAGTTTTGCAGTAATAATGAAGTGTTTCTGAATACAAGAGAAGTGTATATTGCATGATGCATGCATAATTCAATATTCTTTAATGATTCAAGAAAGCTATGCTATTTATAGTCTCAAATTTGAAGTAAAGGTTTAAGTAGAAAAACTATATGAACAATAAGTATTTAATTAAAACATACAGACAATTTCCCAGTACCATCCAAAGCTCAATAACATACATAATTTAATCCACAGTCATCAGTATGTGTTCTTACCCATTAAAAAGGCACTCGAGCAAAAGTGGATAGATGTTATAGTCAATAATCAGTTGTACGGCCAACTGAGCAGTCTCATCGGACTCCTCCAAAAGGCGAGTGACCTGAAGAAATTTTGAATTCTTAGTTTAAGAATACAGAAAGCTATAACTTGCACAGTGATGACAAACAAATGAAGTCCAAAAAGAAATGGAAAAGTAGTTAACGACAAAGAGGGATAACTGGTTAAAGTTGAACTAGATGATGGCAACGAAAACCAACCGTTTTACAAGCTAAGCTTCTAATTGTTTGAGAATCTGCTCGTAGTCCAACCTGTACAAAAGGCTGCAGAAGGAGAGGGGATAGAAATAATTAATGCAACTAATAGACCATAAGGCCCATTCACTGATTCAGGGATCCAAATATGATTGGATGGACTAGCCTCGTGTGGTCAGATGTACAAGAAAAGAAGAAAAATAAAAGGGAATGCTATATCACTTGAACACAAGTACAGGGGTTCACTGAATTTATACTCAACCAACTAAGCCCTTAATATCTAATAAACATGTACAGAAATAAATGTCGAAAAAGCCTCCACCATGACACCCTGTATAGTATCAAAAAACTAAGCACATTCCAGACATGAGCAAAAGTACAAGGGAAGCAAGGGAAGTGCTCATACCATAAAATGTGGTATAAGAGAAGCACCAAACTTAGTTTTGAATATCCTGTCGAGACATGCGACCAAAGTGTTCTCCAAACCAGGAAATTCTGCTTTCGTTTGTAAAGCACTTGCAGAAGAAAAAATAACCCAAGTCACAAAAGAAAACTGACAACCACGAGGGTAATCACAATACACAAAACAGTTAATAGCGATTGATCGAATAAGAGATGCTTCGATTTTCATGTTGTAAATATTACTTGATGATGACGGGAAGGGGGAAGCGGTTGAGAAATTCCTTCACCGACGCATCGGTCCGAACACCTTCGCAAAGGGGAAATGATTAACATAGTCAGATTCTCGTGCATTTTCGTAGAATATGTAGAATTTGAAGTTGAATTTGTGTATCAGATGGTTAACCGGGATAATTTGCGAAGTCTGCAGCTGCTTCGAGGAGCTGAGTCGGATCATCCACAGCAAATTCCTCCATTTCTCTGCTCACGGAGTTATCGTATGAAAGTGAAAATGGAAAAAGAGAGAACCGGAGAGTGGAACGGTGCAGTCGTTTCTTCTGGTTTGGTCACATCCGAGTCAGGACGAAGACCGCCACTTAAAAGTGTCTTCTGTTTGTTAAAGTGAAATATAAAATTATATATAAATATATATATATATATAGAAAAATAAAATAAAATTTTAAAATTATATAGGTTAAATTATAAAAAATACCCCTAAACTATGGGGTTTGTTTCAAAAATGTATATGAACTTTGAAAAGTTTCAAAAATGCCCTGAATTTTGAAAAATGTTTCAAAAATATTCTTGCCCTTAAATTTTGGATGGAAACCGTTAAAGTTTCAATTTAAAAAATATCCTTAAACTTTCAAAAAATTTTAAAAATATCCTTATTGAAAAATGTTCTTCTTTTTCCCTCCTCTTATCGTAAATTCTAACGGTTTTCATCCAAAAAATTAACATCAAGGGTATTTTTGAAACACTTTTCAAAGTTCAGAGATATTTTTTAAAATTTTCAAAGTTCATGGACATTTTTGAAACAAACCTCATAGTTTAGGGGTATTTTTTATAATTTAGCAAAAAAAAAAAAAAACCATTCCCCAGAAGAAATGCAATGGCTAGCTCGGACGGTGCTGACAGACAAACGGCGAAGGCTCCGACGACGACAAACGGCGACATCTTCTCCCGAACGAATTATTCGGAGTAACTTGTTTTCTCATCGTCATTTCGAAGCCCCTAAAATATAGTTAGTATTTTGGTTAATTTCCCCTTGTCATTCTGTGTTCATATATTCAGACAATTTTCAAGTGCCGTTTAATTTTATGGTAATTTTATATCTTGGTACGATCTTATGATGCAGATCATGTAGGTTTTTGATACTGGATTGTGAATATATATATATATATATTTGAATTTATGGATTGTGAAATTAAGAAAGAAAGTAGAATATAATATATTGAAATGTGAAACACAGTCACCATCGAGTTCAGCATGAAAATGATATTTCTGAAGCATTGAAAATCATCACCTTCACTTCTAGAGAAATTCAGAGAGATATATATTTTTCTAGTTGAATTACAAAGTGAATAAATTTTCGTTTCTCCCTAGAAATCCAGGGCGTGAAAAACCCTATTTAATCTCATCGACTCAAATGCTTCCATGTAATTTTCCCGATTCTTTTTCCCTCTACAGAGATTCAATTTTGTAAGAAACAAGTCCCGACATGGAGAAGAGCATTTACACAATCCTCACTGTTGGTCGCTGGGAGTCACTGAATCACATGAACTATAAGTTTGCTTCACTCAGACCAGTTCATGGAGTTCTGGCGTTGAAATTCCTCAAGTGGGTCATCAAACAGCCTGGTTTGGAACCCAACCACATCACTCATATACTTGGTATTACTACTCATATACTCGTTAAAGCTAGATTGTACGATGATGCCAAATCAGTTCTGAAACATCTATCGCAGAAAAATTCTGGGTCGAACTTTCTTTTTGGTGTTCTTATGGATACATACCCTCTTTGCCGCTCAAACCCAGCAGTTTTTGACATTCTAATTAGAGTTTATTTGCGGCAAGGAATGGTTGGGGAAGCTGTAAATACTTTTTCCTCCATGGTCATTCGTGGGTTTAAGCCATCTGTTTATACTTGTAACATGATCATGGCTTCCATGGTGAAGAACTGTAGAGCTCATTTGGTTTGGTCTTTCTTTAAGGAAATGGTTACCAGTAGAGTTTGTCCAAATGTTTCCAGTTTTAATATATTGATGAACGTTCTATGCGTGCAAGGGAAGCTTAAGAAAGCTATCAATATCTTAACAATGATGGAGAGGAATGGTTATGTTCCTACAATAGTTAGTTATAATACCTTGCTTAGTTGGTGCTGTAAGAAGGGAAGATTTAAATCTGCACTTGGGCTGATTCATCTTATGGAATGCAAGGGAATTCAAGCAGACGTGTGTACTTACAACATGCTTATCGATAGTTTGTGCAAAAACAGTAGAAGTGCACAAGGCTATTTAGTTTTGAAGAAAATGAGGAAGAAGATGATAACTCCTAATGAAGTCTCGTACAACACTTTAATTAATGGCTTTTTCAAGGAAGGAAAGATTGGGATTGCTACTCGGGTTTTCAATGAGATGGCAGAGCTTAATCTTTCGCCAAACCTCATAACTTACAATATCCTTATTAATGGGCACTGCATTAATGATAATTTTGAAGAAGCATTGAGACTTCTGGATGTGATGGAAGCAAATGACGTGAGGCCTAATGAGGTTACCATTGGAACTCTTTTAAATGGACTGTACAGGGGTGCCAAATTTGACGTAGCCAAAAATCTTTTTGAGAGATATAGAATCAATAGAACATTTCTTAATTATATCACATATACAGTGATGATTGATGGGTTATGCAGAAATGGGTTGCTTGATGAAGCCTCTCAATTACTAAGTAAGATGTGTAAGGATGGTGTTGATCCTGATATCATAACATTTTCAGTGCTTATAAATGGATTCTGCAAAGCTAGGAATGTTAAGAAGGCAAAGGAGATTATGTCTAAAATGTATAGAGCAGGACTTGTTCCAAATAATGTTATTTTCTCTACATTGATATATAACTCTTGTAAGGTTGGAAATGTTTATGAAGCGATGAAGTTTTATGCTGCTATGAATTTGAGTGGGCAAACTGCTGACAATTTCACATGTAATTCATTGGTTGCTTCTCTTTGTGAAAATGGAAAACTAGTAGAAGCAGAGGAATTTTTGCATCACATAAGTAGGATTGGTCTTCTTCCTAATTCTGTTACATTTGATTGTATCATAAATGGATATGCAAATGTAGGAGATGGGTTAAGGGCATTTTCAGTGTTTGATGAAATGATTAGGTCTGGTCATCACCCTAGTCCTTTCACCTATGGCAGTCTATTGAAAGTGTTATGCAGGGGACAGAACTTTTGGGAAGCAAGACAACTATTGAAGAAGCTCCATTATGTTCCGTTGGCTGTTGATACTATATCGTACAACACATTAATTGTAGAGATAATTAAGTCAGGAAATTTGCTGGAAGCAGTTCTCCTATTTGATGAGATGATTCAGCATAATATTTTACCTGATAGTTATACATACACTAGTCTTCTGGCCGGTTTGATTAAAGGAGGGCGATTGGTCTGTGCCTTCATGTTCTTGGGAAAACTCTTGCAAAAAGGAGTTCTAATATTGAATTCAATTGTGTACACCTGTTTGATTGATGGCCTTTTCAAGGCTGGCCATTCAAAGGTTGCACTATATCTTTTGAAGGAAATGGAGGGAAAAGGCCTTTCATTTGATTCAATTGCGCTTAATTCAATTATAGATGGATATTCAAGGATGGGAAAAGTTTTGAATGCCAATTCTCTCTTTTCAACAATGAGAAACAAAAATGTAATACCTAACTTGACTACATTTAATATATTATTACATGGGTATTCGAGAGGACAGGATATAATGACTTGCTTTATGATATATAAACTTATAAGGAGAAGTGGCTTTTCACCCAACAGATTAACAAATCATTCTCTTATTCTTGGACTTTGCAACCATGGTATGTTGGAACTTGGAATTAAGATGTTGAAAATGTTAATTGCAGAAGGTTCTACTATTGATGACATGACTTTTAATATGCTCATTAGGAAGTGTTGCGAAATCAATAAGCTGGATAAAGTTATCGATTTGACTAATAACATGGAAGTCTCTAGAGTTTCTCTTGATGCAGTCACGCAAAAGGCCATTATTGATGGACTTATTAGAAGGATGGTTTCCCAAAATTCTTTTGGTTTTGTGCTCGAAATGCTGGAAAAGGGTTTCATCCCTTCGCTTAGACAATACTGCACTATGATGAAAGGAATGTGCCGAGTGGGGAACATACAAGGGGCATTTGAGTTGAAAGATAGGATGGTGGCACTTGGTGTTAGCTCAGACGATGTTGCAGAGTGTGCTATAGTTAGAGGGCTTGCACTTTGTGGGAAGATTGAAGAGGCAATGTGGATTCTTCAAAGGATGCTTAGGATGCACAATATCCCAACTACTAGCACATTTACAACTTTGATGCACGTCTTCTGCAAAAAAGGAAATTTTAAGGAGGCACAAAATTTGAAGAGCGTTATGGAGTATTATCATGTGAAGCTTGATATAATTTCTTACAATGTTCTCATTTCTGAGTATTGTGCTAATGGTGATGTTATAGCTGCACTTGATCTTTATGAAGAGATGAAACAGAAAGGTCTCTGGCCAAACATGACCACCTACAGAGTTCTCGTCGCTACTACTAGTAGTGAACAATATATTTCTAGGGGTGAAGTACTTCTCAAGGACTTGAATGAAAGAGGATTAGTGCCTGGGTATTTGGAAGGGAAGTCCCAATTATCGTGCAGGAATTTTGTAGTTGCCATGGAAAAATTGAACTCATTGAGGCTCAATCAAGGAAATAAAGCTAAAAAAAAAAAAAGAAGGAATACGATTGAATTTGATTGTGAGCGCAAGGAAAAATCCATTTCTTGATGCAAGGGACTAGTATATCTTGCCAAGTTGTTATATCTAAGGTTTTACTTGCCTTATGCTCTGTTTTTTTTTTTTTTAATAAAAAATATGTAATCCTTTTGTATTTTTTGCTGAAGAATTTTCTTAATCTATATACTGAAATGTCTTTTTATTTCTTCCAGGCGTGTATTGCATTCATGTGCTTGCTTGGATACATGGAATTTGTACAAACCTACTTTTAATGGTAATATGCATAAGAGCAAATGGATTAAAGATCCGAATGTGACAGCATCAACCGACATTAGCTGCCAAAGCCCCTTTCGATTTCTCTTTCTGTATCATTCTTCTCTTTGGATGTACTTTATGTTCCCTTATTTCTTTGAGGTTTAGGCTACATTTGCTGCTTTCTACCCTATCTTTTACACTTTTTCTTTATTTATTTTTTCTGTGGCAGATCCTTCCCAACAATGAATATTGAATGTGAAGAAGCACAGTGGTATTTATCGACATTTTGGGATTATGTGGATATGTGAGTCTTCTCTTCAAAAGATCCTTCTGTGTGTGTGTGTGTTTTCAAGAAGATATCATGCTGTCGCACTAAAATATTTTAAAGAAGCCTACATATTCTATTTCTAGGAAATTTTGTCTGAAGAATGGGCTATTTAAGACAAAAAACATATTTCAATTTTGAGTCGCAAGATCTTTAAAAATGAACGACAAAGTCACAATGCAGACCCCAAACCGGTCATCACCAAACAGGTTCTTATTTCCTTCCGTCTTAGAACACTACTACAAAAACGGCCTTTAATGACGGACAGATAAAAGGGTGTAGAGTCTTTAATGATAGACGAAAAACGTGCACCACTTTTAATGTCGGACGTGCGTTTTTCCGAAATTTCGGGCTTTTAATTTCGGGCATTGTCCGACATTAAAAGCCTGAAATTTTAGAAAAGTGCGCGTCCAACATTAAAAGTGGCGCGCGGTCATAAGTATCATCAAAATCTTCCCTCCCGTTTTTTCATTTCCGACTTTAAGAGGGTACCCCCCTCACAACTCTTTGACACTCTCTTTCTTCTCTGACTCACTTCAAGTTCAAGTATATTTGACATTTAGCAGCTTCTTGTAGTGTTTCTTTTTTCATAGTTATCTTGTTTTTAGACTCCATTCTGTATTTTTTTTAGGATAATATAGAGTGATTGTTCGGAAGGGAACAGTCCCAGAAGAGCTGGGTATAGATTTGTTCTGATATGGAGTGGAGTAGTGGAGTGAACATTTACTATTGAGTGACCGCTGTTTGTTCAGATATGTAATCCGAACTGCTTTCTTGCTTCTTTCTTCTTGGATTTATTGTTGACTTGTGAGGGAGAAAGGGAGTTTTCTAGGAATGGTTCACCAACAATCCACTTTCATTGTCATCCTACTAGATCTTTGCTCATTTATTCATTTATCTTGTGTTTTACAAAGCTAAGTTGAATATTTATTTGCCTCTACTCTGCTCCCCATTCTACTTCCAATTTTATATCCTTTTTCTGTTTCAACTTCTTATTGGACTACAAAAATGATAGGCTGGTTTCTTGGTGGAACTTGGAAGTAAAAAAGGGGAAATGGATAATATTCGTTTTAGCTCTTGCTTCTTTGCTGATAAGTGTAATATGTTTGGACTTGGACACTATGGATTTTTTGGTTAATGATTTGTGTGTCCTTCTCGCCTCTCTTATCTAGTGACTAGGATTTGCTTGAGAACTACACGCTTCTGTTATTTGCAAACGCTTATATTCCTTATGATTCTAAGTTTCTTTTTATTTTATTTGCTGTAGGCGGCTGGATTTTGAGTACTTTCAATAAAGGTCCGTGTCTATACGGCCAAGAGAGTGAATGAGGAGCTGGAGGTTGCAAAAGAAGACTACATCCTTTCAAATTTGAGGACACACAAAGGGCAGAAAATTCTACTCCCAAAGATTGTAGAGTCTTTTGCTAAGGACTCTGGCTTGTCCCTGGAAGATTTGGAGGACATTGTGGAGCATATAAGGCCCGACGGGCGGATAAACGACATTCAGCAGCGGCAATGGAGGAAGTTTTGGAAGAGTATTGGGTGGATACCTCATAACTTCACCTTTAGCTTTCTGCTATCCAAAGAATTGGCATGTCAGTCCCTGTCTTGATAGTTTCATTTCCAAATTGGTTTGTTTTTCTCAACAGCTTTGAAACGGATGGTGTGGATTTGAAGCATTTTTGTCGATCGAGATTTGATCTTGGAGCTATATCAACTCATCCTTTGGCGTTCAAGGATGCAAAGGTTGAGGGCTACATCCAGTTATGTATTGTGATTGCAGCTTGGAATGACAGATGAATCATAGCATAGCCTTTGTGGGTGAGAAGAGTTTTGGTAAAGAAAAGAAATGGCTTACCAAGCAGGTTCATGATGTTGAATCCAAAAGGAAAAAAATTTGGAGATTTTTGGACAAAAGATTTGAGCTTTCTTGGTTAGTCAAAACTGTAGCAAGAATAGGATTAGCAGGTTACTTTTAGCTACATCACTCTATGGATTGAGAACCAAGAAACTTGAGTTGTGGTTTTGAATTTTGCCTATCTAGATTTCGTAATACTATGGATTGTAAAGTTTTTTCATGCAGGGCCTTGGCTTGTCTAAGGTCAATATTTTTTAAGGAAGTAGATAAAGAGGCGTGTTTGCTTACCCTTCTCCTTTTTTCGTATCTTGTTGCTTATCTAGAACTTAAAAGATTTCATCTTACCTGGCCACCAATATCAGAATCTCTTCCCAGTTCCAATATTTTCTCCTTACACCAACCCATGGATACCGCAACAATGACAAACTTCACATGGGAAGGCAACATATTTATATTAATTGTTGCATGCATTATCCTTCTATCTATTTGAAGAATTTACCCATATCTAGTCCACTGCTTAATTCCTTGATAAACGTGATATGCCCATAAACCATTATCATCATTGAAATTAGAGTACTTGAATGGATACCTCATCAAGACAATTTAAAGGCTTTTAGACTTTTTAATCATCTGCCCAAATTTAACTTGTAGACTACTCTATCTCTTGTTTAACTTGCAGATGACAGTCAATCACATAAATGGGCACAATAATGACATGCTTCTGCAAAGATATGGATTTTCATCTCCCGTGGTAATTTTCTTTGAAGCACTAAACTTTCCCAGATATATTTGAGTTAATAATGCAATTTATTTGAAGTCTAGTGTAGAAGAAGATTGTGTTCCCTTCAAAAGAAAAAAGAAAAGTATTTACTGCTTCAATAACTCTGATTTGAGTCACCAGTGTGCTAAATCTCATTTATATGCAACTTCTGAAAGAAAGTGAGGTGGAGAGATAAAGGCTAATAATTGGTATTTTCAAATGGAGGCTTAAAAAAAATAGAATAACGTGGGAGCACTTAAATACCTTAACTATGTTTAGGTTATAATGAAAGTTTGTAGCTGTAATAATCTCAATTTTATTTGTTTTTCACTGATTGAATGACTCTGTTGTCTTGTTATGGTTTAAACATGCTGACAAGATACTTAAGTTAGCATTAGGTATATGCTTAAGTTAGCATTTTGTGAGTTATTTGCTCATATTTTTGGAAATCCTTTGTTAAAGTACCGCGGTTTGCTTGTTGCCTATCTCTTTAGGGAGAAAGTGGAAGCAGTTGAATTTGCGTTGTAGTAGTATTTAACTTTGAAAACTTTTTACTTGATTGGGAAGGGGGACTACAGTTTATACCTTTCTGTTTAGTGGAGAGGTACTGGTGATTGAGTTTGAGTTTCTAAAACCCCTCTTTGTTATATAGCAATGCCATTGAAGAAGATCCCTAGAAGATGAAAGCTGAAGAACTTTTCAGCCCATCATTGTGAAATACTTGTCTTCTTCTTCTTCTTTTGCTTTGGGAGAGATTTTGAAGTGAAGAAAGAAGACCCATATTGAAGCTATGGAGGAAACTTTTGTTCCTTTTCGAGGAATCATGAATGACCTGAAGGGGAGGTTGGTTTGTTACAAACAAGACTGGACTGGTGGGTTGAGAGCTGGATATAGGTATGAAAATGAAAAAAAAATCTGTCCATTGTTCTTTGGTTTTTGCAATCTTGGTTCATTTTGACTTTTGGGGTTTGTTTTTTGCCTTTCTGTTTGTGTGTTGAATGTGGATTCTTGATGTTTTCATTGGTTTATAGGGTTTTGGCTCCCACCATTTACATATTCTTTGCCTATTTCATTTGGTGAACAGTTGGAGAGAAATACTGGTGAGAGCTACTTGGAACTCTTGTGAAGTTCATGTTAGATCTGACATTGAATTTATAACATGCTCTTAACTTAAAGGAAAAACAAAGAGATTCTAAAGATATGGATTGATTTTGAATTCTAAGTGTATGTCATTGATTGTTGTTTTTTTTCAATGGTTTATGCAGATGCAGTGCTGACTGCAGTTTCAAACCTTAGCCTCCACAGCTCTTTGTGGGATCATTCACTCTATTGTTGGAGGTCAACCTTTGATAATCTTGGGAGTAGCAGAGCCTAAATGATATGTTCATGAAAGTTCTTCATAGTTGGCAATTTTGTCACATGAGGCAGATAAAAAGGTCAACTCGTTTATAATTTCCACAATTATTTTGGTAGGTTGGCTACGAAGCTTGATAGCAGACTATGGAGTGCCGCTCATGGTTCTTGTTTGGACAGGTATATCCTATATACCTTCAAGAAGTGTCCCACAAGGTATCCCGAGGTCGAGACCATGGTCTCCCGGTGCATACGACAATTGGACTGGTATTAATGACTTGTTTCTTTGTTTTAATCTCTTTACATTTTCTCATTTTCTTTAGGCCTTATGCGATGTGGAAAGAGTTGCAGACTTCGATGGATAAACTATCTGAGGCCTGGTATTAAGAGAGGAAATTTCTCCCCAGAGGAACAGAACACTGTTCTTTAGCTCCATGAAAAGCTTGGCAATAGGTATATCAACTGAAAATGTCATTAACATGGTTTTGATTAGTATATCGTAACTTATTGACTTAAGCTTATGAATTTAGTGATTAATATATCGTAACTTTTCGACTTAAGCTTATGATATATGAATAGGTATATCAACAAGATGTTGCCAAATGAATTTAGAATTTTAAATTAATAGTTTGAAATTTGTGTACTAATTTGCTTTGTTTGATGCATAATGAGAAGAGTTGATTGGTTATGTGTTGGACCATCTAAATTAGGTCTTTGTTTCTCCATAGATTTTTTTTTTTTCAACTGTGTTTCTCCATACGGAGAAAGTTGCTTTACAGAAGCATTCAATGTGTTCAAGCATAGCTGTTGATGTTTTGCTAGGAAATGTAACCCAGTGTAGTTTTTGAAGCTAAGCTTGGTGGTAGTGGTTTTTGTTGCTTTGGCTTTTTAGGAAGTTTGGGGGATGTTATTATACATTAGACATGCTCATTTGGGATGGTATATGTGGTTTTGATAAAGTAATTTGGTTATCCCCAGTTGTCAAAATATGCTTAAAAACGGGATATTAAAAACGGGATATTTTCTCTTGTTGTCTTATATGTAAAACACCATATCTCATAAATGGATGATAGGTAAGGCAATCAGGTTTATATAGCTTCTTTGCTTTCCAAGCTAGAGGGTGTGTGTGTTTTAGACTATGATACAATTAAGGTCTAATAAAGTTGTGGCTAATAAAGTTTGTTTGATTGCAATGTTCTTTAATGATTGTTTAGATTTAGATTGTGCTTGATGCAAGAGCTATCTTGCTTAGTTTTAAGATATTTGGGGTCTTGTTGTGAAGTTGAAGTGTTGTAAGGCTATAGTTGGGTGATTTTTTTCATATAGAAGTGTGTTTCTCTTATTTAACAGGTTTAAAATTTTTTGGGTTAGTCATATGTATGTCGTTATGCTGTCGAAATTTCTGGAGCAACCGATTAGAATTAGGATAAAGACTTTAGTAATGTCTCTAGGTTAAGTATAGAAACCTAGAGCGTTACAGGTTCTCTAAAGGGGTTAAACTTGATCTGTTGAAGTTTGTAAGCTTTTGGAGTTTATTGAGTTTTCTAACAATTTTTTCTGATACTCATCGAGATTGGTTTTTTTTTTAATATATATATTTATTGTTAACTAAATTTGTTTTTCTAAGGTTCTTCGAGTTGCTGGACATATCTTTGTTATGTGAATTCTTGTTTTGGTTGTATCAAACCTAATTACAATTTGTTTTTCTTAGGTTCTTCAAGATTGATGTACGAGCAAGATTATGGTGACAAGAATGGAAGCGGCATATACAAGAATTTTTGTTTTTAAGTGTAGGTGTAGGCTTTTAATCTTAGGTGTTTAGTAATTTTAAGGCTTTTAAGTGTGAGGGTTGGTAATTTTATTTTTATATCAAACTTGTATGAATAAAAATCGTATGAACAAATTTGGTTCATTGGCTTATTGGAATAAAATTTGACAAATATTTGATTTCTATACAATTTGACACATTTAATGACAGACATTTATCCTAGAATTTAATGACGGACTTTTAATCATAAAATTGTCCGTCTTTAAATACCCTTTCAATGACGGACGACTTTTAATGTCACGACCGACATTAAAAGAGTCTGTCATTGTAGCCTTTAATGTCGGGTGGGCTTTAATGACTAGCAATACCCGACATTAAGGACTAAACCCCTTTTCACTTTAAGAAGTTGTATGGTGTTTCCCCTCTTCTCTCAATACAGGTTCTAGTGTCAAATTAATTTTCTCCTAGTAAACTTGCCAGTCCCTTTTCACTTGAAGAAGTTGTATCATGTTTTCTCGTCTCTCAATACGAAATCTTTCAAAACCTACGTTCTGCTTTCGAATTAATTTTCTTCAAGTATCTTCATCCTCAACCATCCAAGCTATGAATTATGATACAATCAGCAACATGACATAAATGTGGACCAGTTTTGGCTCCTTCCTAGTTTAAACCTATTTTCTAGTAAGGCATTCGTCTTTGAAGTCGATCAGCTGTGTGTATGACTAGCTACAAACGACTGAAATATTTGCTTCCCCTCCCAAGCTTTTATCCTCAAAGTTGCTCGACTGGGGCGAATTCATAAAGTTCACATTGGCACCATGTTTTAAAATAGCCATGCTTGAACTCCTTCACAAGTCACTGCATTGACAAAATACAAAAATTTCAAAGTTTGATTAAGAAACTAGGTTAGTGCTCCTTCGTTATGAAGCTAAAATACAATATGAATGCATTTCTCCAAATCAATTGTTTATTATTGTTTACATTCAAATTATTAAGATCCCGTTTGATAACCATTTAGTTTTTTATTTTTTGTTTTTGGTTTTTCTTATAAAGTTTTTAAAAACCGTAGGTTTACTTTTTCAGAGTTTTTTTTTTTTTCCTCTCTTCTTCCCCCTTTGGTGGAAGGGGGTTGATTTTAAATTTGGTGTCTTTGTAAAAAGCTATAGGTCTAACTTGTGTTGCATTGATATGATATTTTCTCTGTTAGGTTTTCAAAAGAACTTTAAAATCTATAACATAAGCCTAAGAATGAGGTGGGAGGAGATTTTGTCAATGTAGATCATTGAACCTTTTGTTTTCCCATGACTTTCTTTCGTTTATTTATTTATTCATTATGTATATTGGGAACATAATGTTTTAGAGCTTCTCATGTATGTTTCACTGTAGGCATTTTTTCCTCGGTTCTTGCCAATACAAACAAATGGAAATCATAAATCACATTCCACGATAATAGAAAGTTGTTTTGTCAATATTTTTCATTGACAAGCTCTACCACGAATGTTACTTTCAAATTCTTTTTGTTTGTCTATGTTATTGAAAAGGACAACGATACATTTTTACTATGTATTTACTTGTATAGGTTACCGTCATGGTGAAGAAGTCTATGTTGGTTCAATATATTTGATAAAATGCTTTGAAGAATCTACAACAACACAATTAATGCTTACAACAGTCTTATGACCTTTGGTGCCATTTGAACTTTTGTCCTTCTTTTTTCTCCTTTTGTGATTTTGTACAGTTTACGAGTAATTTTTGGAATATCCAACATAGATTGTTTTGTAATTACTCAATCAATCCCATAAATTTGAATTGGAAAGGCCTTTTGTAATCCTTCCTTTGGGAGAAGGGATGCATGCCTTATCCTTTGTCCCCTAGGTTGTTTTGTTTTGATTTGGTGCCTCCTTGAATGAAAGTGTCGTTTCTTATTAAAAAAAAAAAAATGTGCATGTATTTCTATAGTACTTTTTTCTTTTCTCGGATGGAAAATGAGAGTGATCTTTCTAACCTTTGGTTAATAATTATTTTATTAGACAATCGTAGTATATTGAAAACTCACGATAGGCCAACAAGAGCTTAGCTCAATTGGCATATAGTTGTACTAACAATCACAAAGTCTGTGGTTCGAATCCCCCTTCCTACATATTATCAAAAAAAAAACGATAGTAAATATATTGCAATATCAAAATGAACAACAATATACTAATAGCCTTTCAAGAGGGCTATTTCTCTCCCAAGTGTTCCACAAATGGACAGTACCTTTAAAAGTCTCCACCCTTTCAAGGTATGTTTGGTTTAACTTTTTAAAGGTTTAATTTTGAGAAAAAATCATTTTGAAAAAAACTTTAGTGTTTGGCCACGTACCACTAAAAATGACTTATTTTGAGAAGAGAAACAATTCATTTCATTGATAGATGAAATAAAGGATGCTAAAAAAAAAACACCCAACGTCTAAAGACAATTACAATAAAGATCTCCAGCTAGTAATCAAGGTAGAGAGACTATATGCATTAAAAGGGTGTTTATTCCACTAAAAATGACTTATTAAAAGATGAGAGTGAGAAATAAACTATTTTGAGAGAAACACACAAGTAATTTGTTTAAAAATAGTTTTTAAGTATAATAATAACTTGTGAGGTATGTAACTAAACATATGAGTGTTTAAATTCTAAACAGTTTTTATACAAAATGTTTAAAAAGAAATACATTCTTGAAAAACACTTGAAGTATTATTCTCGGTATGTTCTTTTTCATCCATAATAATAAAAAAAAAAAAAACTTTAGGATTGTTTTGAAACATTAAAATAAAACATTTCAAAGTTTTTTTTTTAAATAAAAAAACATTTCAAAGTTTTTTTTTTTAAATTTTTGAAAAGAAAAAACATTTCAAAGTTTTGGATATAATTAAAAGTAATTTTTAATAATTTTAACCTATATAAAAATCTTACTAAAGAACCCATATAATCCAATCAGCTCACTGTGTAAAATAAAATAAAAAGTAAGTAAAAGAAATCGGAAACCCTAAACCCCTTCAGCTTCCTCGCACTCTCACGTGCTGCATTCTTCTTCCCGCCGGCTCCTCCTCCCTTTCAGCAGCTCAGTGTCGCCACCACCGCCGTCGCCTCTCTCCCGTTCAGTGCTGCTGCCGCGGCCGACTTTCTTCCGTTCGAGCCACCGCAGGCTCCCTCCTCTTGTTGTTACTGGTAGTCTCTCAATCTCCATCTGTCATTTTTCTCACTTGAAAAACTCGAATTAGGACTTTTCTAACGAAAGAAAGGAGGAGTTGTTTTGATTCCTCCCCCATAACAACAGTAGAATAGCAACGAAAAGGAAATCAGCCCTGCGGCAAATTAGGATTTCTCGAACTGCCGTGTGCTTGCCTTTTGATTTCTTGCATATGTCTGTTATTTGTGGCTTTGATCATCTATCTATATCTCTTTGGTCTCTGCTGAAATTGCATTGTTTCTGGTATTCCAAAATCTTCCAAAGCACCACCCACCATGAAGTTTCCAGCATCTCCATTCTTCGTTATTATCTAGAATCAGGCAAAGTAATCTATCGTCAACCAAATTTTCCTAACAAACATAAAGTCACAGATATATAATTAAAATAGTCTAGCCAATTTTCTTTCGGAAACTCACACCTCCATGGCTAGTTGTTTCTGGCTCCTCTAGCAAAGCGCACCTGCAGCTCAATGGATACCCTTATAACTAGAGAGAATGCTAAAATAGTAAATGTAGCAAAATATAATCAGGTTACTCAAGTTAAGAAGTATAACCGGATCATCGTATACGGGCCTGCTGATTCTCTTGCAAAGTGCATAATCTTTTCTCTCAACAAAACCTAATTGGAGTCTCTCATTTCGTCCTGTTTCTTCTCAGCATCACTTTCTTACTCTATAGTAAAAACTGCACATTTTTTTTTTTAGGTTTCTACAGGCTGAAGCTAAGGTTTTTCTTTTCCTCCTCTCTGGGCACTTATCTGAACGTTTTCTTTGGTTATTTTGTTATTACCCATCTAGATTTTTTAGTTAAATTTAAAACAAAGTAAAAGAATTGCGTAAGTCTGTTTTTCATGTGGGAATCAGGTTTGTTTTTGGTTCGTCTCATCGGAGCATTGGAAGAAAACATTTGAATGAAGTTGTTTGCGTGTGAACTGTTCGACGAAATGCCCAATTGGAGTTTTGATTGGTTACGTGTTTTTGCATTTATTTTTCATTCCGTTGTTTGATATCGAAGTGTTTTTTTTGCTATTTGTTGGTGTAAGGATTTAATTACCTGTGAGTATGAGCAACGAGGTTGATGCTTTTAAAAGTGTAGAAGGCTACAAACCCCCACCAGAGTTTGAGGAAGACGAAAGGGAATTGCTTACTAATATTTCTTTGTCTGACTCTGCAGAGCTTTGGCTTATTCAATGGCCTGCTAACCAAGTAAGATCTTATAAACTAATCTAGGAAAGTAGAATAGCTGCCTGCAATTTGGGAGAAATAAAAATGATGAAAAGCCCATAAGTGTTCTCTCTTTCAAAATTGAAGTTTGTTGCAGCCATTGCTAATTTGCAAATGCTGTCTAACTTGCGAGGGATTTATTCTTTTTCTTCAATGGGTATTGTAGGCCCCGGATTTTGATGGGCAAGAATTTTCTCTCCAACTTCATCCGGATGGACATTTGGGCAGCTTTCAGGGTTCATCAGGTAATTATAACTTTATCAATTATTTACCATGCGGACAATCTGATCTTAACAACCTTTTTTCTTGGTTCGTTGAATAATCTATTATCAGTTATTCAAAGAAGGCTCGTGTGAATATGCTTGAAATATTTGTGTTTGAATGTGAACTGCATCTATTCTGTTCGTTTTCTTTTTACAACAATTTCAATTTTTTCTTTGTTTCCATCAAAAGGAAAATCATATGATGTGGTCAGCTGTGTGGCTCAAGAACCTGAGGCTTCTGTTTTTCTACCATCTTCATCAGACACCAGATTAGGTAAATGCCCTTGTTTCTGTTAGAGCAAAATTATCTTTATTCTAAATTTGTTTACTTGACATGTTAGTATCAGTCTCTTCATTGCAGTTACATTCTCTCTCTCCTTTTTCTGTACTTAATCTGCACCAGCCCTACTTTCCTTCCGAGCTTCAGTTTCAGAGTTCCTATATTCTAGATTAGGAGATGGTGGTTTCACTTTTAATACTAATGATGTTAATGCCTAGATTTCTAGCTTCTTCTTCATCCTCAATGAATGGATTCGTTATGTTTTCAAATACCGGTATGTATCGATTAGTGTGGTCTAGAGCTTTAAACTACTCCTTCCATCAGCAACGTTTGTCGTTGGTTGCTGGTTCTTCAACTACAAGTCTTAACAATTTATTAATTTGCGCCAGCCCTGCTTTCCTTCCGAGCTTCGGTTTCAGATTTCCTATATTCTAGATTAGGAGATGGTAGTTTCACTTTTAATACTAATGATGTTAATGCCTAGACTTCTAGCTTCTTTTTCGTCCTCAGTGAATGGATTCTGTATGTTTTCACATATCAGTATGTATCCATTAGTGTGGTCTAGAACTTTAAACTATTCCTTCCATCATCAACGTCTGTCGTTGGTTGCTGGTTCTTCAACTACAAGTCTTAACAATTTATTAGCCAGTTCATATGCTATCACTTCATTCAACTTTCTGCCATGTCTAAATGCGTTGGGATGCAAACGAACAATGTTGGTACTTTATGCATCTCAATTCAAGTCCAATGTCTCTTGATGTTTGTTTACATCACATCATATTCTAGTTGCATGATCCCCTATTGTACGAGTAGATTAACCATTCATTTTAATATCAATTCATCTTCCCTTGATAAAATTCTTCTGTGTTTTGATTTGTCCTTCTACCCCTGAAGTTGGAAAGATTGCCCGGCGGATATCTCTCGTGCATTACCCAGAACCTGAAGAACTCGAAAAGGCCACCCCTATTAAATCAGTGTATCAAAAATCTTCTGGAATTTCATTGACCTCTTCATCTCGCCAAACTACAACATCCCGAGGCCCACACTCGAGCAGTAGAAGAACAAGCTCTAGCCGAAGTAGTAAACCAAGAAGTTCAGTATCTGAATTTGAGGAACCACCAAAGCCTTCAAGTGTTAAACAGGAACCAGAACCTTCTGAGTCCAGAGATCATCTGAAAAAGGATTCATCGAAAAGAAAACGCACACATGAACCTAGTAGATCAATCGACCACTCGACTCAAGATTCAGGACGAGGTCATAGTGCAGTAACTTTTTCAGGATCCTCTGGCCGATCCAGTGAAGGTAAAACTAAAAAGCAAAAGAAATGATTGAGGCTTCTGCAAACTTGAAGTGTTCATTAGTTTTTGACAGGTCACTGAAGTATGTCTGTACTCTTATTTCCCTGTTTTCTTTGCTTGGATTAGTTTTGAGTAGTTGTTTTGTGTCATGGGAAATTCTCCCTCTGATCAGATATATGCTATAATGAATACTTAATGAAGATATTGTTAATTATGAATTAATAGTAAATATTTTTTTTTTAATTCATCTAAACTGTGAATTAATACTACATGGAATTGATTTGGATATAGAATAAGTTTTGATATATTTAATTTTATTTTCACTCCACATTCTATTAAATGAACACAAATTTGATTCTTAGATGTTTGATTCTCTTGTTCATCAAATACAACAATCTAATGTCTTTTAGATCTTTGATTCTTATATTGAAAGTTTGGACATTTGTCACTTGAATTCATCCAACAAAACAAATACCTGATTTACTGCTAGTGCTACTCTTTTGAGGATCTTTTAAATTACTATTTTAGCTTTAGTTTCATGTTTTTTCTTTAAAAAACTTGCTTTCTACCAGTTTCTTTGTTAGGTGAATTATATAAAATGCTTTGAACTTTAGGGTTTACGAGTATGTTTTAATGATGTGAGGATGATTCCTTTGTATTTAAAATTTGTGTTGAAGGTATTACTTCCTCTACCCTATCAAATGGAGGCTGGTAATCTAAAACATTAGAGATATTCAGTCACAAATATTGATACTTTTTTATTTTTTGAACAACGTAAGGGTGGGGAATTGAACTTCTAACCTCTTGATTAAAGTATAAGTTTTATGTCAGTTGAGCCATACTCTTGTTGGTAATATTAAAACTTTTACTCTATGATATGTAGCATAATTTAAATGATTTCTCTCTTCTCAAGTCCTTTGAAAATTATAATAATAATAATCTAGGATTTTAAGATGATATTTTCAAACACTCCAATTATCTTACCAACTAGACAGTTCTAGTGTTTCAATGATTGTGACGCACCATGTCATGTCTATGATTGCATATCTATCCATAAGAGCACCTAATGACTTTTTAATATAGCTTATTTTTAATGATAAAGATAAATGAGTAATGCTAATATTTTTAACCATTGGAAACAAGCTAAATCAAAATGTCAATAGGAGCTCTTATCGATCGGTGTATAAGTAAACTTATTTTTTACATTTCAATAGTACATAAAGACCTAACTACTTAAAGTATACCGTGATGGGCAACTTCTATTACTAGTATATCATGACAAAACATCACACATACCAAAATCAAGCTATAAAATGAAAATACAAAAATCAAAACTATGAAAAGTAGCAAAGCAAAAGTTGGAAACAATACTCCTTAATTTGGGTAGGAGGTGTGAAGTAAAAAATTTCCCAAGTCATTTATTGTGGGAATGACTAAGGAGAAAGAAAAGGTGAAGAGAAAGGGAAGATTTTTATTGAAATGGAAAGGACATGGTGTCCTTATTCAAATGGACATGTAACCATCTGATGTTACAGACACAGTATATTACATAGTATTATTTAGGGTAGAGAGAGAAAAAAAAAGAAGAGAGAGAGAGAGAGAGGTCCTCCAAGTTTAAGGAGTAGCCTTTCTGTGAAGGGCTAAAAGCCTACCAATACAACACCAGATGAACCTAATAATAATCCAATGTCCATGTGAACTTCTCAAATTTTTTTTTTTTTTTTTATGACCTAATTTCAGCTGCCAATTAAATGGTCTCTCTGTTATTGTACTTTTAGAATTCAAAACATAAAATGCAAAACATATTTGTAATATTAATATAAGATCATGAGTGGAGCAAAGAAGGAAAGAACAATTGTTACATGCTTTAGCTTAAGGTTTTAAAGTTTTGAGCATTAATAAATGAATTCATTGTCTTTAAAAAAAATAATAAATAATTTTTCAAAAAAAATAATAATAATAAATAAGATCCCGTTTGATAACCATTTGTTTTTTGAAAATTATGTTTGTTTTCTCTCAATTTTCCTACTATGGTTTTCATTCTTGTCAAGAGCAAAGTTTTGGAAACCTATTTTTTTTAGTTTTCAAAAACCTTACAAAATTGGTTTGGTTTTTTGAAAACATGGAATGAATGTATTAGAAAAACAAAGAAATATGTAGGTGGAACTTGGAAGTATGGTTATAAGCTTAATTTTCAAAAACAAAAAATCAAATGGTTATCCAACGAGTTTTTAATGAATGAATTCATCTCTTTTATAAAAAATCAAAATTATTTCTAAGCATGAAATAATTAAATATCATGGAAATCTTGAAAAAATATTTGTATTACTTAAAAATGTTCTTTCATCTCAAGTTCACTGAAATTATTTATTTTAGCATTTTATTAAATATTAGGAAAAACTATTTAAAGTTTTAGTATAATTATTTTCGGTTCAAATACTATTTTAGTCTTTATACTTTTGAAATTTGTTATACTTTTTAGAAGTTTGAACGTCCTAATTTAGTTCTCATATTTTCAATAGACCCTAAAATTAGTTTCTACAGTCAGTTTGTGATTAATTTTTGGGAAAAATGCGTTTTTGGTCACTGAGTTTTGAGGAATATGTGTGTTTGGTCCCTAAGTTTTCAAAATAGATATTTTTAGTCCTTGAGTTTTGAAAAATATGTTTAAAAGGTCCCTAAGTTTTGAAAATAGACTTTTTTAAGTTCATAAGTTTTGGAATATGTGTTCAAAAGGTCCCTAATATTAATTTTTCAGTTTTTTAAATTAATACTTTCTAATTTTTTTAATTCACAAAACTATTCAATATTAAAAAACAATAAAAATATTAATTAAAAAAAATGAAAAACTAATATTAGGGACCTTTTGAACACATTTTCCAAAACTTATGAACTAAAAAAGTCTATTTTCAAAACTTAGGGACCTTTTAAACATATTTTTCAAAACTCAAGGACTAAAAATGTCTATTTTAAAATTTTAGGGACCTTTTAAACCTACTTCTCAAAACTTAAAGACTAAAAAGGTCTATTTTGAAAACTTAGGGACCAAACACACATATTCCTTAAAACTCGGGGGCCAAAAAGGTAATTTTCCCTTAATTTTTCCAGAAAATAATTAGTCTCTCTATCGACCTTTTCTCTACAAATTTTGAAAACACATTCACATGGTGTATTTTCTTTATAAGAAATTATTATTATTATTATTATTTTGCAAAGTTAGAAAAAGAAATTAACTTCAGACTAATGTGATGGAAACTAATTATAAGATTTATTGAATTATAACAATTAAATTTAAACATTTGAAAATTCAAAGATGGAAAGGAAATAGGGTCGGTTGCAAGGATAGCAATATGGGCCAAAATAATTGCAAATCTAGCAACCCACAAAAAAAATTGCAAAAATGGCAAAATCTAATAGTTTGTGTGTTGCATTTACTAAAATACCCCTCCAGATTTTCTTTCACTGATAGAAAGATTTCTATCACTGATAGATTCTATCAGTGATAGAAATTTTCTTTCACTGATAGATTCTATCATATGATAGAAAATTTGTCTACTACTGATAGATTCTATCGGCGATAGATATTTTTCTATCACTTGTTCGGTGTTCTATCAGTGTTTGGTTGTTGTTATTTGGTTTTCTATCCGTGTTTGGTTTTTGTTTTTCAGTGTTTGATTTCTATAATCGTTCGTTTTTGCTTTATTTTTCAATGCTCGATTTCACCTTGTATCACCATCGCTGATAGAAACACAAGATCTTCTATCACTGGTAGAAAAGTATCAGTGATAGAAAGATTTTCTATAACTCACGAAAAGTTTTTCTATCGGTCTCAGTGATAGAGATAGAAAGTTTTTCTATCACTCATAGAAAAAATTTCTATAAGTGATAAGAAGATTTCTATCACTGATAGGTTCTATCAGGGATTGAAATATTTTCTATCAAGAGTTTTCTATCATTGATAGAATATCTTTCTATCACTGATAGATTAGTAAAAATTCATATCAGTGATAGAAATCTTTTATCACTGATAGAAAGCTTTTCTATCGGTGATAGAAAGTTTTTCTATCACTTATAGATTATATCGGTGATAGAAAAATTTCTATCGGTGATAGAAAGATTTCTATCGGAGATAGAAAGATTTTTATGGGTGATCAGGGATTGAAAGATTTTTTATCAAAAGTTTTTCTATGATTTTCTATAAAAAAAAAAAAAAAATTTTATCACTGATAGAACCTATCAGTGATAGAAATCTTTTATCACTGATAGAAAAAATTTCTATTAGTGATAGAAATCTTCTATTCTATCAGTGATAGAAACTTTCTATCATTGATAGAAAATTTTTCTACCACTGATAGAATCTATCAGTCATAGAAATTTTAGTGATAGAAACTTTCTGTCGCCGATAGAAAATTTTTCTACCACTGATAGAATCTATCAGTGATAGAAATATCACTGATAGAAACTTTATTCTATCAGTGATAGAAAGTTTCTATCACTAATAGAAACTTTATTCTATCATTGATAGAAACTTTCTATCACTGATAGAAAATTTTTTTATCACTGATAGAATCTATCAGTAATAAAAAGACTTTCTATCAGAAAAAAAAAAAAAAAAAAAACAGACGAGAAAGAAGAAGATGGGCACACAGGGGCAATTTAGGAATATAAAAAATTAATTAAAAAATTTTGCCATATTTGCAAATATTTTTAAAAATTGCTATATTTGTCACCCATTACAATTATCCAAGAAAATAACTCTCAAAATAAGATAACTAGAATAATATTTTAACCTTTGTTTTATTACTATTATGTCTTAGTGTGAAAAAAATGCAAAGATCACCTGAATTAATTATATTCAAATTATTAGATATAATAAAAAATATATATAACATAATTAATAGTAAAGAAAATTAAAAGACATATATGAATGAATAACCTAAGGTGAAATTCGACTCGGCCCTAGAAAAAAAGAAAGAAAAAAAAAAAAACTCAAGAAACAAATCAATTCATATGATTATTTTTACTTATTTTGAACTCAAACAACAAACAAATCCATAAGTCAACCTTTGATCTTACTAGTCCATAAAGTTAATTAAAGCTTAACTTCAATGTATTAAATTGTTGTCGATATATATGCCGACATTTTCATCGATATTTCCACATGTTCATGGAGTTCGACATCAACATGAGGGGTGAATCAATAAAATATAAACAAAATACCAATAAAATGTAACTAATTTGGAGATAGTATTTATAATAAGTATTTTAATTTATTTTAAATATATATAACATTTATTTATTAATTTAAATATTTTTTCAAAAATATCCATCGGCATCAATATTTTGTTTACAATTTCATTGACATTTTCATAAAATTGCGACTTCGACATTTCGGTCGACGTTGACATTTTAACATTTGATTAACTTACAAGTTTATGGTTGTTGATAAAAATATTTAGGTTAAAAATTACTTTTTGATTCTTGAACTTTCATGAAAGTGACAATTTGGTCCCTAAACTATGATTTGTAACAATTTAGTCCACGTACTTTCAATTTTGTAACAATTTAATCCTTAAATTTTAATAATTAACAATTTAGTTCTTGTACTTTCAAATTTGTAACAATTTAATCCTTGTCACAAAAAAAAATCATCAAAATTAAATGTTGGTTTTTATTATTTAATAAATAAACATTGTAGCTTATAAACATATTGGATCCCAAATTAATTTATTAATATATCTATATAAGAAATTTCACTAAATCGTTACAAATTTGAAAGTACATGGACTAAATGGTTACTTCTTAAAGTTAAGGGACTAAATAATTACAAAATTGAAAGTACATAACTAATTCGTTTCAAAATTGAAAGTACAAGGACTAAATTGTTTCAAATCAAGAAACTAAATTGTTACTTTCATGAAAGTTCAGGACTAAAAGTGATTTTAACCAAATATTTATAAAAGATTAAGTGTACTTTTCAACAAGTTTAACATAAGATCTTTTGTCTAAAATTAAGACTCTTTAATTTTGGTCAATCTGATTATAGTTCAACTAGTTAAGACATATATCATCAATTAAGAGGCTAAAGATTCAATTCTCCACTCTCACCTATGGTTGAACTAGAAAAAAAAAAAAAAAAAAAAATCATACTTTTGGACCAATAAAAAAAACAGATCCTTTTTCCCCTTTTTAGGGTCTGTAATAGAATAAAAAGAAAATGATTTTTACTCAATTATAAAATTAAGAATTCCAATCTAGAAGAAATTGATATCAAGTACTTGTGGTGCATCAATTACAATTTTAACTAGTCTCATAATCAATTAATTATTTTTTTCTAGTAAATCAGGAATGTTTGTTCTATATTATTAAAATTTTCTTAAAAACCAATTAAGGCAAGTTTGAGATCTTTAGGGCCCGTTTCGTAACGTTTTCGTTTCTTGTTTCCTTTTCTTCATTTTTAATAAAGAAAAATAGAATTTCAGGACCCTAACACCCCTACATTCAATAATATTAAACCTATATTCTTATTTATGTTTGGAAAAAATTGGAAACAAGAACAAAAAATGAGAAACTAGTTTTAGTTGTTCCCAAAAGATCTATACAATTTTTTGGAGTGTTTCTAAAAAATGAAAAACAAGAAACATGCATAGTTATTAAATGCTTATATTTCTTAATAAAATTAGAAACAAGAAACGGGAAACGTTACCAAACAGGTCCTTAATTGACCTAAATAAAGAAAATCGTCGATCCAAACTAGAGCATATACATACACAAAAATAAATATATCTTTTTTACTACTCAAAACAAAATATTTGAACTTATCAACATAAGTTTCTAAGCATCAACCACAAACCAAAAAAACAAAGGTTTCAAAAGTCAAACTACACACCTAATTAAACGTACTACATAGCTATGAATTAAAAATAAAAATAAAAAAAATCTAGTACTCCACGCCAACCTTTTATTCACTTTTTCATACATATTCACAAGTACTTCACAACAAAACCTTCTTTACTTTAAAATGATAAAAGATAAATTTGATTGTTAGAACAAAGCTAAAGATTTTCATAGAGATCGGCAAAATCTTTATCTTTATCTTCTAACCTTTTACATATAAATCTTTATATTTATAAAGCTTAGAATAAAAGGAGGCAAATTAGTGGAAATAATTTTAAATCTCAAAATTTTCTATATAATTTTTGTGGTAATTTTGACCACCTCGGAATTCAAGCATTAAGTAGGACAACATAGTACCGACCCAAAGACGTGACCATAAGGCAGACCCGAAGGAGAGGCGAAGGGGTTCGTGGGCCATGCGTGTGGGTCAAGTTTCTCTCCCTCTGTTTGGTCCCTAGTATTCTTGGCCATCTCGGTTCAACCTAGTTTAGGCCAGGTCGATCTCCAAGCGCCTAGTAGAAACCCTACGATGGTATATAAACCCTCATTTGTCATTAAAGAAGGGGTCTCGAACTCTATTCTCTAAACTGTCCTCTTAATCTTGCATGCTCTATGGATTTCCATATTTTTCCTTGCTGATGTGAGACAATGTGGCAAGCACCACACCAGCTTTCTCCTCCCAAACAAATTTACTGTTGGTGGCACGTGAAGGTCTCCGTTCTCCTTGCCTAGATTTAGGCATCAACAATTTTTTTTTTTTTTATTACAAGACAATTTAGTCACCACACAATTACCCACTCCTTTCTTTTTCACTTGTTCCTAATTAATCTTAAACTCATAACTTCAAATATATGGCCAACTTGAATCTTGAGTATAAATAATTCAAAGACACCTACGTTACTAATTTTTTTCTAATCGTCTCCAAGGACCTGCATTGAATATGGATTTTGTATAAAAAAAAAAAAAAAAAAAAAAAAAGAAAAAAAAAAAATTGTATGGATGGAAAAGAAACAAAGATTGCACATATTTATGAGTGGAAAAGGGAAAAAAGAAAGAAAAGAAAAGAAAAAACTTTGGCAGAAGGAGCAGGAAGGTAACTTCTGAAGATAGAGAACAATTTAAGTGTGTGTGTGAAGATTTTAATAAATGAGGAAGAAGACGACAGACAACCAGACAGGTAGCTTTCTAATCTCAGAAAAGCTTCCTGCTTCCTATAAATATGGATTTCTCTTTACAATCCAAATCAAGTTATATTATTATTATTTAAAAAAAAAAAAACATATTACATTATTATTATACATGAAAACTACCCCCACCCACAAATTAAAACACAACACCACCATGAACAGTCGCCATCAAATTTTTGATTCGCACAACAACTTGGATTTTTCACTACTTCTTAAACAAAAACAAACAAACATTCAACTTCTTATCTCCATTCAACATGATTATTGTGCAAATTTTGCCTCTCATCCACCCAACATCATCATCATCATATTCTTCTTTTCAATTTCAGAAGTAAATTATGACAAATTTATAATTTCCAAATTTTATGAAATATTTACTTACTTCTTTTCTTTCTATTAAAATTTTGTGATGTTCGAGTTTTTCGGTAACTCAATCATTAAGAACTTTTCAAGTTAGACGTATTTGAAAAAAGCTTTATGTTGGTCGATGACCTTCTGTAAATTTTTCTAGAAAATATGTGAGTGAAAGCAAAGCTTCACTCTTAGAAGCAGTTTCGAACAAGTATGGTGACACAAATCCTAGGCTTGAGGAATTACAATATTGCTACGAATCGAAACTGTCTCTCGCAAGATTTAAAGTTCTAATTAAGTAGTCACCCTAACTTAAATTCATTGTTTAAAAAAAAAAAGAAATGAGATTTGAATTCATTTTTCTAATTCTTATAAATACATTTGTTTTATATATGTCAGGGGTAAAAAATCGTCAAAGACCATTCGGATCGGAAGACTCGAAATTGCCGGACTCAGATTGGGAAAGAACGACCCAAGTATGAGACCGAGGAGATGGTCGACCTCGACATTGCCGAGGCCGATCAAGAGGACGAGCCCGAGCCCCGTCTTGGTGCCCAACAATACGAACTCCCGAGGACCATATGCAAACCCTAAGAGGAAAAAAGGATAAATATGATGAAAAGTAACCTGAGAAGGGATCAAAATCCAAAATCTAAACATACACAGGTACGACTGAGTTCTCCCGTTACATTATGCTATTTTCTCATCTAAAACTAACTTAAGCATCGAAGTGTGGCGTGTGGACTACATCACACCAATGTGCAACATTTACTTGTCTTGCAGGTCACATCTATTCCACTTATCAACAAATTCACTGTTGGTTGTCACGTGGAGTAGAGACAATTGGTCCGAGCAAAATTTGACCATCAACAATATATATATATTGTAATTAGTGTTTTATGCACTTCGGTATACTAGGACTACCAAAATATCGTGATTAAAAGAAATAGGATTTAAAATCACATAGGATCGATTTAGAATAATTCAAGATAAACATACAACCAAATTCATATAAAATCCATCTAAATTATAAAACTTCTAAGTTAAGACAACAAACGATGAGATAAAACATTCATATTTCAAGAGAAACTTTTTTGGAAATTTAAAAGTCAACACAACTAGCCGATTCTGATGATTTGAGAATCTTCATGGTTATAATCAGTAGGACCACATGCAGTCAAGTTCACTGGAGTTCATGGATCTGGGTTCGTCGGAGACAGGCCAATTTCCGGCGGAGCTGCAGGCGGCGGCTACATCGGCGGAGGAGGGGATGTTCCCATGGTGGAGCGGCGGCGGCGGAGAAGGGAGGTTGGCCGGAGAGTAGAAGAACGGAAGTTGGAGATTCTCCTGCAGGCTCCGAAGACTTGGGAACGCCGACAGGCCGATGCTCCGGTGGAAGCGGGCAGTTGGGTCGGCGGCGAGAAGTGGCGGCGGAGTGGAAAAATCATAACTTGGGATGTTGAAGCTGCCGCCGGTGGTGGTGGAGAAACAGGACACGTGCTCTCTTGCAGTTGGGCTGTTGTACGAGCAGCTGTCACGGTCGGTTATGTTACCAGACGCCGCCGTGCCGGTCGCTGGAGCTGAGTAAAGTGACGAATCAAGCAGTGGCGGAAGAGACACTGACGACGGCGAACTAGGTTCTGGGTAGACATTGATTGAACCGGGAATAAACCGAGCTTTCTTCGAACCGCCGCCATTGCTGGAAGTGGCGCCGCCACCTCCTCCGGTGCCGGAGCCACTCTTCTGAAACACCCTTGAAATCACCCATTCATCCTGAAATCAACCAATAACAATAACAAATTTCTTATTAGTACCACAAATTCTTCAAAGAATTAGAACCTCCAATCTTCTTTCAAAAAAAAAAAAAGATTGGTAATTGGTAATTAAATTCTTAAAAATCTTAGCTTTTAATATAATCGTTTAAATTAAATCCAAATAAGAGAGTTATTTTTACTTCTCACTAATGACTTATGATGCGACCCTTATCTATCGATAGAAATAAAACAAATAAACTAACCCACTTTACCCAATAAAGCTCAAGGGTTAAATTTTCTTTTCTTTCCATAGATTAAAGCATTTACCAAGAGATTAAACATTCAAAATCTCACCCACAGCCACACATTTAGTGAACTAAAAGAAAAAAAAAAATCAAAATTAACCCTCATTTGATCATCATCACCAAAAAAACAAACACATAAACCCTAACTTCCACTAAAAAAAAGATAAATTTTTTTCGTACGAAGAAGGGTTGATAAAACAAATCCCAACGTACCCTTTACACAGAAAAGGCTAAAAAACAAGTATCATTAATAAACAAGAGAGACACCAAAAGGGCAAACAAGAAATTAGATCCAAACTTCATAATTCACTGTTAGGGTTTCTGAGTTTTCCATTTCTCTTCCAATGGGACAATAATAATCAAGAGAAAAACATGATAAAGCAACTACCTTTGAACTTCTCGAAAGATAATGATAAGCAAATTTGCCTTCAAGCCTATATTCATGCATAACCCAGTTGCTTTTTTCCCCTTTCGGAGCTCTCCCTCTGTAAAACACCAATGTCTTCTTCATCCCCACCAACGAACATGTCTTCGCACTGTAAATTTCCCGGTCCTTCCCGGTCGCTTTCCAGTACCCGGCCTCCGTCGCCCGGTTCGTCCGTAGACCGGTCGGATACTTCCGGTCCCGGAGGCTGAAGAAATACCACTCTTTCTCTCCCATCTTTGCTTTCTCTGCCATCGCATGTGAAATGACCGTTAAACCCAAAAGCTTAATCTAATAAATTCGTATAAAAAATTAACTTAATCTCAGTTTAAACCCCTGCCCATTTGAATTTCTGTTTTGATTTTTTGAAAATTAAGTCTATAAACACAACTTCTACCCATATCGTCGAAAACTTATCTTCGCTTTGTAATTTAGCAAACAATTCAAAAGAAAAAGAATAGCATAATTTACAAACACAAAATGTTTATCTATAAAATTAAATGAGAATGCACTTATCCACGAGTGCTTTATCTAAAAGTGGTTTGGGAAGAAGCATTATGGAGAAAAATGATTGATTAGTACCGGGAAGCTCCCAAGGCTCGCACTTGTTGAGGTCAACTTCAGCAATGGCTCTACCGGAGAAGCTACTGTCGAGAACCTTCTTGAGAAGGTAGTAAGTGATGAGCTCCTCGTCGGTGGGATGGAAGCGGAACCCGGGAGGGAGGTGGTGGTTGTCGCCGCAGCCGCCGCCGGCGACGGCGTCGTAATGAGCAAAGGAAGAAACATCCATGGCAGCGAAAAGGCAAGAAATTGAAGGGGAAGAAAGAAATCTAAGGGAAACCCAGAAGAGAAGGGTCAAAACCCAGATGAAAAATCCATAGAGCGAAGTGAAATGGAGATCAAAGATGTGTGGGGAAGGGAAGAGAGGGGAAAGATAATAAAAGGGTGGAAAAATGTGGGTTTTTTTTTTTGGTTTTTGAAAATGTGTATGCGTCAGGGTGGGGTTGTGATTTGAGTATGCGTGCGTGCGTGAGGAAGTGTGCAGGTATTCCTATGTCAGTGAAGAAAATCAAATGAAAACCCAACATATCAACTTCTTATTTTTTTCTCAGTTTCTCCTACACACTATACAATCAAAACTTTTTCCTTTTCCCTTTTTCTTTTTTCTTTCTTGGGTTTTTGTCTATTTCTGTTTGTTATTTTAAAAAAGTTTAAGTTTGTAACACTCCATCAAATCCATTTGTGAACGGGGTTTTAATTTGTGTCTGATAGATCTTTCACGTTTGAAAATGTTTGCTATGAGGTTTTTGAAATTTTAACTTTGTCTAGCTTGTTACTAATTTATTAAGGATTAGACTTTTTCTTTAGTGCATGTTTGGGAGTGGTTTTGACATGACTAAAATCACATTTGTCAAGTTCATATATACTATCAAAATTAATTTTGAAATATTAAGAACATGTTTCAGATTAATTTTGAATATAACAAAAGTGATTTTGACCATTTTAAAATCAGTTCAAAACATGCATTTAAACAATCTAGTAAAGACATAGTTGAAAGGTGAGAAGGTTTTATTAGATACGAAATTTATTTTTGTGTGTCATTTGTTTCGTGGATTTTGGAAAATATGTCAAATAGTTCAAGACATTAAATTGAAAGGTTAGATATTTATTGGAAGCTTTTTAGAGTTGTGAGGTTTATTAAACACAAGATTAAAAGTTAAAAAAATTGTTTTAAAGTTTGTTGACATATTAGAGACAGATCTTGAAAATTTGTGAACTAGACTACTTTGTTAGTTTAACATTTATAGTAAGTTGTTTAATGTTTTCATGGTTGTGTATAGTTTGTTTTCTCTACTTTAAAATTGTTTCCATCAAATCTTATAATTGTTAATTATCATTATCATCAATTTTATTAGTTTTAACGTACTTTTTGTGTGTCATGATGACCGCTATTGTTTAAGGATAATATGTCATGCGATTTACTCGTCACACATAACCCTTAAGTGATATATTGTTGGTGCATGGTTTGTAAATGCCAAACAAATTAAAGTTAGGGATATATTAGTTAACTTAAAATTAAAATTTGAAAAACATATTAAAAACATTTTAAAAGTGGGAGACTAAATAGAAGCCATAAAAGTTTAGAAACTTATTGAAAAAAGAAAAAAAATTAAGGTTTAGGGTTTTATTTCTTTATGTCAGTTGAACTATGCTGACACCAAAAGTGAAATTTATTCCATATAAAACCCACTTCAAACATTAGATGCATCTAACATTATACATAAAATTACCAACTACATTATTCTACCCCTCAAATAATTTGAGATAGAGATTATTTTCATTATATTTTATAGGGAATAAAAAGAGAGAGAGAAAAAAAAAAAAAAAAGATTTTCTTCTCTCTGATTTTATAAGAGAGAGAGAAAGATGAGAGAGAAAGAAAGGGGGTTCATTTTCAGCATTGTATCAATAAAGCTGTTTTCAAATCTCTTCCTGTCAGCACAGTGAAAGCATTTAAAAAAAATTATTAAAACAAACAAAAAAAACTACAAACTTTTATATTCACATATGTATATATATATTAATTTTTAAAACTCTCTCTCTCTCATATTGTCTCTTTTTGTTTGCTTCTTCTTTTGTTCCATCAAGATTTTATATGTATGTATGTATGTATGGTATGGATAATGGATGGATGGAAGAAGAGAGGTAGTAGGCTTACAATATTGGCCACATCCTTTTAAGGATTCGTTTGGTAATTAATAATTGCTATACTCCTTTTGGCTTCTTTTTTGGTTTAATGTTTTCCACACTGTTACTTAATCGGAAAAAGAAAACGGCAAATCCTGTTTCCCAAACACACCCTTCTTCTTATATATATATATATATATTTAACAATAACATTACAAAATTGCTTTCGACATTTCATCATTGTATTGCCAGACCACATCCACATCCACAGCACATCCTTTCCTTTTTTTTTCTCTCTCTCTCTCTCCTCTCTCTTAATCACCTATATAAAAACACCATGTGTTTTTTTAGAGCTTCATTTTTTAAATAAATAAAACTTAAATTTATGTCCGTAAAAGATTAGCGAACTCATCTACGATAATGTCAATATATTCAACTGGTGAAAACATGTACGTTTCATCAATCCGTCAAAGGTTCAAATCTTTGCTCCCTAGATGTTCGAATTGATTAAAAAATATATTGACTTCTTAATCTTGAGTTATTTTTTAAATGAGCTATTGATGGCAAAATCTGGACAGGCAGAACTCATCTGACCTTCACGTGCCACCAGCGGTAAATTTGTTTGAGAGGGGGGAGACGTGACCTGCAAGACAGAAAAACCTGCACACCGGTGTGGTGCTTGTCACACCGCCTCCAATGCTTAAGTCAGAAAACGAAAGAAGGAGAGCAAGAGGAGAGAGTAGATAATAGAGTTCGGGATCCTTTCTTCAATGATGAAGAAGGGTTTAAATACTTGTTCCTGCTCTAGGGTTTTTAGGCATTCGAAGGCATTTCGAGCTGAACCAAGTGGAACTGGGACAGCCAGGGGTAGTAGGGACCGAACGGAGGCGGGTAGACTCGGGCCACGCAAGTGGGTCTAGTGGTCGGCCTCGGCCTCGGGCTGAGGCCGACCATATGGGTCGGGCCTCAGCCCGGTCCCTCCAACCTTGGCCCGACCTTTTGGCCCGTTTCGCCTTCGGGATCCATCTTCAAGTTCTATTTCTGGGCTCGTGTCAGGTTGTCCTCGTCAGCTCCTTGTACATCGAAGTGGTCCAAAATTACCTATAACATGAGCCAAATTATATATTTTGAGTGAAATAGTTTGTAACTCACTTATATTCATTTTTTGAAAAGAATAATACTTGGTTGCTTACTTACAGACCACTATTAAAATCTTGACAACTAAGAGATAAATGTAGAAAAATTATATATATATATATATTATCTCTTATAGTTGTCACATCTTAATGGTGGTGTGTAGAGAGTAACTAAATATTATCTTTTTTAAAATGTATTTTTAGTTCATTAACTATTTTTCATGCTGATAGTTTATTGCTCTATCAAAAAATTGACATAAAACAAGTTTCTCGTTAAATAATTGTATTTTTAAGTTGTGAATGAATGACTTGTAAAAGTTAATATTATTGTGTAGCGTGAGTAATAATGTAAAAAAAAAAAAGCGTTTTAGATACAATTACATATACCTACTATTATATATATACTCACTTCTATATATTGAGCTAAAAAAAATCAACTATTCAATATATTATTATTTTTTTTACAAAAAAAAAAAAAAAGAATTCATAACTAGAAATTGTACAATCACCTCCCCGTTAATATTTGGGGAGAGCCAAAGAGGAAAATTGGAATTCCAAAACCACACATTATCATCTTCCAAATTGGAAGAGAGATTATGATCAACATTTACAAATAACATAGCAACAAAACGATGCTAACGATGCAATATCGATCCACAGTTCAATATTAGATTGAATACTCCATTGATAAATTAATCCATTAATATACATTTTCAAGTCTCAATCATAGACTACAGCTTTGAAATTACATTTGAAATAATAATAGATGGGAATGCAAATAAATATCCTGTTAAAAGAGAGAGAAGATCAATGTTCTTGTGTAAAGTCTTCTCAAAAAAAAAAAAAAAAAAAAAAAAAAAAAAAAGTTATTGTGTAAAGTGATTAAATGGTGATTGGATTGGATCATTAAATTCCATAAATTGAAATCTCAGTACCACAGAATAATATGAAAAATGAGTTAGTAAAATTTAAAAAAAAAAAAGAGGAAAAAATAAAATTGAAATAACAATTCAAAGGGCATTTGGCCATCATTTTCAATTGTCATAGCAAAAATAGGAACCTCTCTGGCCTTAACAGAACCCCATCATTATCCAAAATATTCCATTTATTCCAACCTTTCCCTTTCATCCCCACACCCCCTTTTCATTTTCTTTGCTTTCCCAACCATTTTTATTTTCTTTTATAAGTTTTCAGTTTTTTTTTTTTCCTTCCTCCAATTATATAACTACCAAGAGGAGATTAAAAAATTTGAAGTTAGAATAAGGAGATATAAATGGTAATGGAGGCATCGCCTAAATTATATTCATGTCTCTAATTATTTACCCTTCCTACGATAAATAGAAAGTGAAACAATAGTAAGAACGTCACGTGAAAAAGTGATGGTAGACTTTACTTTTCTCGACTTCTTTATACATATTTATTGATTAAAGAAAGAAAAGAAGAGGCTAGTAATTCAAATGTGTTATTGACATAGATGCATACAACTCATTGTAAGGAAATTGGGAGAAAACAAGGCTTAATTTTTAAAAACCAAAAACCAAATTGTTATCAAACGAAACCTTAGGCCCCGTTTGATAACGATTTGGTTTTTAGTTTTTGGTTTTTGAAAATTATGCTTGTCTCTCCTCAATTTCCTTGCATGATTTTCATCTTTGTTAATGATACATTTGAATTTCCATTCAAACTCTACAAACAAAAACAAGTTTTTGAAAACTACTTTTTTTAGTTTTCAAAATTTGACTTGATTTTTGAAAACAAGGGAAAGATGTAGACAACCAAACAAAGAAACTTAAGGTCCCGTATGGTACAAGGTTTTTGGAGATGGGAATGGGCAATGGTTTCTAATATGTTTCAAGATTTCTGTTGTGGGCCCAGGAAATAACGCATAGGCATTATTTATGCCCATAAGCAAGAGTTTTCTATGCCCTTGCAAAAGCATAGGTTTTCTCTTTTCCCATCTCTTCTTTTTTATTTTTATATGCAATTTTATTTTGAATATAGTTAATTAATTAACTAATGGATACTAAATTAAAAATAATATAATATATTTTTTAATTTGATTAAATAATAGTTTGTCAATAATTTCAATTTTTTTAAACAAATACTTTTTTTAGGACTTTTAAACAAATACTTAGTCCAAGTTTATTAGAGGGATGTAACTACATATTTACTAAAATTATAATTAATTAGTTAATATTATCGAAAATATATTTAATTGTTGAATTAAAATCATTTAAATGAATTTAGTATAAAAATTCATTTTTCAATAATTATAATTAATTACTTATCGATTATTTATAATCAATTAATTACTTTTTTGGATTTCCTTATAATAAATAAATAACCATATTATTATTAAATATTTATCTAATTAATTTTTATGGATACAATATATTAAATTATTATAGTTAAAGATATTTATTAAAAATTAATTAAATAATTTTAATTTGTTAAATTAACATAGTTTATCCCATTAAAATTATTTCATGATTATTATTTCATTAATTTTATTAATATAGTTTGAATTAATTTTAATTATTTTATTGATTAATTTATTAAAATTACATAAAGTTTACCTGATTAATTCTAAAAAAGAAATACAGACATAATTTGTTATCATAAAATCCTGATGACATTCTCATGCACAACCAAACACATTTATCTTTGATTTCCAGCAATCTTATTCCCAGGCATCATGTATTCGAAGGCATCTATAAAACTTTAAACCAAACTGGCCCTAAGAGTAGTAAAAGTAGTGTTTGTAGGCTTAATTTTCAAAAACCAAAAACAAAAAACGAAATGGTTATCAAACGAGACCTTAGTTTTTGCAGTTTAAAATTTGCAATAATTTAATCGCTACTGTGAAAAAATTATACAAAAGCGTACCAAGGTTTTATATGCATGTAGACCACCTAATTCTTCAAAGGCCAAAATATGTTACATACTAAAATTCCATCATTTGCCTTAAATAAGTTAGAATTTTTTATGGCAAAAACTTAAATCACTACCTACCCTGTTATCTTTTCTTTGGTGTTTTATTTTTTAATTAAACTTATAAATATGACTTCAACCTATAATTTTATGACTTTATTACCTACATTTAAAAAAGAAATTTAAAAATCAACTTCGAAAACTAAAAAAAAAAAAAAGATAGCTTTTTAAAACTTGATTTTGTTTTATAAAATTGACATATAATTCAAATGTGTTTTTAAATAATGTGAAAAAACTAAAAACAAACCAGCATAATTTTCAAAACACAAGAAATCAAAATCAAAATAATAACAAGAGAGTACTAAATTATTTCATACAAAATTTTAGAATCTCACAAGTTACCACAAAGACCAAATATGAAAATGAAGATGGAAGGTCAACATGAAATGATTAAAACTCATACAAAATTAGAATTCAACTTACCTCAAGTTTGTACGGATAATTAAGGGGTTTGTAGTTTAGATCTCCATACTTTCACATGTTCTTGAAAAAAAACAATGAAGAATCGAAGATAGAGATGTCCACAGGGTGGGACGGGGGACGGGGATGGCTTCCTCGTCCTCGTCCCCGCCTCTCATTTCAATCTCTATCCCTACGAAATTCCCTATTAAATCTCGTGGGGAATGAGACGGGAATTCCCCATTTAGTTTTTTCCTGTTTCTTTTTTGTCTTCATTGAATCAAATAATTATTTTGATAAATCTTCTCGTAGTTAACTCTACATGGAAATTATTCATTACAATTAGATAGTTAATTTTTCACATAAAATTTTCATTTAAATAGTTAATTTCCTTTAAAAAAAATATTTTTAAAAAGAACAATTCTAAAATCTCCTATTAAAAACAAAATAATATTTAGCATCAAACCATCTAATTATCTATATCTATAGATATAATTCAAATGTTTAAACCATATAATTCAAACATATTCAATTTTCTAAATAATTAACAATAACACTCTAAATATATAGAAAAAAAAATATTAAAAACAACAACAATAATAATAATAATAAGTAAATTGGACGGAGAGCGAGAAACGAGTCCCATCCTCATTTAGCTCGTGGAATTTTTTTTTCCCACTCCCTCTCCCCACCATTTCCCATTTAAACGGAGATTTTCCGTCCTAGCAAGGCAAATGGACATCCTAATTGAAAAATGTTTTAAGAAAGTGAAAAGAAGGAGGAAGTCCAAGTATAATTGATGTGGGATGATTTAAAAGAAAAACGATAATATAAATGCAATAATGAAAAAGAAGATTTGAGATTGTGTGATGCATTAAATAGGATTAGGGAGAAAAGAAAAGAAAGGGCAAAGGGAATGAAATGATTAAAGGTAATTAAAAAGTAAAATATAGAGGAGGGGTGTATTAGTAAATGTAAAAATCCAGTCATCAATCCCATCCATCCATCCATCCATCCATTCAATCCATCGCCATCAAAAGAGGTTGGGAGAGATTGATGCAATGGGATTTTGACACATCATGCTCGGATTTTGAGACCACACTCTAACACCCTTTACATCAAATCATGCTTCCATCTCTCTCTCTCTCTCTTATTTATTACACCTCCTTTTTTTTTACTAAAAAAAAAATCTTTTTTATTTTTCCCCCCATAATTTACCCAAATAAGCAAAAAATATCCCCTTCTCAATCTTCCCCTTTTTTACCCCCCTTCCCACCACATTTTTCCCCTTTTTGTTTGCATGACTTCAAATTTAAGTTTACTTTCTCAACTTTTACATTTGTATTCATTTGGTACTTAAACTTTATAAAACGTCAAGTATGTCAATGAATGTTAGAAAATATCACATAAGTCCTTAAACTTTCACTTTTGTATCCAATGGAACATTCAATTTTCAATTTTGTGTCTAATAAGTCATTGACATGTTCGATATTCAATTTTGTATTTAACAAATTGGTTAATTCTTTAAAATCTTAAATGTGTCAATGACTTATTAGACACAAAATTTTAAGTTCAGAGACCTAATTTTGATACAATCTTGAAAGTTCAAGGACTAAACTTGAACTAGAACCTAAGATTTTATCGTTTTATTTTGGTATTTAGATTTTCCTAATCTAAGCTTCAAACTTGTATAAGAATTTCTTTTAAGATTAAACAAGATGCATTCTAACTCTAAGGAAAATCACCTCTATTACAATTTTTAATACAAACATCTTCAATGCATATTGTGTCTTATTTTGCACTCACTGCAACTTTGGGTAGACAACGAGCAAGCCAATTCTCTTATTTCTCTCTAACTTGGAGTTGATGTGTTCTGTCCCACAGCTCCTTAAAGAATAGTTGTTTTGGATATTATTAGGTTAAATTTTCAAAAATACTATACACCTATAAGTTTTGTTTCAATTATATTGTAAAGTTTCGTTTTTTCCCTTGAAGTTTAAAGTTTGTTTCAACATGACCCTCAAAGGTTTTTTATCGTTAAATTCATGGATGGAAAATGATGTGTGTACATATGTATTATTGCTTATGTGTGAATAGCTTTGAACACATACGTAAAAAAAAAAAAATAAAAACACAAGCAATCACATCATTTTTTGTGAATAATGTTGATGATCAAATTTTGCTAGGTAAATTACCTTCGCTCCCCGTGATAATCGACAGTGAATTTGTTTGAGAGCGGGGGAGGACATGGCCTGCAAAACGAAAAATCTGCACACCGGTGTGATGCTAGCCACATAGCCTCCGATGCTTAAGTCAGAAAACGGAAGTAGGAGGGCTAGAGAGCAAGAGAGAGAGAGTCAAGAATAGAGTACAAGTCCCCTTCTTCAGTGGCGAAGAGGGGTATAAATACCTGCTCGTGCTCCTAGGGTTTTTTTAGGAATTCGGAGGCACTTCGAGACAAATCAGGCTGAACCGAGACGACCAGAGGCGGGCGAGACCAAGCGGAGCCGGACAAGCTCGTCCCACTTGCCGGTTTCGCCTCTTGGATCCATCTTCTGGTCTGATTTCTGCCTGGTTGTCCTCGTCAACTTCTTGTGCATCGGGTGGTCCAAAATCACCTATAACAAATAAAATTAACTGAAAACGTCTTTGATTGTCATTTTGAAACAAACTTCGAATTTCAAATACTAAAATGAAACTTTTGAAACTTCAAGGATATAATAATTGAATCCAACTTCATAGTTCTAAGGTATTTTTGATAATTTAACCATATTATTATTATTTTTTATAGGCATATTGTGAGGTCATGCATATGTTGGGTGATGGAAAAATAATAAAATAATCTTAAAATTCTGAAAATTAAATGAGGGGATTGAATTCAAATTGGACCGGATCGGACCGGCGGGTTCAGGTATGTGGACAGAGGTGAGTTGACTTTAGTGAGTGTAAAACTTTAATATACATAGGGAAGCGAGAAATGAGTATGTTAAATTAAATTAAAATAAAATAAAAAAGAATTTAAATATTTAGCGTGGGAAGGGGAGGCGCGTGGATCGAGAGATTAGCATGGGATTGCGGAAGGCGCGTGACGACAAGGTGAAGTCACCCGCGCCGCCCTCGGGTTGACAGTAGCGCAAGCGTAACAGTTGGGAGTCAGTTGTTTTTTATTGTGGGCCCCCTTTTTCAGCATTGGGCCTTTCCCCTGAATTCCGCAGCCCAAGGCCCAATCCGTTTCTTTCTTCCATCCCTTTCGTCACCAAATTCTCTCTTTTACCCCCCTCGATTTCGCTGCCCTTTTTCACTTTTCTTTCTTTCTTTCTTTCTTTCTTTTTGGTTGTGAACTAGTTGCTCCAACCAAGTTACTAGCTTCCTTTTGTAACAATCCATCCATCTCTTCCTTGGTTGTATTAACTGGTTCGGGTTTCGATCAGGGATGTTCGTGGGACGAGGCAAGAACGAGGATGACTTTTCTATCTCCGTCCTTGTCTCCCTATTTCAATTTCTCGTCTCCCTAAAATTTTTCATACTTTCGCAAGGAATGAGACCAAGATTTTCCATAAAAAAAATTTATGGAGATCAGATTTCTTGGAAATAAGCATTCCCTGTTTGTGATTATTATTATTATTATTTTTAGAACAAAATTTGGCCAGGTATGTAAGGATGTCCTACATATATACCCAGAGAAAGGTAGAAAATGAGTTTTTTTTTTTTTTTTTTTAATCTCTTTTGGTTGTCAATATTTTAATGGTGGTCCCGGAGTAGTTTTTTTTTTTTTTTTTTTAATCTTAGACTAAATATAACAAAATTCTTTTGAATTTTTTTCTATTTAAATAGTTAGTTTCCTATGAAATAAAAAATCTTATTTAAAGGACTTTTATTTTGATTTACCAATAAAAACACAAAAGTATTTTGTTGGGAGGAGACCAAAGTCTCACATTAACTAGATAAAAGGAAGATTACGAGTATATGAGGGAAGACAAGTATCTTCATTGGTGTGAAGACCAAAAACAAAACTACGAGGAATGGAAAATACATTTTTCATCTAAAACCACTTGTCCCTAAAAAAAAAAAAAAAAAAAAATGAATACCTGTAGATTTATAAAATAATTTAATTTAAAATAATTAAAATAATTAAAATATGTATTTTGAATAGGTACCGAATGCTTATTTGAAAGTTCATAAAAAAAATGTTTATTTGAAAGTGGATGAATTTTCAACTTGGATTGAGCAATCTTTAGGAGGTAGACGTGTTGTACAATTTGTTCATTAAATGATAGATTTAAGGGAAATTAAAAATTGACCCACCCTATTGCAAAAACCAATAAATAATCGAAATTGTTTTGTTTTTCTTTCTTTTTTTTTTTCCTTCTTATTTTAGAAAACTATACTGATCGATAAAATAAGTTCGTGATTTTTTTCAGTTTTTTTTTTCTTTTCAATTTTGAATTTCACACTACAATTCATACATCTTTATGTTCGTCATAAATTTACTATGCTATGTTAAATAAATCGAGGTTCATTTATGTAATGTTAAATCAATCAAAGTTTATTTCTTAGACTTGTTATGTGGATGTCCCATTAATGCTATCAAAATATATATTCTAGAAAAATATTTATCAAAGAAAAAGTTTAAATTTTAAACTAATTAAAAAATTAGCCCCAATTTGATTACTTTACATTCATGTCTATCACAATAAAACATAAGTGTTGTTATAAGTAATTTTGGATCACTCCAATATATAAGGTGCTGACGAGGACAACTCGACATGTACCCAGAAACAGGACCGAAAAAATGGACTCGGGAGGCAAAACGGGCCAAAAGGTCGGGCTAAGGTCGGAGGGACCGATCCTTGGCCCCGACCCCTGCTCGGCCTCGACCCATAGGAGGCCGAGGTCTTCCATCTCCGTTTGGTCCTAGGTGCCTCAATTCCGAGTGATTTAGCCCTAGACCACCTCCGAACGCTTGAAAACCCTAGAGCATGAGCATGTATTTAAACCCTTCTTCATTGTTGAAGAAATGATCCCGAACTCTATTTTCTACTCTCTCCTCTTGCTCTCTTGCTTTCCTCTTTCTGTTTTCTGACTTAAGCATCGGAGGCGGTAAGGCAGGCACCACACCAGTGTACAGGTTTTTCTGTCTTGCAGGTCACGTCTTCCTCCCTCTCAAACAAATTTACCGTAAAGAACAACAAATAAAACTAAAATAAGATATGTTCACCTTTTTAGTTTGGTGAAAAAATAAAAATGTTCAACATTAATACATCTACACATTTCTCAAAAAATCATAAACTTCTACGTATGAAGTTGATTAAAGTTGAATACAACAACTTTTCTTTTTTATTTGAGTTCAACAAATGTGGGATGAACAAATCTTTAAATTCAATAAAGTTGACTCAATACAAATACTTCTAAAAGTCCAACGCAAATCAAATAAGTTATTCGATATACAAATGCCAAATAAATAGAGCTCTTGATCAACATATTTAAACTTGAAGTTCATGCAACATTATTAAAAGAATCAAACACCGTAAATGATCTTCTTCCTCTTTTTTTTTTTTAAGTCGAAAAAGACTCGCACTAATAAAAAATACATTATCTATCTATCTTTCAACGTTTGGACCGTATCAAGTTTTTTTTTAGTTGCGGAAATTAAATTATTGGTGACAATGAATGTTTTAAGATTAATTCGAAATTACAATTTTTAATTTATTTAACACAAAGAAAAATGCTGCATTGAAACAATTTATATTAAAAAGAAAATAAATCCATGGTCCGAGTCAACACAGGAAAAACCAAACCGAGTCAAAGAAAATATTAATTTTTTCGGCAAGTCAACGCACTATTGACGTGGAATTTGACTCACGTTGACTCGAAAAAGTTTTAAATTTCATCCCACCGAATTTATTCAGTTTATTTTAATGACATTGCCGTCAATTGAAGGAAGCTCTCGATTTTCAAATTACTTTCGACAGTTTTACTATATTTTAAATTGAAAATTTCACTTCTTAAAATATGGATAGATTAATTAGTAACGTGTTTGGAATAACTTTTTACACCATTACTTTTTAAACAATATCACCTTTTTTTTTTTTCTTTTTTTTTTTTAACAAGAGCATAACCCAACTGACATAAAGATGTACTGATAACTACGAGGTCAGTGGTTCGAATCTCCACCTCCTATATTGTAAAAAAAAATCACTTTTTTTTCTATTGAAAATTTAATAATTTAAAATGCATTTGGTATAAGTTTTAAATTATAAAAAAAGTATATTTTTTAAAAAATATATATATTTAAAGAAAATCTTAATAAATAAATTGCATTTAAAAAATTAGTCTAATTTAAAAACTATTTTTTAAGAAACACTTAGTTGTACACAAATGAGTTTATAGTGATTTTTAATCTTTCTAATACGTAATAAAAAGAGATACCTATAATTAATAGAATCACACTGGAATATAATGCAATTAAAAAAAATATTTAAAGTATTTCTTTTTTTTTTTAGAAAGGTAAAAATTTTATAACGCCACCTGGACAATCGAAGAACCATCAGAATTGACCAACATAATCAACCAACTTGGGATAAAAAAGCAAAAATTTAAAGTATTTCTTTTTAAAATGTAAGATATAAATACTATTGAAAATATGTTTTTAAAAAGTGCTTAAATTATAAGATATTCTAAACCGGCTTGAATATGTGTACTTTTTAAAAATTTATGATAGGTTTATAAATTTTTAAAATTCTGTCTATCTCTTTAAAAAAAATGTTTATCTAATATTTATACTTTTTGTTATAGGCAATTTTGGACCACTCCGATGTACAAGGAGCTGACGAGGACAACCGGAGAGAAATCAGGCTGGGAGATGGAACAAAGAGACAAAACCGGCAAGTGGGACGGGCCAAGACCAAAGGGGTCGGGCTTTTGGGCCGAGCCCATCCGGCTCCGCTTGGTCCCCACCGCCTCTGACCGCCTTGGTTCAGCCTGGTTTGTCCCGAAACGCCTCTGAATCCCTAAAAACCCTAGGAGCATGAGCAGGTATTTATACTCTCTTAGCCACCGAGGAAGGGGACTCGAACTCTCTACTCTCTTCTCTTACTCTCTAGCCCTCCTACCTCTGTTTTCTAACTTAAGCATCGGAGTCGGTGTGGCTAGCACCATACCGGTGTGCAGGTTTACCGTCTAGCAGGCCACGTCTTCCCCCTCATCTACAAATTTACCGTTGGTGGCATGTGAAGGTTAGGTGAGTTCCCTCTAACCAAAATCGACCATCAACACTTTTAAAAAATTTTCTCACAACTTTGTTAGGTAAATCTATAAATAATACATACATTTAATGTATTGCTAAAAGATTAAAGTGATGGAATTAGTGTAAGAATTTGTTAGACACGAAATTGAAAATTCAAGGACCGGAGAGAAATTAAAAAACTATAATAAATATTTTACCGTACAAAACTTATATTATTATGGACGACTTTAAAAGTTTATGGGTCACATATGTGATTTTACCTAAAAGTATATACCTATACAACTACATAACATATACATAGATACGTATATAATTTCATTAATTTTTTTTATAAAAAGTGCAAGTGTAGGTTGGGGATCAGAAAGAGAACCTTAGTTTATCTTTATATATAATGATTTAGGTATTGTTTGATAACTATTTGAATTTTTTAAGAATTAGGCTTGTTTTCTGCAAATTCTCTTATCGTGATTTTCATCTTTGTTAAGAACACATTTGAATTCCTAGCCAAATTGTAAAATAATTTTTTTTAGAACTATTTTGTTTTCAAAATTTGACTTGTTTTTTTTTATTATATATATATATATATGGGAAGAAAGTAGATTTACAAATAAACTTATAGGTGGAACTAGAATTTATAAGTTTAATTTTGAAAATTAAAAAACAAAAAATCAAATGGTTATCAAATGGGGCCTTAACTTTTTTTTTTTTTTTTTAATTATGCTTATAAACATTGCTTCCACCTATATTTATTTATTTACTTTCTTCCTCTGTTGTAGTTTAAAAAAATCAAATCAAATCAAGTTTTGAATTTTTTTTTTTTTTTTCAGAAATGTGTTTTTGTTTTTGGAATTTGACTAGAAATTTAAACGTGTCATTAAAAAAATGAGAACTATTATAGGAAAATTGAGAGAATACAAACCTAATTTTCAAAAATAAAAAATCAAGGTCCCGTTTGATAACCATTTTGTATCTATCTTATTTTCATAATTTTCAAAAATCAACACAAAGTTTTGAAAACTAAAAAAAACAAAAAAAACAAAAAATCAAAAACTTGTTTTTGTTTTTGGAATTTGGTTGAAGATTCCAATATGTCTTTAACAAAAATGAAAACTATGGTAAGAAAATTAAGAAAACAAATAAGCATCAATTTCAAAAACCAAATTGTCGCTCACTGATGTTATTTTATAGTTTGGACCATAGATTTAAACGTTACATATTTAATTGGGATCTATTTTCAACGTGACACATTCCATCACAAATTTAGAAAAAAAAAAAAAAAAAAATTTGAGCTTGTAATGAGACTTTAACATACAAAATTTGAGCTTATTCAAGTTTCATCTTTAATTTATTAAATTTGTTTGAAGTTTGGATTTTTTTTTACTTTGATTTGTATAAATTTTATTCTTTTATTTTATAAAAAAAGTTCGTAATTTGACAATACCATAGGAACTATATCAAAGTCATGATCATGAACACATTAAAAAAAAACCACAAACTTCAGAGTACTTATTTTTCCTAAAATTAGAACATGTCAACGTTGACATGGTGTACATAATGTTTGCAAAATTAATATTTTTTTAACCTAATTACTATCTCGTAATTATGAATTTATAAAAGTTGTAGAGAGTGATTTTAAATGAGTTTTCCTTCTTCAACTAATGTAGGCCGTGTTGATCAAATTTTTTAAAAATAACAAAGACGTCACCACATAATAAAGTCAATACATCAATAATCGAACATTCAAATCTTCATTTCTAGCATATTTTTTTTTTCTTTGGTTAAAATTAAAATAATTTGGGTTCAAATGAGTCTAAAAGTCTTTTGTTGGAGTAAATCTTGGAGTTTATATTTTTTTTCTTTTCTAGAAGGAAGCTTATAAAATTTGAAGTCTTTAGTTTAATTAGTCCAATGGCTCCTTGGACAAGACCAAGTAATTTGAGTGACTGAGTCTTATAAATTATATTATAAATAAGGATGGGTCTAATTTGACCAATTTTTGGGTAATTATCATATTGATTCATCACTGTTTCTTTTTGTTCTTTTTTTTTTTTTTTTTAAAATGTCTTTTTGTGTTTGTTTTCTTTAGATATAACATGTAAAATAGTATGTGTTGTAGAAAATAAATTATTTAATTTAATTAAAGACTGTAAAAGTAAAAGTTGTTTGCTGATAAATTTAATTTGAAAAGAAGAAAAAGTTTATTTTTCCTCCTAAACTTGATAATAAAGTAAATCAACTTTCAAGTCTAATGAAACCTTAGACTTATATATAGGTATTACAAATTTTATCTTAGGTTAGACTTTTGTTTGGAAGAATCTTAATAATAGTAAAAAAAATCTCGTGATTTTGAAAGATTTCAAATCATAGTAAAATTGAAATGAATTTTGTGGTTTGTTGTCTCAACAAAGCCAAGGGAATAGTTTGAAATCGAAAATAATTTCAAATGCTATTTTTAGGGGTGTACAAGGATTAGGTTGGGTTGGGGGATTTTTTCGACCATCGGGTTGGCTATTCGAAGGAACCGAATGCATATGTTAACCCAACCCAACCCAACTCTTTTATTTTCGGGGTTGGGTTGGATTGCCAAATTGTCTTTTTTTTTTTCTTTTTTTTTTCTTCTTTTATGAATTTTATTTCTTAATTATTTGAAATTACTTTTTCTTTAAACATTTATACTTATCTACAATACACGACACAAACTAATAACTAAAATCACCATAAAATTCAAATATCTAATATTGATAAATTTAAAAGTTCAAATGATCTTAGTCGAACAATCTTTGGACTTTGTTATATTATCTTATATATATATATAGCCAAAATTTGTTTAACCCACGAACCTAACCAAATTTTCGATTTATTAAAAATTCAACCCAACCCAAACAAGAAAAAAAAAAATCCTAACCCAAATCAGGTTTGGGTTGGATAGTATGGTCGGGTTTTCAGGTTTTTTGTACACCCTTAGGTATTTTTATGTAAAAAAAAAAATTCCTACTAAAACTATCAAATTTTGGAGGATTTCATGGAATTGAATTTTCTATTAATAACTTAAAATTAAAAGCATATATTCACGTTTTTTTTTTCTTTTTTTTTCGTTACCATCCAAATATAATATTTCTATTAATACATTCATTTTGAATCTTTCTCGTTCTAAACAAGACAAAAAATTTAAAATCATAGTATTAAGAATCATTTCTTAAACCTTTTTTTTTTTTTCTAAACAGATGATAAGCTAAATTCTAGCTTACAAATTAACAAAATGCATAAATGAAGTGAGAGAGTAAATTGTAAAAAAAATAAAATAAAATAAAAAAAATTTAATGTTGCGACAACAATTTTTTTTTCGAAAAAAAAATTAATGTCACACGGGCATTCATTGTCAATCAACTATTTATTAGCATTATTGTAAAAAAAAAAAAAAAAAAAAAAAAAAAAAAAAAAAAAAAAAAAAAAAACTATTTTTTTTTTTAACATAAAAAAAAACTATTTATTAGCATATTATTATTATTATATATCAAAAGCCTAAATGAAAATTTTCCGCGCTTTTAAGACTCATAAAATAAATACACGTGTAATCTTCCAAAAACATTTTTCAAGTCATCTTCCTTTATTTAACAAACTAGCATAGCTCAACTGGCATAACGTTGTACTTGTAACCACGAGGTCTGTGGTTCGAATCCCCACCCCCACATATTGTCAAAAAAAAAAAAAAAAAAAAACAAACTAGCATAACAATAATAGTTACCTAATACATCTCTATACTTTCTTAATGAAAAAAAAATTGTCAAACACACGCTTTTGTTCATCTTTTAACAAAAGAACAGATATACTACAAAAAAAAAAAAAAAAAAAAAAAAAAAATGAAAGAAAAAGAAAAACGGGATGATCATCAAAACGAACCTGAATTGTTGTAAATATTCAAATCAAGCCAAACTTGTAGGTGTACTTATTGGATATATATCCAATGAATTAAAAGCTTATCCCATCCATTTGTTTTGTTGTTTGTTTTTTTGGTCTAATAATATATGGAAGTTATTGGAGTTGGAAAAACGTCTAGCACACTTCTTCTTTGTGCTTATACATGACACATGTGAATAGGATATGCATTACACTACATACATTATTCATCAACCTTATCTTTAAAAAATCATAGGCTTAATTTGAGACAAAAATACACCAGAGACATAAAAAGTTTTGAATGAGCTATTTTTCTTTCTTTTCATCAAACTCTTCGATTTAATAGGTATGGCGTTCTCTCTGTCTCTATCTAGATCTCTCGTTGTCGAAGAGTGTTTGATAAAATAACATTTAATATATCATAGGTCTTTTGTTTGTTTGGAAACATGGTGTAACATTGTGGATGACATATTTGGTTTTGAAGAATATCCAGATCATGTTTGTTAAAGTTATATGTATGGACGAAATTTTGACAAGTATCATTAAAATGTTTTATGTTTTAAATATATTTTCTTTTAGGTACGTAGGGGAAGTTTTATTTTTATTTATTTTGAGAAAAAGTTTCCAAAAAAAGAGAGTATAGGATTTAGGAATGGGATTTCCAAAATTTGTACCGAGATTAAGGGTCAGTTTGGAATACATTTTAATTTAAATGTTTTTCAATAATGCGTTTTTTAAAAAACATTTTGTATAAAACTCATATGTTTGTTTGCATTTCCTCACAAATGTTTTTCTACACAAGTTATTGTTTACTTAATAAGTCTTTTTACAAAAGTTGGTTTCAAGTGTTTCTCCCAAAATGGTTTATTTATCAATCTCATTTTCAAAAAAAATCATTTTTAGTGGTTGCCAAACACTAGAAATTTTTTCAAAATGATTTATTTTCAAAATTAATCACTTGAAAAGTTAAACCAAACACACCCTAAATGAGTCTTAGATTTGCAGAGGGTTTGATTTCTTACCCTTACATTTAGGATTTTGTTTATTTTAGTTTATGGACTTTCAAATGTCCAAATTTTAATTCATATTGTTAACTTGCGGTAAATGTGTCTAAAAAAATCATTATTATTATACAAACTAATGATGACGACCAATTTTAAGATTTATTGAAAATTAATTAAATTTGGACATTTGAAATATCAAATTTGAATATATTTGAAAGTATCTGAATTTATAGGGATGAAAACAGTATTTTAATTTTTTTTTCAAAAAAAAAAATATAGTATTTTAATTTTATCTAAATTGAGAAGAATATATATATTTTTTGGGGGGAGAATTTTACTATCTAATCTTTTTTTAAAAAAAAAATATATATATTTTACTTCTAAATCTTTTATACATGTAATTTTCTAAATTCGGAAACCTATCAAGCGAGGGAAAAAAAACAATATTTGTCATAGACTCGTTGTGGTTCTTTAAGAAAATAATAATAATAATCTAGCGTTGACCTAAACTATTTTTAAAATGTAATAAACTAATTTACTATTTAGCAAACTAGGTTAGTTAAAATTTAATAGAATTTAGTGCTGATTAAGAAAATGAAATAGGTAGACTTTGAGATAGGTAAAACACAATTTAAAACACAATTTAAAACAAAATTTCAAAAAAAAAAAAAAAAAAAAAAAAAAAGAGATAGGTAAAACACAATTTAAACATGACTTGTAAGATTTAATCAAGATCATGGGAAGTCAAATTAAAACAAAGCCTAAAACCATAAATACAAATTTTAATTTAAACTTCAAAAAATTACATTGAACAAAAAATATGTAATTTAACTCAAATTAATAATTTAGATTTTTTTTTTTTAGTTTAACAACATTCGAAGATGGAAGACTTGAACCATTTAGTTATGTTCGCTTTGACAATAATTTAGATAATTAGTTTTATTTTAAAGAACATATAGATTAAACACCATTTTGATCCTTATATATATATTATTGAATCTATTTTATTTTAGTCAACTTTCGAATGTCTAAATTTAATATTTGTACTTTTAATAAACCTTAAAATTAATACAACCCTTAATTTATGGTTAACTTTTAAAAAAAATATATATATATATATATATATATATTTTCCTCTTTATTTTAATTTTAGAAACATATTTGTTTGAGATGTGTTTTCTGGAATGAAAAATGATAAATTATTATTATCATTTTTTAATTTAGTCAAAAACTAACTTCAAAATTTTAAAAAAATTTTATTGTAGACATCAAATTTAGATATTGTAAAAGTATATAAATAAATTAAAATAGAATGGATAGTGAAGTAATTGGTAAAAAATCAAAATGATAGTTTAAACTCAAAATGATACTTTAAACTAAAAAATTTTGTATATATATATATATATATATATATATATATATATATAAACTAAAAGATAAAAAGTTAATGGCTAAATTATAAAAAATGCCCATGAACTATGAAGTTTGTTTCAAAAATGCCTCTAACTTTAAGAAGTTTCAAAATACCCTTGTCTTTATCATTTTTTTTTATGGAAACCATTAAAACTTTTAGTTTCATTAATACTCTTTAACCTTCAAAAGATTTTAAAAAATAAACTTATTAGAAAATGCTTCTTTTTTTTCTTTATCCCACCATAAATCCTTCTTCCATGAAAATGAATGAGAAACTTTTCCTATTTTTCATGTATTCATACACTAGGAGCTTTTATTCTCTTTCAATACATCATCCCAAGAGCTTGATTAGATTTTCGGCAATAGTATCTTCAAAGCATTTTTAACGGTTTTAACGGTTCCTATGAAAAAAATTAACTGCAAAGGGTATTTTTGAAACGTTTTGTAAAGTTAGTGGTATTTTTAAAACTTTTTAAATTTTAGGGACATTTTTTAAACAAACCCATAATTCAGGATTATTTTTTATAATTTAGCCAAAAGTTAATCATTTTAAAAAAAAAAACAAAAAGTTAAAAAGTTAAATCTCTTTTCAAAAGAAAAAAAAAATCCTTATAAAATGACTGTACGATGTAACTCTGCATAGTGGCCGTCAGATGACGTGACTGACTTTGTGGGCCCCATGTACTGGGAGCTATGATTCGGTGCGACAGTTAATAGGTGTACCGAAATTGTACACCAATTACCAGCTGTCGATCACGATTCAATTATTGCATGGCTACTTCCGTGCATTGCGGTTTATGATCAGATATGAACGCGTGAGCTTTCTTTTTTATTTTATTTTTTTGAAAATGAACGCGTGAGCTTTCGCCACGTGGCTGATGGACAAATCATCAAACCGAGGAAAACTTCTGTTTTCTATACTACCTCCGTTCATTGTTTGAAGAGTATTTAAGAATGATGTGGGATCCATATAATAAAATATTATATTATTAAATTTTCATTAAATGACGTGTCAAATGCTCAATGAATAGTACTAGAAATTTTTCCACCGCCAAAACTATTTATTCCAGAAAATTTCTAGTACTAAACATATTCCCTCCATTAAGTATTTGACACATCATTCAATGGTTATTTAGTGATATAATATTTTATTTCACGGGTCCCATATCATTATTAAAAAATATGTTTTTAATATATATATTTTAATTATTTTAATATATTTTTATTTTTTAAAATAAAAAAATAATATTTAATAAAAAATATGTGACACATCAGCATTTTTAACATAAAATTTGATAGAGAAAAGTGTAACGAAATCAAAATATCAAGAATTGAATTTGAAAGCTCAGGACCAAAATGAAATCTAACCCATTTTTTTATTTATAACCATTGAATTCAAATTTTGGAAGATTTTTTTTAGCATATCCCGTTTTCCTCTCTCAAAGATCTAGTTTTTTGAGGATGTTGTTAGTTGGTTAATTCATGAAGCTATTTGTTTATCAAAAAAAAAAAAAAAAGTTTTTTTTTTCTTTTAATTAAGCAATATGTTTGGTGGAAGTTTTAAACCTCTATACTCTTGTTTATGATAGTTATACTTTGTTCATATGGACGAAATTAAATATAATTTTTTATTAACTTAACCATTTATGTCAGTTTGATAACTATTTTGTTTTTTGTTTTTGAAAATTAAGCTTATAAATTATACTCCTACTCATAAGTTCCTTTATTTTGCTACTTGCTTCTCTTTTTTTCGTCATATCTTAAAAAACCAACTCAAGCATTAAACCCTTTCAAAAAAAAAAAAACCAAACATAATTTTCTAAAATTAAAAACAAAAAATCAAATGGTTATACATTAGGATTGAGTTCACGTAAATCAATGATTAAGTAATGCATTAATATTCTTCAAAAAAAAAAAAAAAAAAAGTAATGCATTAATATTAATTTAACAATATCTCCTTCATTAACTAATTTCAATCCATTAAAACTAACCCATTAATCATAATTAAATGCATATTTTCTTTTAGATTATAAACTCTTTTACACCATTCAATAAGCTTTTTTATCATAAGGAAATTTTGTCATCCCAAATTATAACTACCCTAATAGTTTAATAGATAGATTGGAAAAAAATACACTTTTTGTCTCTGAAATTTGGATTAAGTTACACTTTGGTCCCGAGTTTTCAAACTCAACAAAAATCCGCCTGAGATTTGAGATAATGAGCAATTTGATCCCTGCCATCCATTTTGCTGTTAAATCCTAACGGGCAGCTGATGTGGCACTATTATTTTAATTAAAAAATGAAATTTTAATTTTTTTAAATAAAAATATATTAAAATAATAAAATTATTATTATTTTTTAAAATTCTTTCTCTCTTTTTCTTTCTTCTTCTTTCTCTTCTCCATCTTCTCCCATCCTCATTTCCTTCTTCTTCAGCTCCGGTGGCCGGCCGCCAGATTTTTTTTTTCCTTCTTTCTTTTTCTTCCCTTCTCTTCTTCTTCTTTCTTTTCTTTCTTGTGTTAAAAAAAAAAACAGAGGGAGATTCGGGGAGGAGGCTCCTCCTCCCCCTCCCTGATTCCGACGCCGAATCGGGGAGGAGAAGTTCCTCCTCCCCGAATCTCCGTCTATTAAAAAAAAACATAAGAAAGAAAAGAAAGGAGAAAAAGAGAAGAAGGGAAAAGAAAGTAAGGTGGCTGGCCACCAGAGCTGAAGAAGAAGGAGATAGGGAAGGAAGAAGATGGATAAGGGAAAGAAGAGGGAGAATAGAGAGATAGAGAGAAAAAAAATTTAAGAAACAAATTATTATTTTTATTTATTTTTATTTTAAAAAATAAAAAAAATCATTTTTAATCAAAATGGATGACATGGACCAAATTGCTCCCTATCTCGAAGTATTTTTGTTGAGTTTGAAAACTCAGGACCAAAGTGTAACTTAACTCAAACATCAAGATCAAAAGTGTATTTTCTCTAGATTAAATTACTTTTGCCAAAGATGAGTTAATTTTAAATTGGATTGTCAAAGCAAGTACGTGATAATTGGTATGTATATCCTCGACCAAAAAAATTAGAGGTTCGAACCCTCCCACCTCAAATGTTGTTCAACTCAATATTTTTTTTTTATTAGAGTTGACATTCATAAGTATAATCAATCAAACATAGAGATTTGAATATATAAAAACAAAAAAAATTAATACTAATCTCTCACTCCTCTTTTAAAACCTTAAAAGTTAGTTCAGATTCCATTTTATAACAATTTTATTTTTAAATTTTTTTATGTTTATTAATAATTTTTATTTGTTTTAGATATTTAAAAGATCATTATCACCCTTCCTTAAAAAAAAAAAAAAAAAAAAAAAAAAAAAAAAAAAAAAAAAAAAAAGTCATGATCCAAGTTTCATTTTTAAGAAACTGGTACAAGAATCTCGACAAATGGATGCGTCTCTTCATTTCAAATTTGCAAATATTTTCAGGATCACCCTTTTCTCTAATTTTTTTTTTTTTTTTTTAACTTTTCTATAAAAAAAAAAAATCCACATTATTCCATGTTTGGCTGCTTCCAATTTTTGACTTTGACTATCTTGAATGGACTCTACAGGCAAACCAATTTGATCAAACAGGGAATAATATATTTCCAACTTTGAATAAATGTTTTGCCTTCAACCCCAAATTTTGTAAGGTAAAGTTGTTTTGGCCTACACTTTGATTTGGTCTCTCTTATAGTTATTATTATTATTATTTTTACATCATTTAAAATACATTTTTTTAGTACACAAATACTTTTAATAGTATCATCAAATATAAACTACTTGATTGGTTTTCATGTGTTGGGTTCTAAATCAACTTTCAAAAATAATTATTTTACTTGTCATAAAATTATATATACATTTACCTATTTTAATAATGGTTGAGAATGGATACATAAGTGTGTTTGGTTGGTGATGTAACAACATAAATTTAAAACCAATTGATTCAATGAAAACAAAGTTCTATTTCATGTTTTTTAATATGTGTTTGGTAGCAAATTCATAAATTGGATTTGAATTTAAATAATTGTTCAAAATGTATTTGATAATATATTTATAAACCATAAATTATTTGTAGTTATCAACTAAATATTAAGTTGAATATAAAATATTATTAATTAATTTATAAACATGTGTATGTGTTATAAATGTTATTATTATTATTATTATATTATATCATATAATATATAATACATTATAATATACAAATTTTAACTTCACAAAAATAAATTGAGTTTATACAATATGAAATACTATATTTATTGAAGTTTTGATCTTTTTTAATTTAATTATGCATTTAAAATTTTCAAATTCAAGATGTGGATAAAATGAAAACATAAGGGCTTGTTTGGTAGGCAATCCGGATCCTGTTTTATGTTTTCAGATTCATTGAATTCAGTGGATATGCGTTTGGAGACGTGTTTCTGAAAACTGTTTTAGGATTCTGTGATCCAAATAGTGGAAATTCTGAAAACAACTTTTTTATGTTTTTGTTGTATCCAGAGTTTGAATTTCAAAATTTTAAATGCAGAATTAATTTAAAAAAGATAAAAACTTTAATAAATATAGTATTTCATGTTATAAACTCAATTTATTTTTGCAAAATTAAAAATTGTATAATATAATGTATTATAAATTATATGATATTGTAAAATAATAATAATAATAAATTTATAATACATAAAAATTTTATAAATTAATTAATAATATTTTATATTCAACTTAGTATTTAGTTGATAACTACAAATAATTTCTTATTTGTAAATATATTATCAAACACATTTTGAACCATTATTTAAATTCAGATCCAATTTCTGAATATGCTACCAAACACATATCTGAAAACATGAAATACAACTTTGTTTTCATTAAATCCCTTGTTTTCAAATTCCTGTTTTCAGATCACCAACCAAACGGATCTTCTTTTTTTTTTTTTTTTTTTTTTTTTTTTTTTTTTTTTTTTTTTCAGAATTTCCACTATTTGGATCACAAAGTCTGAAAACAATTTTAAAAAACACATCTGCCAGAGACCTATTCAATTTAGAAAATCAGAAAACATAAAAATTGTCTACCAAACAGGTCTTAAAAGTTTGAGAAATTAACGTTTTTACTTTTTTTTTTTTCTAAAAAAAACATTTGAGTTAAACAAAGTACCCAAAATAAAAAAAGAAAACCCTATGTTTAATATGCATTAAATGACACGAGGGGTGTCTTCTTTTGAACTCACATTTTTCTTATTTTTGGATATTGTCGTTGTCATATGTATTTGTATACGTGTAATTTTTTTTTTCTTTGAAAATTACGTGTAAATTTTTTTTTTATATGGGTAACATCCAAAGAGAATACATATGTGCAAATAGGAAATATTTTATTTACGTGTACTTATTATTTTTTTATATATATATATTATATCTTACTTTAAAAAAAGTAATAATAATAGAGTTGTTTGAAATAAAAAAAAAAGTAAGAATTATAGACCATGATATTGAGTGTCAAAGTGGGTTGATGAACACGCCAAATTCTCGTTTTTGTTATTTATAAATGAGGTTCAAATCTCATTTTAGTCCATTTTTGTTTATCAACTTTCAAAATATTTGTTTTGGTTTTTAAACTTGGAATGTTTTCTATTTTGGTCAATAAAATTTTTAAAAATACATACTTTAATTCATAAACTCTTAATTAATAATCATTTTGGTCCCAATTATATTACTCTTGTACTTTAAATCTACTTTGGCAATGTCGTTTTTAACTTATTTGACTTGAAATCATGCCTCACATTATTTAAGTATCTCTACCTTTTATGTCTTTTTTTCAGATCAACAAAATATTTGAAGTTTGGGATTTTTTTTTTTTTTGAAAAGTTGAAGGTAGGGATTTAAAACTTGTGACTTTTTAGTTGAGAATATAATGTTTTAACTAGTTGAACTATGTTCGCATAGTTTAATAACAAAGTGATTTAATACAATAAATTAAGAAAGGATATGACGTAGGTATCATTATTTATTTATTTATTTATTGTTGTCTACTTTATTTCATAATTCTTACATTAGGCCATATGGTGTTAAATCAACTAACATCACACTTAAACTATATAAAATCACAATCGAAATTTTAAACATTACAATTTTAATTTAATTATTTAAAAAGTTGAATTAAAAAAGTTCGAATTCTTTGTAAACATAATTTAAGTGGTCAAGAGTCAAGACATCCTTTTAATCTAAACGTCAAAAGTTTAAATTCCCACCACACGTGTTGTTAGTTAAAAAAAAAATGTTGAAAATAACTTTTTTGTTATTATTATTATTATTATTCTTATTGTAGAGGTAATTGTTATTATTTTTATCTTTCTTTCGAAATCAATTTGTTGCCATGACCAAAATACCCTTGTCCTCACCAACTTTCTATTTTGATGGGAGAAATCACTTAGAAAGTTCTTTCGAATAAACTAGAACAAAAATGAGAGATTGTATATTGATTTTTATTTTTAATAAAATACATAACTTTATTGGTGGATGGAGATTTTCCGATTTATTAAACCAAAAAAAAAAAAAAGCAGTACAATGACTTAACTATCCTTCCATAAGAGATATTATTTTCAAATAAATTACTCTAATTTCTAAACTTATTATGCGACATAAATGTGTGTTTTCTTGTTAAATTACTCTCGTTTCTAAATCTATTCTATCTCAGCTCAAAATATTTAGGTCCCGTTTGATAACCATTTAATTTTTGGTTTTTGGTTTTTGAAAATATGCTTATATACACATACTTCCACTTATAAGTTTCTTGGTTTTAGTATCATTATCTTGTTTTCAAAAACCAAGTTCAATTTTGGAAACAAAAAAAAAAATAGTTTTCAAAAAACTTGTTTTTGTTTTTAAAATTTGGCTAGGAATTCAAATGCAACTTTTACTAGAACGAAAGTCATGGTAGGAAATCTAGGAGAAAACAAACATAATTTTCAAAAACCAAAAATAAAAAACCAAATGGTTATCAAACGGGGCCAAAAATTAGTTGACCCATTTATGCACTTTCAATAACGTGTAGTTAAAAGTTTAGCTCTCAAGACCCCGTTTGATAACCATTTGGTTTTTTATTTTTTGTTTTTGAAAATTAAGCTTACAAACACTATTTTCACCCATAAGTTTATTTGTATTGTTATATATCTTTTTCCCATATTTTCAAAAACCAACTCAAGTTTTGAAAACTAAAAAAAACAGTTTTCAAAAACTTGTGTTTTGTTTTTGGAATTTGCCTGCGAATGCAAATGTAATCTCAACAAAGATGAAAACCATTCTTAGAAATTTGGGAGAAAACAAGCTTATTTTTCAAAAACCAAAAACAAAAAACCAAATGGTTATCAAACGGGACCTAAATTTTCAGATTTCTGTCTATTTAGCTTATAAACTTTTAAAAGTGTCTAGTAGGTTCTTAAACTTTTAGATTTGTGTTTATTTGGTCATTGAAGTGTCTAACAAACATTTGACATATTCAAAATATTTAAAAATAAGTTGATTTATTAGATATAAAATTGAATTTTATGTCTAATACGACATTTAACTTTCATTTGTGTCTAGTACTAGGTCTATGAATTTTGAAAAAACGTCGAATAGATCAATGACGTATTAGACAAAAAATTAAATCCAAGTGACCTACTTGACACAAAATTGAAAATCTAAAAACCTATTAAACACTTCCGGCACTATTAGTTTAGAAGCAAATTTGAAATTTTAATGCAATGGTCCAAACTATTTTAAAAATTTATTAAAAGCATGAGAAATTTTTTTTATTATTATTTTTTTATTAAAATTAGTTTGTCGTAACTTGAGTGAGGGATTTGAACCTCTACCCTCCTAGTATAGAATGCAAGATTTATGTCAATTGAGTTATGCTCTTGATTATGTTTTAAACAATTCAACCATTATAAGTGAAAAATTAAATCATGGCTGAGTTACGACAAACTAATTTTAATTTTAATTTTAACATTAGAAAAGGGCATATACTCAAATAGAATCAATCTCAAATCTTTTTTTTTTTTTTTTTAAATCTCAAATCTCAAAATATGTACCAAAAGTAAAATCTTAGTATCTTTTTTTGTGGGACAGGTAAGATAGTACAATTCCTTACTATTTTAATAAATTTTGTAAAAAAAACAAAAACATATTACTACAAATGGAAATTGAATTGTTATTTAATATTATAGTAATTTGTTCTGTAATTCTCATATTAGAAAAAGGCAAAATTGAAATTTTAGTGTAACAGAGCGATCCAACAATGCCCTCGATTTTGTTCCCATGCAGAAGAAAGCGGAAGAAGAAGAAGAAGAAGAGAAAGCCGGCAGCTTCAAGTTCAACGTGTGGTCTCCGTGCATGGAATTCTTCACAATCTCAGGGCCCTCTCACAATTTTTTGTGAAATAATTCCAAAATTTCGCCTATAAAAGGACAACCCCCAATTTCTCTTTCCATCCTCAAAGCCCAAAACCAATCGATAACAATGGAGATTGAAGCTGTGAACCCCCAAATGGACACAGCTTCAACCATCACCATTAAAGGCATTCTCAGCCTCCTCGTCCAGAACGTCGATGAGAACAATGGCAGAAGGTTGATTTCTCTCGGCATGGGTGACCCTTCTGCTTATTCTTGTTTTCATACTACCCGTGCCGCTCAACAGGCCGTTGTGGATTCTCTTCAATCTGAGAAGTTTAATGGCTATGCTCCCACCGTTGGCCTCCCCCAAACCAGAAGGTTCAATTTCGATTTTGATTTCTCCCCTGTTTTTGTTCATTTTCGTTGGGTTTGTTTTCTTGTTTTTTCTTAATTTGGGGGTTGGAGTTGAAAATGTCGATGATTCAATGAATGCATGTGTGAATTTTGATCTGAGTATTGAATTTGGTTTCGTTTCTTCATTGTTGTGAATTCGAATATTCTGGGCTTATTCGTATGATTCTGTTTTCTAATTCCATCTTCTTCTTTTTTTTTTCCTGATTCTGACCCTCTTTTTGGCCATTTTTCTCGTTTGTCCTCTTTTTAATTTGCCTCTATTAGTTTGCCTCCTGCAATTGATTGTAGCCACCCGGCTTTGAAGATTCTTTTCTTTCTTTTCTTGCTTCTAGTTTCTGGGACTTTCTAATTCTTTCTCGATTCAACTGTTCTACACGAGTTGGATCCTTGGCTGGATTGCTCTTTTGCCAGCCTTTTTTTTTTTAAATAGAGAAACTATATTCAACTGTTCATTCGCGCATCTTAGTCAAGATGTTCCATATGAGTTTCAATGTGTTTACTTTATCTATTCTAAGCTATTTTCGTACCAACCAAACAGAGGCAATGGTTTTTGATTAGTACAATGACGTGTTCTCTCCAAGTCACCACATGACTTCCAATTTATAATCAATCCCTTTTTATATTTTCCTTGTCATTTGTGTCTGTTCTTGACGTAGTTCTTTGGCCTATTTTTTCCTATAATTTTCTTAACTTATTCAAAAGCTGCCCTGCAACTTTCATGGTAATTCTTTAGAGGAAACCATAGTGAAGCCAAGGAATGAGCTGATCTCACCTTGTTTGAAACAGTTAGAAACCATACTCTCTCCATATCAGGGACTTTTTTTCTCTCTATAAATGTTGTGATTTGAATTTTATTACTTGAAACAAGCTGCATGATTCTCAGCTGAAGAGAAAATTTGATTATGTGAAGGTACGTTTCGATTCAGTTTCTACTGAATATATAACTTAAAAACATCACTTCATGTTTGGTGTCAGCTAAACATCCTACATGAGTTGAAATCTATATCTATGGTGTAATCATAACAACCCATGTTTCATGTAATCCGTCTGGAATTTTCAACACCCATGGAATGGAGTGATTTAATGACATGTAGCATCAAATTAAGGTTGCAGTCTTCTTTTCTAATTTTCGTGAATTTCCCTTGTACAGGTCGATTGCTGAATATTTGTCTCAAGATCTTCCATATGAGTTGACATCTGATGATGTTTTCATTACATCTGGATGCACACAAGCGATTGATGTTGCTTTGGCGATGCTTGCTCGCCCTGGTGCAAATATACTGCTTCCAAGGCCTGGTTTCCCAATCTATGAACTTTGTTCTGCATTTCGGAATCTTGAAGTCAGGCACTATAATCTGCTCCCTCAACAAGGCTGGGAGGTTGATCTTGATGCCATTGAAACCCTGGCAGATAAAAACACCGTTGCATTGGTTATTATCAACCCAGGGAATCCATGTGGAAATGTATACAGTTACGAGCATCTGAAGAAGGTTGGTAATCTAGAATGATTATTTAACCTCAAGCATTCAAGTATGCTGTACCTACAAGAGTTTTGTTTTTGTTTTATTTTCTTTTTTTCTGACAGCATCTGTATAATGTTTTTGTTTGATTGCTCTTCAGATTGCAGAAACTGCAGAAAAGCTTGGAATTCTAGTAATCGCTGATGAAGTTTATGGGCATCTTGCTTTTGGAAGTAAACCTTTTGTGCCGATGGGAGTTTTTGGATCAACTGTTCCTATTCTCACCCTTGGATCTCTATCAAAGAGATGGATAGTACCAGGATGGAGACTTGGATGGTTTGTGACTAGTGATCCTTCTGGCACATTCAGAAAACCCAAGGTTCTGCCACCCCTCTCACACGCTACTTGATTGCTAAAAATTGGGAATTTAATTAGATTAGCCACTGGTTTTCATTTCTTATGTTTGCCTCATCTAATGCCTTATTGAATTGTACAATCTTTCCATGCAGGTTGTCGAACGAATCAAGAAGTATTTTGATATATTAGGTGGCCCTGCAACATTCATCCAGGTTCAGATCTTATATTTTTGCATCTTTTCAAATGCTTGCTGCTTTTCTTTTCATTTGGGATCCGAGTCTGTATGCGAACAAAATAACTTTCTCCTGTCATACTAGTTAATTCATATCAGGATGTTAGTTATATCAAAAATTGATATAAAGACAAACGCTAGGTTCTGGTAGACACAGGTGGGGAATAGATTCTGGCTACAGTAACAACCATCATCATCATATTAACTCACAATCCACCCAAAACTCAAATCTAGCTTCGACATATTACTGTTCGCAACATTCCAAGTTGCAAGTTTTTTCTCATTCAACTTCTGCACGGTGTTTTGATGTATCAGGCTGCAGTACCTCACATCCTTGAGTCAACTGATGAGGTTTTCTTCAAGAAAACAATTAATATTCTGAAGCAAACTTCCGAAATATGTTGCAGAAAGATGAAAGAAATCCCCTGTATTACATGCACGCACAAGCCAGAAGGGTCGATGGCTATGATGGTAATGAAAGATATCTCTAAATTAAGTTAACATGAATTTATGAATACATTGTCGCTTATCGGCCTACGATGCAATAATGTAGGTGAGACTGAACGTTGATCTTCTTGAAGATATCAGTGATGATATTGATTTTTGCTTCAAGCTCGCCAAAGAGGAATCACTCATCATTCTTCCAGGTAAGAACCTGAAAAATCAATGGTTTATGACACATCTAAATGTTCATTTGTCCAGTGATTTTGTTCGACTGTACAATTCAAACAGAACTGAAATTCAACAAATCGTGCTTCCGTTTCAGGAACGGCCGTAGGGCTGAAGAACTGGATCCGAATTACTTTTGCAGTTGATCCGTCCTTTCTCGAAGAAGGCTTAGGGAGGCTTAAATCTTTTTGCCAAAGGCATACACTTCAGTTGTAAAGAAGTTTGGATGCTAGTGATGCAAATGAAACAACAGATTGAGTCTCATAAGTTAACTGATAATGAATTATTGTTTTAAGAGAAGCTTCTTTTACTTATAAATGGAAATCCCCATAGCTCCTTCCATGTATTGATTTAACAATAAATATAAGGGTCTTGTTCAGATTCAAAACTTCTTCCTTTCTTGCTTTCTGAAATGATTGTAGGCAACAAAAATTCTGCTAATGATATCAGTTACAGTGACTGCCAAATGTACAAAATTATTGAGATATGGGAAAGAACAGTGAGATTGATTACCATGGAGAAGTATTTGATGCCATCATTTGATTAAACCCATAAGTTCAAAATGCTGGTTCTAGATAAATTTATGCTTTTCAATATATTCTTAATACAACTATTCAACTTAATACGATACTTATCGTCCTTTTTCTTATTCGATTCTCTTCATGAGATTCAAAACAGATTATAGACAATGATTATGTTAAAAGACATGATGTCAAACACATAGTTTATGTTGCTTTTGTACTTAATAAGCTCAAAATTATACTAGTACAATTTAAAATGCAAAAAGATGAATATAGTATGGAACCCTTGTCTTTAACTGCCGGCCTCTTGGCTTATCTGAAAAATGTATATCAAAGTTCACTCTCTAGTGCTGTGTTCTTTTCAACAATCATAGAGATCATCAATGGAATGGTAATTGGTGTCTTATTCATGGAGTTATCGAATTGAGTAGCGTGCTGTGTTCTTGTTCTTACACCTTCTGTCACAAAGCCTTTGCCAAAAATGTGCCTTCCGTGTGCCACAGGGGCATCAGCATCACGTCCCTCATTCTTACACAATTATTACCCCAAAGAAAGACAGAGCAGAGGAGAATTCGATCTCTCTCTACCTTCCAAATACTTATCGACAAACTTTCAAACGGTTCAATTTCAAAAAGGGTTCTTTCTTCTCACAAATATCCATTCGAATACGACCCAAAATCGAAAGATTACAATCGAAGTGGTTAGTTCTTATGTTTTTTTTATTGATCTCTACGCCCTTTATATTCGCCAGTTTTCAGTGATTTCTTTCACCCTCTATGGTGCTTCTGCACTGCAAGTTCTGCAAATTTCTCTGAGTTCTGTTCAATGGAGGCCGCGAACTCTCGTTCTAATGAAACTGGAGGTGAAATTTCTCGTTTTTGTCCTAGTGGGGTTTGAGATTTTTGTGGGTTTTCTTGTCTGTTCCTTTTGTTGTTGTTAATATGATTGTTTCTGCTTGTCTGATGATGTGTTAGCGATTGGAAATGGAAGTGAAACTGATATGAAGGTTCCTGTGTTCTCATCATCATCCGAGGTCAGTTCTGGAAATCCCATGTTGATTGGTCATTTTTGCTCCTTACATGTTTGTATGTTTTTCATTTGCTATGGAAAAAAGTCTGGGACTGTTATTAGAGGCTGTGAGGTACTGAATCAATTTGCAAATAGAAAGGATTCGATCATGATTTGATTGAACTTGGTATATGTATGGTCAAACTTCCTTGCCTTGAGTCTTAAACTAGTTTAACTTGTTCAATAGTAGGGGTGCAAGTTTGAATTCATTAAAATCAATGAGTTTCTGATTCCGATTCTAGACAACTCTTAGTAATGCCAATTATGCATTCTATGCGGTAGCCATCGACAAAGTAAATGGGGCCAGAAATTGATTGAACCGAGTCAATTTGCTTGGTTTGAAGTTTGGACTTGGAAGGAACTTGGAATGTCCTCACTGATTGGTTTGTTCTTCTCAATTTGGTAGATTTTGTAGCTTGGTGGCCAGTTTTGGTTTGTTGGATAGTTTGCTTTTCCAAAAGAATTGATTCCTCCTTCTGTTTCCCTCTGTAAATCGACTTACTTGCTCCCCTATTCGATAGATGTTGATTTATGGTCATCAAAAGTATATGGATTGGTTGTTGAAGGTGGGAAACATTGTTCTATGTCATATAGGAGGCATTTTTCTAGAGGAGGGAATAATTAGTAGTAGTTGAATTTACTACTGGCTTTTATGAGGCTGCATTTTTGTTGTAAATCTTTTCTCATGATCCATAAAATGCTCTTTATTTCAAACAGTTGCTTGAAAAACTTCACGAGAAATGGAGTTTGGTGAAGAAGAAACCATATCCAGCCATGTATTCTAGCATTTTTGGTGGAATTATTACAGATCCAGCTATGATGGTGATTCCTATTGATGACCACATGGTTCATCGAGGCCACGGTGTGTTCGATACGGCCATTATTCTGGACGGGTAGGTACACGAGAATATTTCACCGAATTCAGTCCAGTTTCTCAAAATTTATCAAGATGCTGAACTGTTCTAAGCTTCGTTTCCAACTTTCCTTGTAATGTAGTCTTTGTTTTGGTTTTTAACAGACATTTGTATGAGTTGGATGCCCACCTCAACCGCTTCCTAAGATCGGCTTCAAAAGCGAAGATCGCTTCTCCCTACCCCCGGTCGATTCTTCGGAGCATTCTTATCCAACTGACAGTAGCATCGCAGCTCAAGAAAGGCACCTTGAGATACTGGTTAAGTGCTGGACCTGGGAATTTCTTGCTCACGCCCACTGTAAATTCCAATTCTGCATTCTATGCGGTAGCCATTGATGAAGATTTCTCTCAATGCAAAGAAGGGGTTAAAGTTATAACATCTACAATCCCGATGAAGACGCCTCAGTTTGCGACGATGAAGAATGTGAACTACCTACCAAATGTACTAGCCAAAATGGAAGCTGAAGAGAAAGGGGCATTTGCTTCCATTTGGGTTGATGAAGAAGGCTATATTGCAGAAGGTCCAAATGTGAATGTTGCATTTATAACCAGTGAAAAGGAGCTAATCTTGCCTTGTTTCGATAAGATTCTCTCAGGTTGCACCGCACTCCGACTTCTGAAGCTAGCTCCGAAGTTGGTCGAGGAAGGGAAGCTGAAGAGCGTCGGAACCGCAAACCTTACCGTTAAGGAAGCCAAAGGCGCTGCCGAAATGATGTTTGTAGGAAGCACACTTCCTCTACTGCCAATCATCTCATGGGATGAAGAACCTATTGGAGATGGTAACAACTATTGTCTGATCTAAACTTTTGTTTTTAAAGTGATAATGAATGAATTGTTCTTATAAGTGACTCCATTGATCCTCGATTACAGGAAACGTCGGAGAATTGACGATGGCTCTATCGGATCTGCTTTGGAACGATATGGTTTCAGGCCCTGAAACAGAGAGAATACCAGTTCCCTACAAATAGCGAAACCGAGCCACATAGAACCAAAGATTTCAAAGGCTGCTCAAGGGATGTTATCAGCTGAAAATGAACAACCACCTTGTTCTTCCTGTTGTCTATTTTGGCCATCTCTGCTTTCTCTGGACATGAATAAAAGAAAATATCTATTGGACCTGTTCTAATAGCGATTTTTTTCCCGGTTTTTTCGTGTGTATTCATCGTAAATTCGATTGTTTTACCTTTCGAAACTCGATGCTTGCATCAATGGAAAAGACCAATGTACAATTATTTGAGCAGAGCTATGCTTAAGTTTCAGTGATGTGTTTGCCTTTGCATTGATCCATATTATCATTGGCTAATTTTTTTTTGCATCAGAAAGAAACTATCTCAGGCTGTGTTATTCCCAGGAAAACATTTTTCTTAAAATTTTTTAACATCTCAATGATTTTGGGAGAGACTGCAACATTTATTCTTGTGATGTTATTTTATGTTAACACTGAGAAGATGAGAGACTACTCTTTAACAGAGGCTGAGAAAATTGAGGTTTAATCAATAAATTAAGTTGACAATAGGAAGCAATAGTAAAAGTTTTATACCTCTTGAAAGTTTGCAAAATCTACCGATATTTAGCCACTGGCCTATTTCATAATCAATAAACTTGTTAAAAATGGTGAGCATAACCCAACTGAATTGACATACAATTTTGACTAAAAGATTAGAGATTTGAATCTACCATTCCAAATGATGTTGAACTAAAAAAAAATCATTAAAAATGTAATAATAGGACTTTTTAGGACTCGTTTGACATCTACATATTTTAACTTCTAACCTATCATCTATCGATTTTAACACTTGTCAAAGGAAAAATGGTATAATTAAAAAATGTAAAAACATAAAAGACTAAATTGAAAATACAATGTTCATATAGAAGTTTTGAGTGATCCTTTTCCGATTATCCATGATATTCTTCAAATTATGGAGAATTTCCATGAGGTGTCTTTTATATTTGTACCAAGACATAGAAATTTAGTGGCTGATGTGTTTGTAAGGCATGCTCTAGACAAGCCGTCTTGTGGACTCACTTGTATACTCCATAGCTGATGCATTTGGTGGAAAGGAATGTTTGTGATTTTGTTGTTCTTGAGACAATTCTTCTTTTATCTTAATGAAATTCCTGTTTATCTCAAAAATGAGATTTTTGTGGCGAAAATGATAAATGTTTCACCTTTTCAAAACAACGATATGTGTCATTTTGCTTGTGTCGGTATCCTAGTTGTTATAGGTGATTTTGGACCACACAGAGGGACAAGGAGCTGAGGAGGACAATCGGGCAGAAGTAAGACCAAAAGCCCGACCCAGAGGAAGACCGGACCAAAGGGTCGGGCCAAAATGGCCCGACCCATATGGTCGGCCCGTTTGCGCGAGCCGAGCCCGGTGACCTCTTTTCGGTCCCTGATGTCCCAAATCGCCTCGGTTCCGCCTGGTTCGTCTCGAAACACCACCGAATTCCTAAAAACCCTAGGAGGACAAACAGGTATAAAAGCCCCTCTTCACCACGGAAGAATGGTTCAAAAACTCGATTCTTGACTCCCCTTTACTATCTGTAGCTTCTCCTCGGTTTTCTGACTTAGGCATCGGAGGCGGTGTGGCCTACACTACGCCGGTGTGCAGCGGTTTTTGCTGGTCTTGCAGGTCACGTCTTCCCCAGTTTCTACAAATTCACTGTTGGTGTCACTGAAGGTCAGGTGAGTCTTCTGTCCGGATTTTGGCATCAACACTAGTAAAATTATTATTTTACTCTCTACTCTAACCTCGCTCTCTCTCACTCTCACTACTCTCACCCTCCCTCCAATCCCTCTCTCTTTCTCCAATTTCTCTCTCTAATCTCGCTCTCGCTCTCACTCCCCAGTTTCTCCCTCCAATCTTTTACTCTCTCTCATTTTTCTTTCTAATCTCTTGCTCCATCTCCAATCTCGCTCTCGCTCCAACCTCTCGCTCTTAAATGCCTTAAATGAGCAAAATTGTAATTTTGCTAGGATGATGACGTAAACAAAAGGGCATATATCTTTATTCTGAAAAGGTAGCATTTTTCATTTTGGCCTCTCAAAATAGGTCATCCACACAATTATCTCCTAAAAGTTACTCAAACATTAAAAACTAAAACACATATCTAACATAAACTAAAGAGAGTAGTTAAGAAAAAAAATCATTAAAAAAAAAAGATATGTGACTTCAAAACTATAGACTTTTGAAATGATAATTATAAAGACTCTCCTTGATACATATATAAAGTTTGAAGATTGGAGTGAACATATGGTTGCGTAGAATACTCATAATTGGTGAATTTAGTTTGCCTTAAAAAAATGTCACCAAAAACCAAAGACGAAAGCAGAATCTAGTTGCCTATATAAACGCCATCCCTGCAACAACCCACAAATGAAAACGCTTGAAAAAGAGAGACACACACACACACACACCGGTTGAGAAGAGAGATTTTCGATCGACTTTACGCGAATTCGGATTAGGGTTTGGCGTGCTGCTGATCTTCGGTTTCGGCATCAATGGCGACGGGCAAATCACCTACGCCGGCATCGCAGGACCTGCAGCAGACCAATGCGGCGGCGAGGCCAGGTCTGAGGAAGCCAGTCTTCGTTAAGGTCGAACAGCTCAAGCCTGGCACTAATGGCCACACACTCATCGTCAAGGTTGTTAGCTCCAATACCGTGTTGCAGAAGGGTCGATCGGTGTCTCAGCACCTTCGACAGACGCGGATCGCTGAGTGCCTTGTTGGGGATGAAACTGGAACCATTTTGTTCACTGCGCGTAATGATCAGGGTATGGATTTTGGATTCTGTCATTTCTGTTTGGTTTCTGGGAATTTTGGGGGAGAGGGGAGAGTGTTTGGGTTTATGTCGTCTTTTTGTGTGAATTGGGAAGGGGAAATTAGGTATCGTTTGGATCGCAGTTAGGGGCCATGGATATTTGAACTATGTACCCCACAGCGATTGGAATTTGACATTTTCACACACTTACAAATCTGGGTTTGAAACAAGGAAATGATATGGATTGTGAGAAGGGTTTTGAACCTAGTTATTGCTGATGCACTTAAAAAGTAGAAATGAGAGGCCTAGAATTGATTTTTCTTTACAAAAGTTAATTTCAATATCAGTAGCCTGAACTGGATGGGGATATGAAAAGAACTTTAGTGTCTTACTCTAGGTTTTGTGTTGGGTTAAGAATGGCTAGGCAGAATCAAATCCCTGTGGTTTCCTGCTCTTCATTTATTATTTACTCATAGCTTCAACTTGTTTCAAATTGAAGAGTTAGTCTTTATATCAATTGTATGCTTACTGAAGATTTTAATTGAAACTGAAAGCTTGATGTTAATTCATCACAAATCCATAGCCCAATCTACTTCTAGTTGGTCTGTAAACTATTGACACTTGAGTCTGTAGCCTTGAAATGAAATTGCTGTAAACAAGGATAATGATGTGCATTGAACCGATTTATCATGGTTATCATACTAATATATATGTTGAGAAAGTATATATTACTTCCAAAGCATACTTAATTTTGTTTTCTTTGTTACCTTAGCATTTAAACTCCTCCAAAGTTCTAAATGCGTTATTCTGTTTCCTCAGTTGATCAAGTAAAACCTGGGACAACTGTCATTCTTCGAAATGCAAAGATTGACATGTTCAAAGGGTCTATGAGGCTAGCAGTTGATAAATGGGGCCGCATTGAGCTAACCGAGCCTGGTAATTTCGTTGTGAAGGAAGACAATAATCTATCTTTAGTTGAGTATGAACTTGTGAATGTTGCAGACGAATGAGGGAGGTCCTACTAAGGGCCAACTATGCTTACAGTGGGTTGAGATGGCTGGTCATGAGTTTCCTGGTAATCTGCTGATGTGAATACATAACAACGCTATATTATAATTTTCTATGGGTGAAGTATTTAAGTGAACAATCCCTTGATTTCGTCTAAACTTCAAAACATGAAAGCTCTTCTCCGTTGGTATGACTTACATGAAGCCATGTTTTGTCGGGTATAGGTATAATTAGGTACTAGTTTGGTTCTTATAACTCTGGAAATGTAATTGAGCATTAATGACGACGAAGAATGCTTTCGGTATAGCTCTGATATCGTATATAACATGCAGAGTTTTCAACTTACTGGGCATGTATATTGTATATATATTCTCTGGCAATTCATATTATATGCAGGTTCTGGACAGGAACTTTGATATTCCAGCCTAGAGCCTTTTAAGGCAACAGCAAAAATCCTTGGACAAATGCAAAAGGTAAATTGCCTCAACTTACTGAGCATTAGCCTGTTGTGAATCACCCTTTACTTGCTGTTCTGAATTTCAAATTGTATGACAATGAAACTTACCATTAAACGTTTCCATCACTCTGTAAGCTAGTTAGTTTAGTATAATGATAATTTGATCGAACTGCCCTTTAGACAACGGTGGCTCGGGTTGCCCCGCCGCTCCTCTTTTTTGCTCTCACCGGTATCATTAGGCACATATCCATTTTTCTGCCTCCCTCAACTCCATTTTTCTCTTCAAATGGTGACTAGGAGATAATTGTTAATGCTATAATCTACCGTCTTTTTTTAAAACTTTAATTCATTCTCACGATCGGGAGCTACCAAATTAGTGTCGATTTGGAATGACTTTTTGATTTTTTATTTTTTTTCTGCAATTGTAAGCATTTTTTTTAAACCCTTCAAAAGTGAGTTCAGTCTGTTTTTGTTTGTAGAAGTCATTCCACTGTTTAAAACTATATTCGAATATAGGTAATCCATATGTTAAATGATAGATTGATATCAACAAACTGATGGAAAAAACCATTGAAAAATTGAGGTTGCATATGACAATCCTTTGGTTTTTGAAAATTAAACTTGTGTTTTTTTTTTTAAAAAAAAATATATATTAAACTTGTTTTCTTTTAATATCCTTGTGATGGTTTTCATATTTGTTAAGAAAACATTTCAATTCTTAGTCAAATTCTAAAAACAAAAACAAGGTTTTGAAATTATTTACTCCTCGTTTGATAACCATTTTGTTTTTGGTTTTTGGAAATTAAGCCTATAGGGCCCGTTTGGTAACGTTCTCATTTCTGTTTCTTGTTTCCAATTTTATTAAGAAATCTAAGCATTTAATAACTATGGATGTTTCTTGTTTCTCATTTTTTAGAAACACTCCCAAAATTTGTATAGGATTTTTGGGAATAACTAAAACTAGTTTCTCCTTTTTTGTTCTTGTTTCCAATTTTTTCCAAATATAAATAAGAATATAGGTTTATTATTATTATTAAATGGATAGGTGTTAGGGTCATGAAATTCTATTTTTCTTTATTAAAAATGAAGAAACGGAAACAAGAAACGACAACGTTACCAAACGGGTCCGTAGTTTCCAAAAACTTGTTTTTGTTTTTGGAATTTGGCTATAAATTCAAATGTCATTGACAATGATGAAAACAATGGTAAGAAACTTGAGAGAAAACAAGCTTAATTTTCAAAAACCAAAAACAAAAAACCAAATGGTTATGAAATGGGACCTTAATTTTTTTTATTTTTTTTTATTTAGTTTTGCAAACTAGAAAAAAGTTAGATAACTGAAGTAGTGTTTATAGCAGTTTTGAGGGCTAGGATACAATAATCTAAGAAGTATGAGAATTCAAACCAAATTTAAACTCCAAAATTTTATATTCATTCATAGTTGCTTTGTTTTTTTTTTCAACAATATTTGGGGTTGGGGAGGTTTAAAACTCTATCCGTTGAGGGTAGCTATGCTCACTTTGAAATTGTATAATCCATGTCTTGAATCCAAGCCTAAATGATGAAACTCCCTATTTTTAAAAGTTTAGCAACTAGAATCAAGGTTTAAAATTATGATATGGATGAAAATGTCTGAGTTTGAAAATATTAATAAAATGGATAGATATTTTTTGAGAAATCATAAAATTATTGAACTAATAAATAAACATTTGATTTTACCCTTTTTAAATGAGTTAATATACATATTAGTTATATTATATTAAAGTTAATAACATTTCATTACTTTTTTTAGCATCAATTATTTTACAATATAATGAAATTGTTGATTCTAAATATCGACAAAAATTTAATACCTGGCTAAAATAGACATTTTTTTAACAATGATAAAATAAAAAATCAAAAGTTAAGGTTTCGAGTGGTTTTTAAAAATTATGTTTGTTTTCTTCCAACTTCCTTACCATGGTTTTCATTTTAACACACATTTGAATTTTCAGTCAAATTCCAAAAACAAAAACAAGTTTTTGAAAACTAAGACCCCGTTTGATAACCATTTGGGTTTTGGTTTTTGAAAATTAAGCTTACAAGTTTTTTAGTTTTAGTATCAATCTTTTACCTTGCTTTCAAAAACCAAGTCCAATTTTGGAAACAAAAAAAATAGTTTTAGGAAACTTGTTTTTGTTTTTAAAATTTGGTTAGGAATTCAAATGCAACTTTAATTAGGATGAAAGTTATGGTAGAAAATCTAGGAGAAAACAAGAATAATTTTAAAAAAACCAAAAACCAACTAGTTATCAAATGGGTCCTAATTCTTTTAGTTTTTTTATTTTTTTTTATTTTTTTGAAAAACCTAATTCTTTTAGTTTTTAAAACTTGGTTTGGTTTTTAAAAACATACGAATATAGTAGTTTACAAAACAAATAAACCTATGGATGATGGTAATGTTTATAGACTTAATTAAAAAAAAAAAAAAAAAAAAAAAAAAAAAAAAAGTCAAGTTTATCAAGATCTAAAAACTAAAATGAAATTGAAACCTAAAAAACATGCACTCATTTCATGGAACCGTTTAGTTCATAGTTTTGAAGTGAGGAGTTTAGATCAGCGGCACAATCAAATCCGTATTTGGTCGATAATTTTAGAATTATGAGTTTGTTAATCACACTCAACTTGAAAGAACCAATGCTCGTATATATTATTATTTTCTAATTTAAAATCTCAAGCGCTCTCAAATATTACTCAAAATCTCAGAAACAATCCGGCAGCTTTGGACGGCCGCCACCGTCCCCGCCAAAACCTCCGACGGCACCGGAATGCTAGGGTTTCTATTGAACTCAGCCAAGCAGCTATTCACATTCCTAATCGTAATCTCCAAGACGTTCCTCCCGCCGGCGTAGTCTCCCGCCGCGATGGAGCGTGCGATTCCCGGAAAGTTGCCGGCGGCATACCCCGTCGAAAACCAGCAATCGTTCAAAATCGTCTTCAGTGGGGAATCCGGTGTCCTTCGAATAAGGTCGCCGATCCTCTGCGCCATTAATTTGGTATTTCTCTCGGCGCATCCAACGGCGATGACTGCGAGTCCACGGGCGTCGGCGGTCTGGCTTCCGGAGTCAGAATTCAGGCAATCGGAACAAATGACCGGCTGCTCGGTCTTGCTGCAGAGGTTTCCGATCAAGGCGGCGTCTGGTTTCGCCGGAGAGAAGAGCGCGAAGAGGACGAGAGATGAAAGCAGGGAATGGAGGAGATTATTCATCTTTGATTTGTTTGTCTGAAGAACGATTGATCTTCCAGTTCCATTGCAGCTATTTAGATCTGAAATTTTTTAAGCGTTTCATTCATTTATGGATCATTTCCAGTAAGTTTTCCTGTTTGTTCTATTTTATTTTATTTTTTTGGTTGAAATAATTGATACTTCCCATATGAATTTGCATTTTTAAATTTTATTTTTAATTAGTTTTGAATCTTTGATTATTGAATTCTATTTCGGTCGGAGGAATTTTAACTTTTGTCCATTTCGGTTAAAATACTTTGGATTTTTTCTCTTATATTGTCAGTTTTGGTCCATTTTAATCCTTAAATTAATTTGTTTTCTTTTTATTTTTATTACAGTTCATAACGCTAAACTTAATAATTTTTTTCTATAAATTTAGTCTCTAAATTTCTAGAGTTATGTCTATTTGATCTTTAAACTCAAATTTAAGAAAAATAGAATAAATTGAGGATCTATTAGACATTTTTAGAATTCATAGACTTATTACACACAAAATTGAAAATTTAACAATCTATTAGACAAATTTTTTTAAGTTTAGAGACCAAATAGACACAAACATAAAATTAACTAAACTTATAATTTAACCTACCTATCGATTACTAAACTATAATAAATGGTCGTGCCTTTTCCAAAAAGAAAAAAAATCATTGTATCTTAAAAAAAAAAATCATTGTACAGGGATCATTTTTTTTAATATAAAAACAACAAAAATAAAATTTGTTTGCACACATAATTTTATATTAATTTTAAAAAGAAAGTAGAATTAAATTATCTAAATAAATATAGAAAAAACAAACGGAACTTTCAAATAGGGAGTAAATGTTTTCTAAAAATGCATCATTTTTTTTATGTCAAATTAATTTTCTAAAAACAACCAAAACTTTAAAAAAGTTTACCATAAAAAATATAAATTATTTAACTTTTAAAATGTTTACCATAAAAAGTATAAATTATTTACTTTGTCAACATAAATATATGTTGTTTACCAAAATTAAATATAAAAACCATGAGATTTATCATCAAGGAAAAAAACGTAGGGATGAGAGGATGATAATGGATGTATAAGGGGTGATAAGTATCTCCATTGGTATGAGATTTTTTGGGTTGGATCAAAAAACAAAATAGTCCCTTACAAGTGGCATCGGAGAGTGCGGTGAGGAGGGAAAAGACCTTTTTTTTTTATTATTATTAATGAAAAAAAAAATAAACTACCACATCAACACCATAAAAAAATTAACAGGGACTAAATTGAACTATTTTCGGAACAGTAGGAACTTGATTGTTTGATTTTGAAACATTCTCTCTTATTTTTGTTAATATTTACATTTTTTTAATACATTTATTTATTCTATTAATTTGTAATCAAACAGATTATATAAAACTAATTTTATAATAATAGGTTGAGTTAATCTAATTATTTATTCAATCTATTAAAATTAATTATAATATTTAAATTAATTTTTATAATTAATCAAATTATAAAAAAAAATATATTTTTTTTAGTACATTAACATTTGAGGGTGGAGGGATTCAAACCTCTAACATCTTGGTCGAAGATACATGCCAATTACCGCTAAGCTAAGCTCGTTTTAGATAATAAATATATATATATATTTTACAATAATGAGTTGAATTAATATAATTTTATTCAATTGTAATAAATTAATCTTTACTAATTAAGTTTTCTTTTGAAAGTTTGTCAAAAAAAAAAAAAAAAAAATTCATGTATACTTTTAATAGATTATAAAACATACGTATGGTATAAAATTGATAAGATTTTAAAGAAAAACAAAGAACTACCTTTGTTAAAATGTGTGAGTTTTGGTATAGTTATTCATTAACTAATTTGTGATTAATCAAACCTAAACTTAATGTAATTAACAATATTTATTGAAAATATTAAATAAATACTTTAAATTAGACGCTCTCAAATATTATTCAAAATCTCATAAACAATCCGACAACTTTGGTCGGATGCCACCGTCCCCGCCAAAACCTCCGACGGCACCGGAATGGTAGGGTTTCTATTGAACTCAGCCAAGCAGCTATTCACATTCCTAATCGTAATCTCCAAGACGTTTCTCCCGCCGGCGTAGTCTCCCGCCGCGACGGAGCGTGCGATTCCCGGAAAGTTGCCGGCGGCATACCCCGTCGAAAACCAACAATCGTTCAAAATCCTCTTCAGTGGGGAATCCGGTGTCCTTCGAATAAGGTTGCCGATCCTCTGTGCCATTAATTTGGTATTTCTCTCGGCGCATCCGATGGCTATGAGTGCGAGTCCACGGGCGTTGGCAGTCCGACTTCCAGAGTCGGAATTCAGGCAATCGGAACAAATGACCGGCTGCTCGGTCTTTCTGCAGAGGTTTCCGATCAAGGCGGCGTCTGGTTTCGCCGGAGAGACGAGCGCGAAGAGGACGAGAGATGAAAGCATGGAATGGAGGAGATTATTCATCTTTGATTTGTTTGTCTGAAGAACGATGATTGATCTTCCATTGCAGCTATTTAAATCTGAAATTTTTGAAGCATTTGATTCATTTATGGATCATTTCTAGTAAGTTTTGCTGTTAGTTCTATTTTTTTTTTTAATTTGTAAATAATCGATACTTCCCATATGAATTTGCATTTTCCTTTTTTTTTTTTTAATTAGTTTTGAATCTTTGATTCTTGAATTCTATTTCGGTTGGAGGAATTTTAACTTTTGTCCATTTCAGTTAAAATACTTTGGATTTTATTTCTTATATTGTCAGTTTTGGTCCATTTTAATTCTTAAATTAATTTGTTTTTTTTTTATTTTTATTACAGTTCACAACACTAAACTTAATAGATTTCTGTATATTAATTGCTAATAAAATTTTAGTTTTTTTACAAATAGGGAGGAGGAGATTTGAATCTCTAATTTTTTGATCGAAAGTTGGAGCTTTATGTCCACTTGTACTATGATCACAAACTCTCTTACTCTATGTTGAAGGCATTGCCATTTCTACACTCTCAAAGAGAGGGGAGATGAGGATCGAATTAAAGACAAATAATTTTGGTTGTGTTTATTATTTTACTACTTAAAATTCACAAATTTAATGTCTATATTTTTCTTTTATTTTCGACAACATGTGAGGTAAACCACTTTAACTCTAAACTCTTGGTTCACGGGTTAAACTATATTCAAGTTGGTTAATATTCACTTCGATCCACCTATGTTGTTAATAAAAAAATAATAATATTATTAAAAAAAAAAAAAAAAAGAAAGAAGGAGAAAAACCTATACTGCTCTAATATATATACAACTTTGTTAGCATTATTCCAAGTTATGTTATTCTTTTTTGGTTAAATTATCAAAAATACCCCTAAACTTTAGGGTTTGTTTCAATTATGTCCCTAGACTTTCAAAAGTTTCAATTATGCCCTTGAAGTTTCAAAATTGTTTCAAAACTACCCTTGAAGGCTTTTTTTTGTTAAATTTATGGATGTAAAATGACGTGTTTGCAAATATATTGTTGCTTATGTGAATATATTTGAACACATACGTGGAAAAAACGATAAAAACACATGCAAACGCATCAATTTTTGTTGATAAATTTAACGGAAAATGTCTCCAAGGGTAGTTTTGAAACAAATTTGAAACTTCAAGGGCATAATTGAAACTTTTGAAAGTCCAGGGGTATAATTGAAACAAACCCTAAAGTCGAGAGGTATTTTTGATAATTTAACCTTTTTTTTTACTCCAAAGACAAAATGTGACATTGTTTTGTTAAATAAAGACCTTTTTTGGGTTAAATTAGTAGCTTGGCTTGGGCCAAAGCGAGCATAGTTCAACACATATATCCTCAACTAAGATATCAGAGGTTCAAATTCCCTAATCCCAAATGTTGATGTATTCAAAAAAAAAAAAAAAAGTCAGAAACATTTGAAGTTACATTTTTTATGTCTTTGAACTTTAAAAGTGTTTATTTATTGTTTTTTTTTTAAAGTTTAAAAGTGTTTGTCTATTAGGTCTTTAGGGTCCGTTTGGAATACATTTTAATTTAAATGTTTTTCAAGAATGCATTTTTTTAAAAACATTTTGTATAAAAATTGTTTATAATTTAAACATTCATGTGTTGGTTGCATTTTCTCACAAATGTTTTTATACATAAGTTATTGTTTACTTAAGAAATCTTTTTTAAAAAGTTGGTTTCAAGTGTTTCTCTCAAAATGGTTTATTTATCAATCTCATAAGTAATTTTTAGTGGTTGCTAAACACTAGAAATTTTTTCAAAATGATTTATTTTCAAAATTAAGCACTTGAAAAGTTAAACCAAACACACCGTTAGTCTATTTGATATTTTCAACCTTCACATATGTTAATTTATGTTTGGTAGGATTTTCATATTTCAATTTTGTGTTGATCTGTAATCTTTAAACAATGTCAAATAGGTCAAAGGTATGTTAGGTATAAAATTGAAAGTTCAAGGAGAGATTTTTTTTTTAATAGTTTATAGATTTAGACACAGAATTGAAACTTAGACTTATTAGACATTTTTCAAGTTCAAAATCTTATTAGATATAATTTTGAAATTCAATAACTAACTTTGTAGTTCAACATTTTTTAGTTTGAATCTTATTTTGACTCCTAAATTGTTTATTTTGGTCTACAAATTTTCAAAATGTCTATTTTATTTTTTTTTTAAAAAAATAACTATTGTCTAATGTATATTAGTTTTCTATCTAATTTCAACCCGTCGAATTCTTGTTTCTATTCCATGTGACTTGAAATTACACTCATATCAACATGTTTGGACATAGTACTTAAATTACATCATTTATTTGTTAAAAATAAAATAAAGTTAAGCATAAAAAAAGATTATTTTTTAAAGTTTAAAGACTAAAGTATATATTTAAAAAATGCAGGACCAAAATATAACAAATCTACCAATTTCAATAATCAAATTATACGTTTTGAAGAAGTAAACAAAAATCTAACCATTTCAATAATCAAATTAGAAATGTTTTCAAAAATTTATTTGTGTTTTTAGAATTAAAGGTTGGGTTGGGTTGCTACCATCGCTCGGTTCATTCGGGTAGCGAACCTTAACAAGTGAAGGTTGAAAATTTATTTGTGTTTTTAGAATTAAAGGTTGTGTTTTTTTCGGTTTGGGTTGGGTTGAAATTTTATAAAACCGAAAATTCGGTTCGGTTCACGGGTTGAGAAAATTTTGGCTCAGTTCAACCCGAACCGAACCGAATATATATAATGTTTGCTATTTATTTAATGTGTCACGTGAATGGCATAGTGGTTGTTGTCTTCTTTAGGATTCTGGAAGTCCTATGTTCGAGTCACATAATGTGCAAATATTTGTTTTTATTTTTTGTTTTCAATTTTCGTTTTTTTTTTTTCTAATATGTAACTGAATGTTTTTTATTTTTTCTGATCAAAAGAAAAATTAATTTTAAATAATTAAGAAATTAAAAAAATAGACAACCCTAAACCCAACCCAACCCAACCCGAAAATAGAAAGGTTGGGTTGGGTTGGGTTGCTACCATCGCTCGGTTCATTCGGGTAGCGAACCCGACCAACCCGAAAATTCGGGTTGGTCCAAAAAACCCCATCAACCCAACCCAACCCAACCTGTGAACACCCTACGTTGGAGCGTGGGGGGATTCTCCAAAATTCGAACCAGTTTGTTTGTTTGACGAAGCGGGTATTCTCTTTTGGCGCTTAAACAAACCATCGCCGGAGGAGGAGTTTCCGTTTCGACAATCTCTTCTTCAACCGAATGGCTTCCACTTCCAATTCCCGTTCAAGTGGCGTTTCCGATAGAATCAAATCTGCTGCCACTATTATGCACTCCGAGAATCAATCCCTTCTTGCCGTAACTTCCCTTAATACTACCCTCTAGTCTACTTCTATGACTGCTTTTAATTTCTCGTCGTTTTCGTTCTAGTTCTTGCGTTTTTCTGATTCATAGAGGGATTTTTGTTCTGGGAAATCCGGCTCTGGAAAGAAAATTGACGTCGCTGTTGCTAAATCAGTGTCGGTTTCAGCTTTAAGATCTCGATTTTTTTTTTTTTTTGTATAGCGAGTCAGTTCTTATGCTGCATTCCCTTCACTCTCCGCTGTGAACTGGGTTTTCTTGATTTCTGAAAGCTAAAACGTCAGGGGCTTGAGTGATTTGTTAGGAATTTGATTAATGATGATGGGTTGTCTGTTTGTTTTTGTGATTTATTTGATTTTACTGTCTTAATTTCAGGAATTACGGAAGTCGCTGATTATGATGAAGGAAATTGGGGTGGATTTGGAGAAGGACAACCAGTCGAGGATGGTAATTTTATTGATTGATAATGAACCTTAATTTTGAGCATAAAAAATGATGGTGGTTTGTTACTTTGGAAGATAATGTTTTCAAAACAAGGTACTTTTGTAAAATGTTAAGAAGCAAGGACAACACAAATTTCAAAGATTTTCTCTTGGACTCTCATCACAAGGCTTTATTTTAACATCTTTGGAGTTTCTTTCTTAGTTAATTGAAAATAAAATGTGAGTGAAGGAAAACAAGATGTATGTGCAGCGTATTGTGTACAACCTGCTTAGGAACTTTCACTATAAACCAGCCACTTTGTCAAACCGTTCAAAATTCAAATGTTTGAAATTCTTAATTCTATTCAGTGATTTTTCTTGATTAGGTTTTTGGTTTTGGATAGACTTTCTATGGATGCTACGATATGATCGAGATTTATTTGAATTGATTCCTTGCTTAAAAATTATGATCTTGGTTTCACTTGGTGTACATTAACTAATTACTATACCAAATATACTTTTTGGTGGATTTTCTGCTTCTGTCTATGAGATCCAATCTAAAGATGATTGAGAATCATTGTTGTTTGGAACTCAACCAATAATTTACTTGGTATTTGAACATTATCTTAGGTCAAGGAGCTTGAAAATTCTGTTGTTGAGCTGCTGGGTACTTATGAATCCTGTAACAACTTTTCATCTGCAATTCAGTCGGTTGGAAACACATATGAACCAAAAGAAGAGGTGCTTAAATCTCTTTCCATGTTGAAATTTCCACTACACATTCTTTTATTAATTTTCTTTGTGCTGGTTCCTTCTTTTTCACACCTAATATTTATGTTGATATTGTAGTTAACAGATTTTGAGAAACTACTCGACGACGAAGTTGCAAAAATCAGTGAAAATTCATCTTCAAATTTGCAGAACCATTCAATAATTCGGAATTTTAGAGAAGCTATTTGGGTATGCATATTCATCTTCTTTTATACGCATTAGGAAGTGAAAGTATTCCAGTTTTATGACCTGATTCTAGGAAACTTTGGAATGCGTTGCCTCACTTCTTTGACTTTCTATTTGTCGGCCTTTTGCTTTGATTATACATGGCAGCAACAAGAGAATCCTCAAATCTGTTCAAATATTTATCCTGAAACTGTGAAAATGACCAACAGAAAGTACATGAGTAGTAAACAAGAGAAACTAGTTTACCTGTTTGCAATTTACAAATGTTTGGAAAATATTTTATTGTTCTTCCAATTGTAGATTTTATTATTTCCAATTCCAGTGCTTTAGCCTATCTTCCGGTATTCCTGCAGAATGTTCATCATGCAGGACAGCCGATGCCAGGTGAGGAGCAGGAGGACATTGTGATGACCAGTACTCAGTGTAATCTATTGAATGTCACTTGCCCATTGAGTGGAAAGCCTGTCACTGAATTAGCGGAACCGGTTCGCAGGTATGTTGCAACTAAAGATATTTTGATGAAGGATAAAAAATTGGAATTATTTCTCTTACTGTTGAAAAAGAAGTCTGCTCATCCATTCGCTCTGTAATAACAGCATGAATGTTTCAAGGGAATGGCTACATGCTTTATTTTCTCTAGTTACATAAGCCTGAAAATGGAATGAGATATTCTCTCACTGGGATGAGTTTAGAAATTCTTCTTGTGTAGGACCTCTTGTTTTTCCATGGTTTTTGTTCTTCGAGTTCAACCACGTGTAGGGATGGAGATTCAAACTTCTGACCTTTTAGTCGAGGATATAATATCTTAACTCGTTTAGCTATGTTCAGATTAGTGCAATGACTCAACCATCATACATTTAATCACTTTTATTAAGTCTCTTTTTGTTTCTACATTCTGAAATTTGTAGTATGGAATGCAAGCACGTATACGAAAAGGCGGTCATAATGCAGTACCTAAAATCGAAGAAATCTCGAGCTCAATGCCCTGTTGCTGGTATTCAGATCTTCTGCATTACATGTACAACATACAATATGTTATTGTATTAGATTGCTCATCTGACTTAATGTCTTTGTCCTTGTAGCCTGTCCCAGGATGTTGCAGCCCGAAAAGGTCATTTCTGATCCATTCTTACAGATTGAAATTGATGAACTGCGAAAAGTGTCTAGGCATTCTGTGAGGATACAGGATTTCACAGAGCTTGATGCAGATTAGCAGCGCTGAAGCAGTTTCTTTTCCTCTTTTTGTTATTGTTATTATTATTATCGTCGTCGTTGTCGTTGTCATCGCTCTCTGAATCAAATGTTTTGTTGGTAAGTTGAGCTAGTTGGGATGTACATGGTATCTATAGTTGGTCTATATTCATGTGCACATTGAGTTGAATGGAGAAATGTGGCTTCATTTACAAATTGTCATTGCCCTTTATATTTTGAGCTGTTCTTTTCCTCCTATTCCACTGTGTAGATATCATTTCTATTTGCAACAATTTGACTCCAAAATTTCATTTGAGAAATTGTTTTTGAAAATAGTTTTAGAACATTGAAAACTGGACAGAAGCAAAAGGCAACGATTTTTGTTACTGTTTGGCTGTTTTCTGAAATAATTAATTTTATTTTATGATCAATTTAAATTTAGTATATTTTTTCTTTAATACATTGTTTTCAAGTTTAAATCTTATTTTGATTTTTCAGGTCTATTTTAGCTTGGTTCAGTTAACTTTCAAATATTTTGTTTTAATTTTTAAACTTGATAGAAAAAGGTATTTTAATCCATGTGATTAATTTTTTAACAAATTATTTAACAGAAACTTGACATAGGTAAACTTTTTGTTCATTTACCATTTCAATGCTCAAAAAATACCATGAAGTCATAAATAGTAGAGTCAAATATGTAATTTTTAAGGGGCCGTTTGATAACCATTTCGTTTTCTGTTTTTGTTTTTCATTTTAAAAAAACAGAGGTGTTTGATAATCATTTCTGTTTTTTGTTTTCTGTTTTTTAAAAATGTTTTTGAAATTATAAGCAAATTTTAAAAACCAAAAAAAGTAGTTTTTAAAAACAGATTTCTGTTTTTCAAAAACTCATTTTTCTTCTAATCCTTATTTTTCTCTTTTACCTATCTCTCTCCAACAAATTTCGTTTTCTACTTTTTTTTTTCTCTCTAAAACGTTTTTCTCTCCCCAAAATTTTCTTTCAAAACTTTTTTTTTTCTCGATAACTTATCTATTTCTAAAACTTACCAATAACTTTTCTCTCCTTAATTAACATATTCTAATTTTTCTTTTGAAAAAAAAAAATTCTCCAAAATTTTCTATCGCAACAATTTTTCTTTATTTTTCTAATTTATCGTTATTTCTTCAGCATATCTTTTACTCTTAATCTTACTATCTCTTTAAATTTTCTCTTTTTATTTAATCTTTTTTATCTAAAATTTATCGCTTTGACTCTAACTTCTTTTTTTTTTTTAATTTTTTCTCTAACATTTTTTTTCTAATTTAATCTTTTCTCGAGTCTAACTAATATTCTCTGTCAACATTTTCTTTCACCTCTCTGAATTTTTTATGTTTAACTTTTCTCTCGTCTTTTCATAAAATAAAAAAAATCTCTCGAAAACATTTATATTTGTGTCTCTAAATTTTTTTTTTCTAAGGTCTCTACACATTTTTCTCTCTCTAAAACATCTTTTCATCTTTCTAATTTTTAAAAAATTGGAAACCAAAAACAGTTATCAAACAAGTTTGGTTTTCTGTTTTTTAAAAACAGAAAACAAAAAACAGTTATCAAACATATATGATTTTTGTTTTTAAAAAACAGAAAACCAAAAACAAAAAACCAAAAACAGAAAAACCAAAAACTAAAAACTAAAATTTTTATCAAACGGGGCCTAAATGATTCGAGATTCTTGTCAATTTCAATATAGTTCAATAGTTGCTATAGCTTTAATAACTTACTTTATAAGTAGGTTGAAAGTTAAAATTTCTATCACTATTAATGTTGGTTTCTAAAAGGAAAAAGTACGAAGATTATTGTTAAATGAATAGGATGAAATTAAGAATAAGTATTGAAGCAATAGAACCATTTCTCAAAAAAAAAAAAAAAAAAAAAGCAATAGAACCAAAATAAAATGATTGAAATTTTTTGCAACTAAAACTGGATTTACTATATACTTTAAGAGAGAACCTATAATTTAATTTAGCCAAAAAATATGAACTTAAAAAAAACTAAATAATTAATAATAAAATATTAAAATATCATTTTGATCTATGTACTTTAGGTTTCATTCCATTTTAGTCGATGTACTTCATATCCAATTCTAGTCCTTGTATAAACTTAATTTTTTTTTTCAAATTGGTTAAATAATCACGATAACTTTCATGGAAAAAAAAAAAAAAAACACAAGGGTGAGCATATTTCTGAAACTTGTAGAATGAAGATTAATAAAAACGATTTTTTTTTTTTTAAAGTTAACAATAAATCAACCATTGGAATCAATTTTAATTATATGGATCAAAATGACATACACATATATATGCCAACAAGAGTGTAGTTCTATTCTTCGAAAAAAACAAGAGTGTAGTTCTAGACACAATTTGAATGAAAAATAAGAATGTAAACTAAAATGATTTTCATAATATATATATATATAATATTGAAGAAAAGAATAAAATAAAATGTTTTTTTTTTTTGCCAAAATGAAAATAAGTGGGCATATTGATTGCAAGTATAAACCACCCTTAAAAGATGAAATTTGTCACAAACACACCTTTGAACTTTTAATTTGATCAATTAGTCCTCGTACCCTTGAACTTTTAATTTGATCAATTAGTCTGGGTATTTTGTTAACTGTTGCAATCACACCTATAAATTTTTAATTTGATCAATCAACCCTCTATACTTTTTAAAGGTTGTAATAATTAGTTCTTTTAATTTGTTAGTGGTATATTTTAAAAAATAAATTAGATATTTATTGCAACCGTTGAAAAAGTACAAGACTGATTGCGTAATTCATCAAATTAAAAGTTAGAAACCCGTAGTGTGACGTCTTCCCCGGCTCCGGTAGACCGTCGGAACTGTGCACTGAACTGAACATTAGCGCCACTTACTTCTGCCAGCATTTCATTTCAATGTTTCTCAGAGCTCCGCTGCTTAAGGTTTCATCATTCTACTCAATCCCATCTCATCCTCTGCTTCCGTTGTCTCTCTCTTCCTCACTTTGTTCTTCTCATCGCACACCGTTCGCTATCCGATGCCATTCATCTCTCCCCATAGTCCGCGAACCATCTTCTTCAGCTCCCTCTCAATTCCCCGATGTCCCGGATAATCGTTGGAGGCCCATGTGTTTGTATTACACTCAGGACAAGTGCACAATGGTATTCTCAATTCCGCCCTTCAGTTACTGAACTCGTGTGTTGTGATTTCCTTTTTGTTTTCTTTGCTTCCATTTTGAAGTGAGCCAGGATTCTACTTGATTATAAGCGCTAAGTAATTAGTTTGATGTTGTACTTGTACCCCATGTGTTTGATGAAAATCCTCATAGAACCATTGCTCACTTTTGCTGTGTGTTGTGTTGTCTACTAGTTGTATTTTGATTAGGAACTCTATAGTTTGCGAATTGGACGGGTAAATTAATCAAAATGTCGTTTTGATTTTAAAAGTGGAAAATTTGCAACCCATCTGAACAAAAATATCAAATGTTTGAATTTGAGAAAAGGGTATGATTGTACAACCGTTCTTCACCATTGATCAAACAATTGTCTCATGTTATCATTCATCATTCTGTGTTCTGATGGTTCTGACTGGATTTCTCCAGTTGGAATTTCGCAGCCAAATTTAGATACTTATATTACCCTGTTGTGTAGATGGATGATCCACTCCATCTAAAGAAGTTCAATCATGATATCTCCAAGGAGCTTCAAGTAGATGTTGCTAGGTCAAACCATATGCGAACTCAGGATATTGATTTTTTTCTGGTGCTTGATTTGGAGGGTAAAGTTGAAATCATTGAGTTTCCAGTCATATTAGTCGATGCCAAGACAATGGGTGTGACAGGTTTTTTCCACAGGTTCTACCTGCTTCTTTGTGATGTGTTCATTCTTGCTATTGGTTATGTATTAATTTCTATTTTCAGTCGATAGGTTTTATATTTTATGCATCTCTTTATATCCTGTCACCTCTTTTATGTTCTTAATAGACCTGAAAATATTTTAATCACAAAGAGCATATAGAAGGAATTACCTGAATAATCCACACAAGGATATTGATGCCTTACTATCTTTCTACTTTACATTTCCTGATGGGCATATTGATTGCAATGGGTAAAATGAATAACTTATAGTTTGGAAAATTGGCTTCTGTTTGATTGAGAGATGACATTGACCAGCCTAGCTATGCTTGTGCCCTAATCATGTAAAATGGTTTAACTTCCAAGAGAATGACGACAAATGTTTCTTTGGGTGATTTAGAAAAAGAAATTTATGGTTTTTCTTTTCTGGTTTGCGTGTTAGTTGATCACTGGCTTAAACTCTTCCACAGGTTTGTTAGGCCATCAAGAATGAGTGAACGAAGAATAAATGAATACATTGAAGGAAAATATGGCAAGTTTGGAGTTGACCGGTATGCTTCTAATGTATTTATGGTGAAGGCTTGATTTCTAAGGTTCAACATTATTGAGCATTCATTTAATTTTGAAGTATCAATTGAACGTCGGTCAAGTCCCTGATAGGCTTTAGGACAAATGTATTTCAAAATCTGATTGTACGATGTTACATGTTCAATGCTTTTGTAGGACGAATTTTTCTGCAGTATCTTGACACCTCCCATTAAGATTCTATTGGATTTCTTTACTAGCTGATAGTTCCATATTATAATTTACAGTGTCTGGCATGACACAGCCATACTGTACAAGGATGTTATTCAACAGTTTGAAGACTGGCTGGTTGAGCATCGGCTATGGAGGAAGGAACTGGGTGGTGTTCTAGATCGAGCAGCATTTGTGACATGGTAAGCCTCCTTTTTCTCGTTCTACTTTTATATTTTCTAGATAAATTGTTCTTTTATTCACATTGCAAATGTGCTATGTGTATAAGGAATTTGTCCAACAACCTCTAGGTCTTTCCACCTTGTTATAATGTTATTTTCTGGAGAAACCTTGTTATAATGTTAAAGATCGATTATCTAATGTTTTCATGTTTTTCTTTGACTTGCACCAGTGGCAACTGGGATATAAAAACTCAGGTCCCACGTCAATGCAACGTGTCAAATATAAAACTTCCTGACTATTTTATGGAGTGGATCAATATTAAAGATGTCTATCTCAACTTTTACCAAAAGAAGGTATAATAAACCTTTCTTCTAAGTTCTAGCATCAATAGCATCACATATTTGTCAAAATAAGAGTTTGTAGCATCCTGCAAAATCTGGGAATTCCGATACTTCTAAAGAACTCATTCCTTGAGTTGAGATTACAAATACAACTTCTAGGATTCAGAGTTGTGAAATCAATCTACTGCTGATGGTTTTACTTCTCTTCGACTGCTGGGATATAGATCATATCATAAGGATTGCAAACAAGAATGGAGGTGATGTTTTCTGTTACGGTTACAAATAATGATGCAATTGGTTGCTTTAGCTACTGTGGTTAGTAACATGTCATAAATACATCAGTACACATCGCTTATATCGACTCAATTATCGCGGTTCTGTAATCTGTTTAGTTTATCTGAGATTGGATCTTAGACAACTGATTATTGATGATGTTCTTTACTTTGGATGATAATTGGTAGGCGACGGGAATGATGACGATGATGAGACAACTCGAAATACCCTTGTTGGGAAGCCATCATCTTGGTATAGATGACACAAAGAACATTGTGAGAGTGTTGCAGAGAATGGTTGCTGACGGTGCAGATTTGCAGATCACTGCACGTAGGAATCCCAATTCTCAACATGTTAAATTTCTTTTTGAGAACCGTATTTAATGGCTGTCTTTAGCAAGTTTATAGTAGCTACAAGAGATTTCATTTTTAACTGACAGTTGTAAAATTATGAACCTGTGAAGATGTCCTCGTAGATGCATCTTTTAGTCAGTTCTGATGTTTCATGTGTTGAAAATTTTCTGTTTGTCGTCCTCGTCGTCGGCTCCTTCTTCAACTTAAAAGTACCTCTTTCTTGTCTTCTTCAACTTAAGTATCTCTTCCTTAGACAAGTCTTGCCTAGACAACTTTTTCTTCTTATTCAACTTTTTTTTTTTCTTTCTTGAAAATTCTTCCTTTTCTTCGACTTAATTGCCTCCTCCTTGTCTTCTTCAACTTAAGTACCTCTCCCTTAGACAAGCCTTGCCTAGATAGAGGTCCCTCTTGATCAAAGCTTAAACTTCTAAATCGCCACCTACACTTTTTTTTTGGAATGGAAAATAAAAATGACAAATATGCAAATATATACAACAAAAACAAGAGGACTTAACCTCTGCAAAGGAGAATGAGGTCTTATTCCTTCTTCGTGGACTGTAAACTTTCATCTTGCACCTAAGTCTTGATAAAGGAAGAGATTTGAATCTTAGTTGAGGCGGCTTAATCATGGAGTGTTTGGTTTCTTTAATCAGCCCAACAGATTCACATATTCTTTTGATTGTAGTCTTTGCGGTCTCATCTTCTGTCACATACTGCAAATTGTCATCCTCCATGATCTCCTCTTCTATTTTTTCAACGAGTTATCCTATTCTTAGCATTTTCTGCAAGTCACAACGAGTAAAAGCATCAATCAATAGAACCAATAACAGAACATACCTTCTTTTCATCAAGGTATTTCCATGCATGGAACACATTGAACATCAATTGTTGTGAAGTTGCGGTCGTGTGGCTCACTGCAACTTCCTTTTGTGGGTCATTTGATTCTTTTCTTGAGCCAATTTTTCTTTTATTTCTTCTCTTTCTTTTGGCTCCTCAATATTTTCAATTGTTTGAGTGATTTTTGCTTCTATTGAGGGTTCAAGGTCTTCATGCTCCAACCCACTTCTAAGTGTCATCTCCTCACCTTGTTCTTCTTATTGCTTCAAGGTCTCTATGTTGTTGAGCAAGGTTCCTTGTAGGCTATTTCTCAATTCGTTTGCAATTTGTTTCATCTGGATCTCCAAATTCCGTAGAGATGCTGCTTGACTTTGAATCTCAACATCGATTTTCGTCGTATATTCCTTTATGAGTTATTCGGTGCTAGTTGGCACTTGTGGAATCATTTGTTGCCGCATCCGTTGCTAGACATAATGATATTGATTTTGGTCTGTAAAACTGGATTGAAATCCATAATATAAAGAATTAGGGTTATAAGAACAATTCTCAAATAAATGACTCATTTACAACACAAGATATGGAAGAGCTCTGGTGGATAGGATATGGTTGGTTTTTCCATGTGAGGCTAGGGTGCCAACTCCATCCTTGGTCATCATCATTGGAGTACAAATTTGAAGCGATCTGATTTCCTCCTTTCCTTGTATGGTAAACATGAGCTGGATTATATGGACAGATTTCAAACAAAAAATGATACTCACCACAATGAACACCAAATTTGTGAGAATTTTGATGAACAGAGGCAATGAGAATTGCAAGTGTATCTACTTCCATTATGTGGAAAGTTTACAGCAACCAAACACTACAGTTGTAACGCCCCAGGCCCAGGATTCGGAATCCGGATTCGGCACTTAAGGCCCCGACATTCTCCTGCGACCTGGCCACGTTACCAATACTCGTCACCCAACATAGAACTTCTCCAAGCCAAGCACGCTTAACTTCAAAGTTCTTATGATTGAGCCACCGAAAAGGAAGGTGCACTTTGTTGGTATAGGTAGTATCTATCAATTCTTTTAAGCTTATCTTGAACATACTTTCATGTCCTCAAGATCCCTCTCATTCAGATATGGCCTCGGTTCATTCATGTACCTCTCATAACTCGGGTGTTACAACAGTTCTACCTACCTTTTATTTTTTTATTTATTTTTTTATTATTTTTTATTTTTTATTTATTTTTTGCTCTCTCAATCTCAGGATTTGGTTCAAAAGGGGAAAAACTCTTTACTTTTATGCACTAACCTTTACCTGCAATAGAAAAGAAAACAGGGTAAGATCTTTTAGGAGAGAAAATTTTGCGGTCGCAAACCGATCACAATTGTTGCTGCAAAACTAAAAAAGATATTGTTAACACCGTTCTCCGACAACGACGCCAAAAATTTGATGTGTGCAGTGTCCAAGTGCAAGTATACACTATCAAATAATAAGTGAAAGTACTTCAAGTATCGAATCCCAAGGGAACAATTTACAATACAACTTTTCAGTTTTAAAACAAGAACATCCTCTAAGTTTGCAACCAAGAAAGGTAACCAATAAAAATGATGGGAGATTTAGGTTTTTGAATTGATTGAAAAGGATAAAAACAACCGAAAAAAGATATGAGATAAAGAGGGAAATCCAAGATTTGTTTCAACCTCAGCAAAATATGCACCCACCTTTGCGGCAACAATTTGGTCAGTAAATGGAGTTCAATTGGTGAATGTTGCCTATATGCGTCCATATTTCTGCGGTTCAGACAGATTGCAACCAAATGCGCCCGTAACTTATCCTTTAAGCACTTAGTTGTGAGTTAAGTTCTACTCCTATTCAGCTCCGCAGACTAAACTAACTAGTACACCTATTTTTAGGGCTAATTAACTCTTAGATGAGTCACTCACAACTTTATAACTCTAGTGGTTCCAGTCTTATTTCTGGGATACAAGAATCAAAGTCCTATTTCTACGCTCTTTTCTACTATTGTTTTTGTGAATCTGCGCACACAACTCAACATTTTCAGTATTGTGTTCAACACAAACTATGTTAAACTAAGTGATCAGTTTAAGCTAACAATGAAACTTAAACTTCAATAAAAACAAACAATGCTAAGTGAGAGCAAAATTGCTTTTGCAAGTGTTGAAGCTTTTCTTCTACTTAAGGTATCCACATAGCTTGAATTTCCAAGTAGAAGTTTAGCTCATATCTGAATTAAAAGTACAAGACATAAAAGTAAAAGTGCAAGAAAGATAGAGATAAATTGAATTCATATTAATCAAATATTTTGAATACTAAACTACTGAAAATTACAAAACTGAATTTAAATGAACGAATACAACGAAAATAACAAGAAAGTAAAAACCCAACTCTTTATTTTCTTTATCTAATCTGCTCTACCTTTTTCAAGGAGAGACAAATACTTCTTATTTTCTTCTTTCGAATGGAGAAGTTGACAGAGAGAAGAAAGAGCTGGGGAGTTAAGATGACGACTAAACTAGAGAAAAACAACTAAAGGCATAAAAACTAAAGATAATCGAAGTTGCCTTTTCTTTGATCCTTGAGACGCCTTTTATAGATCTCCAAAGGTAGGGTTAGCTGTTGAGATCCGTGAGAAGCCTTCTCTGAGTGTCATCCCTTCATTTGAGGAGATTTGCTGAAAGATCTTGGTGATTCTGGAAAAACTGTCAATCTTGAGAATTTGGGGATTCTGTCGATTCTGCCCAGATGAGGCCGCAAATGCTGACACATTTCTTCGAGTTTTCTGCTTTGGTCTTCCTTCCGCTGCCTTCTTCCAGTGCTGGCACAATTGTGGGCACAATTCTTGACTGTTCTGCCTTGTTCTTCTTTTAACTCCCTTCTTCAAATGTTTGGCAAAATGCGGGTGCAACTGGGAGCTTTAGAGACTTATTCACAAAACTTACAAAATTTAACACTTACTTAACAAAACCAATTCTTTTTACATCTTTTGAGCACAAATTACACATTTAAGGATTTGAGCATATGCTGCCCTTGCTTTTGCATAAATTCACTCAAAATAATATGAAATCTAACATTAACCACCCATTTTCTAAACAATAAACTCGATTTTTAAGGCTAAATAACACACATAAAATTAATGAACATTATCAATGAGATTACGAACAAAGAAAAATATGAAAGGAGCTTTTTGAAAGGTATTGTTGTAAGTAAAGAAATATCATATGAAGATTTAACGGTCAAGTTATATGCCCTTACAAAAGTTAACCACGAAGAATTTGATATCAAAATGGGATGCATGTATGAGATAAAGTCTGAAAAGCAAGTTCCTCTATTTGAGATATGCAATAATGATATTTGAATTTTTATCTTCTGGCTGAAAATATATTTGAAGTCCCACTATACATCTCATTTGAACCTAGAAATAGAGGTTTTGCCTTAGATGTTGAAGGTAATAAAGGTTCCAAATGTTGTTACAAATCTATTTATGAGAACAATGAAGTTCAAAAGTTAAAAACAAATGTTTCGATTCCAATGCATGCAAGATTAGATGACAATGCAGTTGAACTTGACTTGAGTGATGACAAGAATGAGACCACCAAATGGGAATCATGTGATTCAAAAGTCTGTAATGTTGCATTTGAGTTGGATGAGGTCGCGAGAACTTTAAGTGTGAATCAGATTGCATCCAACAAGAAAGAAGCACCTCAAACGGAGATTGTGAAGGAAAATGTAAAGTAGAATATCAATCAGCTAGTGAAAATACATCGATGGATAAAAATATTTGGTTGGGAGGTAGGACATATTTTTTTTGGCAAGGACTTGTCCATGAAATTAAGTGTCATGGCAATGAAAAAGAATTTTGAATTTAAAGTAAAGAAGTCCACTACAGAGGTACTTTATGTTAAATGTATTGATGAGAGTTGTAAATGGAGAGTACGAGCAATCAAATTGGAAGGTTCAAACATATTCAAGATTTCAAAGTATATAAAAGTTCATTCATGTTCACTTGATATTTTGAATCATGACCATAATAGACAAGCAAAATCTTAGAGAAATAATAAAATCCAAATTTAGTAGGATTGGTCGTCAGTACAAACCATGTGAGATCATAGAAGACATGAGACAAGATTATGGTATTAATATGAGTTATGAAAAAGCGTGGCGTGTCAGAGAAAATGCATATATGTGATTTTTATCTCCATTAATGTACGTTCGAAAATAAGTGTGCCCCAATCATAAAGGTGGAAGGTAGCCCAATCATCTACAATTTCCAACAACTTAGTGTCTATTTTTGTTTTCCTCTCTTACTCTAATAGAGCTAATTGTATAAGATATCTAAGAGTCAATTTCACCTCATCCTTATCATTATCCTCACATGACAAAAAAATCTTCTATGACTCACTCACATGGACAGACACCCTATCTTCGAAAAACTTTTTTTTTCGTAGTCTATTGTCTGTTTGATGCTCACTAAAAGAATTTTCAGGACACCATGACCCGACACTCTTTTCGTCCAAAAGTACAAACTTTTTCTTCTATCCTAAAGCTTATACAATTATCATTTTCCTCTTCCACTTCCCTCAATAATAAGTAGTGAATGAGTTGTCCATTAAATATGATATTGATGTCAAGAAAGTGATTAAAGCCTATTTGTCTAAACAACGCTAGTTGAGCAGGGTTGAGCTTGGATTTAATATTTTCTATTGTCTTTCCAAGGTGTGATAAACTATTGACTTGAGATCGAAAATGATTTGATGTCTTTATCTTGTACATGAGGGATTTTTTGAATGCCATGGATACTTCCTAAAACATAACGAGAAAGACAAAGCAAAACCAAAGTAAGAAATTATGTACTCAAGCAACCAACTAGCAATTCATACATAAACATCCCAAATAATCCCAAACAACAATAAGAAATGCTAAACAAAACCAAAGAAGTTATGCCGCCGCCATCATGTCCCCGTTGTTGCCACTTCCTCGTCTGGTCTCGTGAAATCTCGTGAAGTTCTGTTGCATGGTATTAGATTTGGAGCCTTTGAGTGTTTATAGTTTTTTTTTTTTTTTTACCAGGAGTACATTAGTCATTTAACACCCCAAAATCCTATTTGTCTATCAACTTTAAAAAATGACTCGTAGATTTCTAAACTTTCAATTTTATGTTTAATAGATTTATGACATGTAACATTTTTTTGTACATGTCAATTACCGCTGAGCTATACTTGCTTTGACAATTTAAAATAACGTTGGATTGACTAATTACCTAATAACTTCATAATTTAACAACAAAAAAAGTATGAATTAAAATCAAAAGTTTAAGATTGTATGGTATATAAAATTAAAAATTCATGGACTTAGGATCAAATAGATATAAATCTCTAGTCGTAACTTGTAAGCTTGTAATTTACGATATTTCAAAACTTTGAAGTACAATTAGAAGTTCGAATATTCAAAAAAAAAAAAAAAAAAAAAAAAAAAAAAAAAAAAAAAAAAAAAAAATAGAAATAGAAGTTAAGAACCCTCCCTTCCCCTCTTTTCCGGTTTAGGGCCGCCGGGCTAGAAGACGGCCAAAGTCGAAAGCTTTAGTATGTGAATTGGGGGAGTTGGCGCTGAAACTGGAGCTTCAAGATTATGGAAACTCCGCTCAAGAAGAGCCCTAAACCCAAACAGCTCAACCCCAATTGGGCGCTACTCCAACAAGTACTTCTACTTCTCTCCATTCCTCTGTTTCAATCTCTCTTTCTATCTCTTATTTTCATCTTTTGATCCCGCAGAAGCTGAAAACCAATGCCTCTAACCATTCAAGGTCCTCTAATGTTGCAAAATCCGAAGCTTCATCGAAGACTGTTCTAGGTAAGGATTTCTTCTACCCCTGTGTTCAAGATTGCATTCCTACTCGTCATTAAAACGATGTTCTCGTTCGATGAACCCGTGATCAAAGCGCAAAAAGCGAAAAGCGGGTTTTGCTGCAATCATCGCCTTAGATAGTGTATGTTTGCGTTAAGCTTTTGATTTTAGGGACTTGGGTTTTCTAATTATTATATCGGGAAGTTGGGGAACATCAATGTTCTAAGTTAACGAAATGTCTAGAATAACCGAACAAGCTTTGTTTTGGTTTCATTCTGATTCACGTAGTTTTTTTATAGTCATGATGTAATGACTTATTTAACTTGTGTGACCTTGGTTTGCAGGGAAACGCAAGGAAAGATCTGATGTGGAGTCAAATCATTCCCAGAAGAGTCCTCTCATTCCAGTGAACGATGACTTTAGGTACTCTTTTAGAATTGTTTTGGATTACTTGAAGAACATGGAAGTTGATGTTTACTTACTTTAGATGTGAATTTGAGGCAAATTAAAAATTTCTCTAATTGCATAATCACCAACTACTATAATTTAATCCTTGAATATCATAAGTAGCAAGTTCATGTGACTATATTATGCAACGAAATTAAGAATGAACTTATAAGTTATAACTAAACAAATCAAATTCTGTGTGTGGCTTCTAATCACGTAGTATTGGCAAATGCCAAATCTACAAGTACATTAAATTACAGTTTCTTCTTATTATGCAAAGGTTTGTGTTCTTCAGTTCTCCAAAAACAATGTTACTCAAAGCTCAAAATCACTTGATTCCCCACTTGATTCCCTGCTCTTGTTAGCTTGCTAAGAAAGAATCGAAATCACAATTTTATTTCCAAAAGATCTCTTATTTCAACTCATTGGGGTTAAAATCTGAAGAAACGTCTAGAACTAAATAGTTGGGTTCCTTTGGAAGTTTAACTCAAATAACTATGAACTCACTTCGAACTCTCTTTTGGCAGCCTTACAGATGTAGTAGGTATGGATTGTGAAATGGTTGGCGTGGGCCAAGGTAACACAAGTGCCCTTGGACGAGTTACACTGGTATTCATTCATTCATTCCTTCCTTTTTGAATTTGATCACCTGTTATTCATATCCATGTATTTGGTTTTTTAGCTTACACGTGCAGAGGGAGAGGATTGTTTGATTTTTTTTTTTTTTGGTTGAGGGGGTGATAGTTCAACATTCATATCATTGTCATAAATAGGCAGCTTCTTGGAGCAAAATAGTGAGATTTAACTTGTCTAGGTGATTAGTTGCTAACAGTACTGCCCATTAATGGCAGGTAAATAAATGGGGGAATGTTATATACGACGAGTTTGTGCGCCCTGTAGAGCGTGTGGTTGACTTTCGGACTCAAATTAGTGGCATAAGACCCTGCGACCTGAGGAAAGGTGACCTTAGTTTTCTTTCTTTCTTTCTTATTTATTTATTTTTATTTTTAATATGTATATTTTGTTGTTTACATTTATTAATACAATAATAATTGGATGTCTAACATCTTTACCTAACAAAAAGCATTTTAAGGAAGAGGTTGCAGTCATCTGTTTCCCTGAAGAGTTGTAATGATTTGAAGACTCTAGCTATGTACTATTATCTCTGTGAGAAAAGTAATGTTTTAATTTCATATACTAAGAGGGAAGTGAAAATTAGATTAATGAAAGTAAATTCAAGGTATTGTGCTTTGTCCCTTTCTGTCAACAAGATGGTCTGAGATCTGGATTTGTTAGGTTCCTTGTGTCCAATCAGTCTTTCATCCTCCGATTTCCAATTGGGATTTCTATTCTTTACGTTACTCTAGGTTTCATAAATGTCATTGACATAGTTGATTTAACGTTATTAATTTCAGCAAAGGATTTTCCAACAGTCCAGAAGAGAGTTGCAGAGTTGATTAAAGGAAGGATTCTCGTTGGCCATGCCTTGCGTAATGACCTTAAGGTATCTGGATTAATTTAGTTTACAGTTTACAGTTTAAACCACAAACCCGAGAAGTTAAAAGGAAAGTTCTCTTTTGACAGGCATTGCTCTTAAGTCATCCCAAGAAGGATGTGAGAGATACCTCCGAGTATCAATTCTTCCAGAAGTAATTATTTCACTTCCCATTGTACTTTATAACTTCAATCGTTTCGCTTCTACTTTGGAATTTATCCATCCTCAATTGTTTGGTGAAGCAGGGAAGGATGTAAGAGAGCTCTCCGCCATCTTGCAGCCGAGTTTCTTGGTGTCGAGATACAAAATGGGGAGCACTGTCCTGTTAGTTCTCTGATCTTTCGTCCTTTATATATTTTTAACTCGTTAAACTGCCAGAGAAATTTTGGGTATTGATTGATTATAATGAATGACTTAAAGTTCCAACCGAGTTGGAGACTTATACCCAAAGTAAACTAATCTTTCTCATGCTGCCACCAACATTTTATGGTAGTTACAACTGCCCTACTTACCCCATGTTACATGATTGATTTCTTCCTAAGATTCATGACCACCAAAAGCAAGGATTCCCTTCTCTTTTGAAGGGCTAACTTCACTGAACTTTCCTTTGTAGGTAGAAGATGCTCGTTCTGCAATGCTGCTCTATCAAAAGAAAAGAAAAGAGTGGGAAAAGAGTGTAAAAGCTGAAACGAAGCTCAAATTGAAGCAGAAGAAACGCAAGCCAAGGAAGAAATCCAAGGATGGAGGTGGTTTTGAATGATTTTTCAAACTCCTTATACCTTAGTTTGATTCAGATCTTACAGAAAATGTGTAACTTGCTGGTATAGAAGTTAGTATATTGTGGGCATTTGAAGGCCCCGAGTTCCATTCTTTATTCTGCAATTCTTAAGGTTGTAAGTGAGACTAAGTAGCCTGTGTTCTTGGCCAAATTTTGATTACTGGTTATTGATATGTTGTATGGAATTGTCAACTTAATATCTCCAAGCAACTCTTAAACTTGAATCATGGGAAGTATGTAATGGAGAAGTTGATGCAGTTGTATTTAAGAGAAATGTTATTATAGAAATATGACTGAACTTTTACTTTGATAAGAAATTGAAAAAAATTATGTCACTCATATAATAATATAGTACAGATATTTAAGATGTAAGAGAGTAAGCAATGATTAAAAAGTTCTTGGAGAGTGTTTTTCAAAAAAAAAAAAAAAAAGAAGTTCTTGGAGAGTGAAAAGTTATATCCTATATTTTAAAAGCATTTAATTTGTTTTTCATTTGTCTATAACTTTTTTCTTATTATTATTGATCACTTCTTTGATGTGAAAGCTAAATTGGCTTTTTTTTTTTTTTTTTTTTTTTTTTTTTTTTTTTTTTTTTTTTTGACCTTTTCATTTGAAATGGATTCAATCTTTAATATATGAACTTAAAAGCTACAAAATTTTGGTGGAAAATTAGAGGTCTTTGTTGACATTGGATTTAGGTTAGAAAGTTGTTTGAACTAACTTGTTCTTTGTGGGTCATGCTAGATCTTTGCAAATAGGAATGATAAATGTGAGAAAAGGAGCCTGAGAGAATAACTAAACACTGGTTTGATGTCTATTTGACACCACCTTATTTTTTAAGTCAAGCTAGAACTTTTGTTTGGTAGATTAAGGGAGAAATATGAGGTATTTCGATAAGAATTTCACACTCTTTGTTTTAGGGATGACTTAGTACTAAAAATGCATGTCTATCCCTTAATCAGTTGTGCAGTTGGTCTAACTTTAATTGAGTGAGTCTATTCAGATATGCAAGTGAGCTACTATAACGACGAATGACTGAGTTCTAGATCTTCCCACTTGACCTTATGCCACATTACACTCCAACTATAGTGATAAAGTACTTAAGACGTTCTTATTTGGCCTTTTGCCACATCATAAATAGGATGAGCTTTCTCACTTATCTTGTTGTGTATGGACCATTCAACCTACCTTACTTTTTAGAAAAGAACATTTATTTTTATCTTTTAGAAAAATGTTAGGCCTAGTATATTCATCCTACCTTATTCTTCTAGATTATAATAGCTATCCTCTCAAGCCTAGTGTACTCACCCTACTTTCTTACACTATACACGTGGATTGGATGGATGGTCTCCATTAATCCATGTGGGCTTATCAACGGATGCCACATAGCCACGTAAGTGATGAAACTTTTCACTCACAACATAATGAATCTTATGTATTAATTTGACTCTAAGGCTATATATGAAAAAAAAAAAAAAAAAATACATAACCCTATTGTAGAAGTTAGCATATGACAAACATCTATTAGAAACAATTCAATTTCCAAATTTTATATTTTTTTCCTATACCTGTGACGCCTGAGTAGAGGACGAATAAATGAATGAATACTGTTATAGGCAATTTTGGACCACCCCGATATACAAGGAGCTGACGAGGGCAACCAGGGAGGAATCGAGCTGAAAGATGGACCAAGGAGGCAAAACTGGCAAGTGAGACGGGCCAAGACCGAAGGGGTCGGGTTTTAGGCCCGACCCCTTGCTCGGCCTCGGCCCATGGCCGAGGCCGAGGCCGACCCTCGGCCGGCTCGCGCGGGCCGAGCCCGTTCGGTCTCGTCTGGTCCCCACCGCCTCTGGATGTTCCGGTTTCGCCTGGTTTGACCTAAAACGCCTCTGAAACCCTAAAAAGGTTAGGAGGATGAACATGTATTTATATCCCTCTTCGCCGCTGAAGAGGGGATTCCGAATTCTATCCCTGAACTCTACTATCTATTCTCTGCTTTCTCCTCTTGCTCTTACTTTTCCACGCCCTACCGTTCTGCTTGCTGACTTAAGCATCGGAGCCGGTGTGGCGAGCACCACACCGGTGTGTGCAGGTTTACTGTCTTGCAGGCCACGTCTTCCCCCCTCATCTACAAATTTACCGTTGGTGGCACGTGGAGGTCAGGTGAGTTCCTCTGGCCAAAATCGACCATCAATAAATACCACATTCGAATGAGAGGAATCTTGAGAACATGAAAGAATGATTAAGATACGTTTAAAATAATTGATAGTAACTCTCTATGTTAACAAAGTATACCTTTCTTTTCGATGACTCAATTATAGAAACTTCAAATTACAACGAAAAAAAAAAGTTAAATGAACTGATAGATTATGCCTCTTCGGACATATTCTGAAATAAATTACAATTTTTTTTTTTTTTTTTTTGGAAAGGAGAAAACGGTTGCCCGAGTCCAATCAAAAATCTAACTCTGGAAGAGAAATGGGAAATCGAGAGGGACGTTTTGATGCTATTGATTGACTAAATTCACAAATACGCACCCTCCAATTCTCAACAACACACTCTCTCTCGCCGATCACTCCACATTTACTGTGAGTTCCCTCTCCCATTGCAATCTTTTCTCAGGTTTTAGCGATTATTTCTTTGCTTTTTCTCATTTGCTGCGCTTAAAATTACTGATCATCCTTATCTTTGAGGTCTATTACTTGGATACCCTTTGTTTGATTTCTTGGGGACTGTTGAAGGGTGCTGGTGATTTCTTGCCAATTGGTGAAGAAGCCGAAGTTAGTAGCTTTTGATTTTAGATATGAGCCGTTTGATTGTGAGCATTGGGTGTTTTTCCCCTTAATTTGGTTTTTCTTACTTTTGATTTCTGATGGGTTTTTATTGATGGGGGTAAGAAGCAAGATTGCTTCATGGAAAGCTACGTTCGTGGGATTTATGAAGCCTTTGATGGTTGTGGTTTGAGTTGTTTTTATGTCTTTTTTGTATGCATTATACATTTCTGAACTGAAGTGTTGTTAATGTTAAGTTCTTTGTGATTTTGGCGTGGACTTTGAGAGCGGAAGGTTATTTATTTATTTATTTACTAAGCTTCATTTTTTTGAAGTACTTGCTCTACTCTTATAAATTTGGAATTTGGTGAAATATGAACTTTTTTACATTAATTGAGCTATCTATTCCTTTCTTTTTAACCTTCCCATGTTTGCATTGTAATTTGTTTGTCCTTAAAATAAAACTTCCACTACCCAATGTTTCCCGCATATTGATCTTAGGCATTGAAGATGAGGATAAAGATGAATCTTATAGCCACATCTTGAAGGGAAAATAAATAGGGATTGTTGGCTGTTTCATGGAGAAATCTGAGGAATGATGCTGAATGTTGGAAAGGCAAACACCTGCTGATTGAAAATGGTTATAGGTTTTGTGGCTGGGGTAATGAAAATTTCCCAAGGTGGATCCTAAAGTAGTGGTGGAAACAGGTTCTTCTTTGTCACTTATATTTAGAGTGAAAGGAAAATTCTGGTAGAGTTTCATTTTTCTGATCTAGTGGTCGATAGGTGCATTTATAAGTTTGTTTTGGATGCATGTTCATGTTAACTTTCCCCCCTACTTTTCTTCACATTCGCTGCAGTGAACTTTACCTTTATTTGTGCTTTCTGAAGTAGAAGCGTTGTCCAATGTGCAAGTTTAACATGATGTGTAATTCATATTCCTTGACATGTGTAGAGTCTATGCTTGTTTAGGGTCTGTTATGCTTGCAAGGTTTTTATCTATTCTCTCATATGGAAAAGTAAATTTGCTTCATTTCAATGTTTTTCTCCTTGAGATGGTTCTCTTGTTACATTCAATTATCTTTTCGAACATTCATCGAGTGATATTTCTTCTTTGACAATTTTCTGTTTTGAACTTAATGTTTTCTTGTTAATATCATTCAATAAAATAGTGATTTCTAATATATTTTTGGTTTAAGAGTAGGGATAACTGCACTTTCATGGACATAAGGGAAAGGACGCTTGTCCCTAGTCATACGACTCCAACGATTGATCTGGAATTAGATCAACGAAGTCTTCTTCCAGAGCTTTCTCTTTTGGGCCAGGGAGCTTTCTCACATAGGAGTAGCCATCCGATGGTTACAACTTCAAGAAACTCAATGAATCCTGAGGTTCAACACTTACCTGAGCATGCTAATGGTGCCATACTCTATGGAATGAACCCATACAATGGTTCTAGGATTCAACGTGCTCAAGATATACAGGTTGCAACTGCAGGCAGTCCATGTTCTTATCTGACCTCACCATTTGGTAATGAGCAGTTCCCATCTCCGAGAAATGGATTTATTGGAATTCCTGCAGATGCATGTGCAAGGAATAGTCATTTTATTGAGGTTGGATTTCCATACAAGAGAAGATTTTCTGAAGGGGTCCCTGTAAATTTCCATGGTCCCAATAGTTTAGGAAGCTCCGAGTCTTTAAATGCACCTTTTAATCCATTACATAGCCATGCTCATAGTCATTTGACTAGAGGAGACTTAATGGTTCAGCACCTTCAGCCTGCTAGCAATGCTCTTTCGTTAGACCAACCTGTAAATGTTAACTTCGAAGATAGAGGTGCTTGGACCTGGAACCAAGCCCCTGCAGGTTTCGCTATTCATGGTATATTTTTCTTATTCATTCCATTAAAAAAGATTCATTAGTCAGGTATTTATTGCATTTTTTGTGGGTTGCATAGTGACATGAATGATTTTTGTTCAGATATGCTACCCTTTCCATATAGGTTGCTGGAACTTTAGGAGATTTTATTTTCAAACTACTTCCATGCTACCAGATGCTGTGTTAAAGTATACTGTTGAGTTCTGCTGCCAATTTTAGCTTAAACTTTGTTGGTGTTTATTGCAATACACAATTTTACAGGGGACAACGGGATTAGAGGCTCTTCAGAAAGTTTTAACTCAGGTCTTCATAGATATAGTGAAATTTCTGGGATGAGTTCTCCAAATTTTCAGCATCCTCCTTCCACAATGATCCAGCATTCCAGTCATCAAATTCCATTTCCGCAACCGCACTTTCAAGGACAAAGAGGCCAAACTATCAGTTTACATCCCCAAGTAGCACCAGCTACACCAAGGATTCCTTTGAGTTCTGCTTATGGCATCATGCACCAACAGTTCTTGGAGCTAGAGCCTAGGCAAACAAGAGGTCTTCCATTTAGTGACCGCATGGCATATAATCCTCATCAAGGCTGTATTGATCCGGAGACGATGTTTCGACACCGTTCATCTTCTCAAATGAGAGTTCTGGAGGAGGATGTAACTATTCTTTCTATATGTCTGCCACTATTATATCAATCTTCTTTTATTTTAAACTTTTTGGATGCCCATGTATTCTTTAATTCTTTCTCAATAAAAGTTGGTCTTTTATTAAAAAAAAAAAAGAAAAGAAAAAAACTATATTGATGAACTTGAGACATGAAATGTATTTTGTTGTCTTATGCAGGAAGTTTCCGTGCATGGGGCTCATGCTTCGGCCTCAGACTCCAATGAAAGAGGGGATTTTTCTGATGCATACAGAGATTTGCGCCTGGATATTGAGCACATGTCATATGAGGTGAAGGAATTCTGATTTTCTGGCATTAGGAACTTTGCTTTTATAAATATAACAATGTGCTTCATACCAATATAGGAGCTTCTTGCATTAGAGGAGCGGATTGGCTATGTCGGGACTGGGTTGTCTGAGGAAACAATTACAAGTCAACTGAAGACAAGGATTTCTATGCCATCTGCGATGGATGTAAATTTGGAAGAAGCAGCCTCTAGGAATGAGAAAACCAATTCATGCACCATATGCCTGGTAACTTCATTAATATGTTCTTTGAACTATATTTAGTTGCTTCGTCGCTATATTTTTTATCATATCAATTCAGTTAGCCTTGAGAATTTAGTTCTTTTGTGTGAACTTAACTGATAGCAATTAAACCGTTTAACATGTGGCCTGGATGGTTTTATAGGATGCGATCAACGATGGGAAGAAGATTGGAATCCTTGACTGTGGACATTGTTATCATGCAGATTGCTTAAAACAATGGCTGCTTATAAAAAATGTTTGCCCTGTCTGCAAATCCGAGGCATTGACGAGATGAGTGAATAGTGATGGGGCCGAATGCGAACAGTTGAGTTAGAATGTAGCTTTTGCTGTTCATTGATGATCTAACGATCATCGGTTTAAACTATGATGGATGTTTGTAAATGTCTTGCACATACATACAAGACAGTAAGACTCCAACTTATTTTTATTTTGTTGGTTTCTTAAACTGTGGATGTACTTTTGTACAGAGTTTTTGTTATGTTTATGTTGTGAAACTGTACATGTGAAATGTTGATTTTCTGTGTTCAGCATTTTGTTCTGTTCTTTACATCGCTTTTTTCCTGTTAGGACTGTTGTGATTTTGCCCCTCTCCCTGTTGCTCTTCATCTATGTGAACATCCAATTTGATTAACACTTTTCTTTTTTTTGAGTTCATGATTTACAAAATGTTGATATATATACAAGAATATTTAAAACAACCTGTACAATTTGAGGCAGAATCTTTTCTTTATGATATCTTCAAGGATGGTTGGGTTTTGGGGGAGGGAGGCTTACAAACAAAAGTAAATTCTGAGGAGGAATGAAACCTCTTGATCCGGCATAACATGTAAAATCGAAGAAACTAAAAAAATTCTGCTCCCACTGAACGACTGAACATTTCCCTACATACAACTTCAGTTTAACAGATCTCTCTATCTAGAACAATCTGATACAATTAAGACTATGGGGCATTACAAAAATTAAAACAATATAAGAGAGTGAGCTTGGACAAGAAAGTACAAGGAATTGACAATAAGAAGAGGTGTCAATTTCAAAAGACTCCAAACATGAATCCAACCCTCCGAGAAGCTCCAGCACCATAAAAATGACCATAAACTAAATGTTTGTTGAGCAAATCCAGCAGGAGTGGAAATTCAAGACATAGCATAATGAACTCATCCTTTTACTCCTTTGATGATGTACCTCTTATTCAAATGATGATCACGAAGAGCAGCAACCAACTTTCTTCACTGCAGAAACATCATCCCTGTTTCCAACGTTAATGGTTTGTCCCTTAGGCAATGCCGCGGGATCCTCCCCAATCTCAAGCGCTTTTCTGCAAACTACACGATAGATCTGGGTTAGCACTTCGGTAAAAGCATTCTCGACATTCAAGGACTCAAGGGCAGATGTCTCCATGAAGAATGTGTTCTCCTTCTCTGCAAAGGCCGTGGCATCCTCAGTTGTAACAGCACGCAGATGTCGCAAGTCTGCCTTGTTACCGACTAGCATTATCACAATGTTGGAATCAGTGTGATCCCTAAGCTCTTTCAACCATCTCTCAACGTTTTCGAATGTCACATGTCGTGTGACATCATACACAAGCAATGCACCAACGGCTCCTCTATAGTATGCACTTGTGATTGCACGGTATCTGGCAAAAAGAAGCATACGAGAGATGATTCACAACAGTTTCATATTTTACCCTGATGGTAAACCATGTCAAATGGAACAAGTAACAGCAAATAATACGAAAATGGAAGATATTATCACTAGGGTCTTTTGAGGTACACATCAAGAAACCTCTAACAACACCTTCAAGTCTTCACTATTACTCTATCAGGTACACAAAAAAAAATTAAGCCTTGCACACTACATTTTGGCACAAGTCTGATAAGTTACGGTCTTATGATCCAGCAAGTAGATACAAAAATCACATCATGAATACTTGGTAATAGGAAACATAACCACCTTGCAAAAAAAAATGAGGAAACAAACAAAACATACAGGAATGGAAATGCACGGAGCCAAGCCACACTACACTCCAAGGAAAAGAAAACGAATTGCATTTTACAGAAAGTGCTGGCATGGCATCCATGAAGAAACGCGGCCAAAATTCCAACACTACTTTCCTCGAGGGAAATTTCTTTAACAATGCAATTTAAATTTTGTCTGGGCACAAGTATTCTTCTCGTATCAGATCCAGATTATTACTTTAAAGAGAGAATTCAGAGTGCTCAAGGAAATGGGGGCCCACTTGAATGTCGATGGTGACGTCCCATTACTGATCAAAATCCACAACTCCAAAACTCGTATCAAATTTCTTGAGACTGAAGGTATCCAAAAATGTAATCCCAGAAACTCCAATTGCATCAGACAATAACGCGATCACCATCTCAACAAGCAAGCAATCCCTTAGAAGTTATAACCAATATCTAAAAGCTACTTAATTCTCAGATCCCCAACAACAGAAGAACACACCCAAAAGCCCTATAAATCCCACGTCCCCGCCATTCCCAGCAATTCAGTTAAACATCAAAATCTAAAATTGCAGGATTAGATCTCAATAAACACAGAGAAAATAGAATGATCAAGATCGAGAGCAAGACAATGGCAGAATGGAACAGAATCATGGAAGTAAAAGACCAAGTGGACGAACCTTTCTTGACCGGCGGTGTCCCAAATCTGAGCCTTGACGATCTTGTCATCGACACGAATACTCCGAGTGGCGAATTCTACGCCGATTGTGGATTTGGACTCAAGACTGAACTCATTGCGCGTAAACCTGGAGAGGAGATTGGATTTGCCCACACCCGAGTCACCGATGAGAACCACTTTAAAGAGGTAATCGTAATCGTCATCCGTTCTATAGGCCGCCATACCAATTGAGGTCGGATCGGATGACTCTGGTTTTGGTTGGAATTCGATGGGTCTGAAAATGGATCAGGAGGTGGAGCTCCAAAGCATAATAACAAACAGAGAGGTTTTGAAATTGTTGAAGACGACCACTCGTAAGTCGTGAGCGTAACGTTTCGCCCAAATGGGTTGTGATCTTCGACTTCGACTTACTGCTTCTGGGCTTACTAACATCTTGGGCTTTTCTACAACGGCCTTGGCCTTTCAACTATTTTTTTTTCTTTATTAAAATATCGAAAGAAATTTAGGTTTAAGTCTCGGTTGGTTCGGAGCCCCCTTCCTTTCCGACCTAGCCACCGAGGAACATTGGCCACAATCTGAGTGGTACCACCCACCCTACCCTACCACCTATAGGCAAACGTTCGACATCAACAACCATTAATGGTTTCAGCTCCGTGTAAGATTCTTTGAGTTTAAGAAAGATGGAGACTCACCACTTAAAAAATGTTTCGATATCCAAACTGAATGAGAGTGGATTCAAAATTTCTTTGCTTTCATGCTTACTTCTAAGTTTCAAATTTTCTATTTTAGTCCTTGGGTTTAAAACAGTTATTAGTTTAGTCGTTCAATATTTGTTTCAACCAACTTGTGAGACACCAACGCATACTCAGATCAATATGTAATCATATTATCTATTTATAAAACAATTAATGAAAAAAATAAAAATGACAACTAAAATTATTAGAATTAAAATAAATGCTTTAAAATGAAATAACTAGATTAACATATTTCGTTTAAAATGTTATTTTAAATAAAAATTTTGAAAATTGAAATGGATCAAATATAAATATGAAATAATAAGAAACTAAATCAATATATGTTTTAGAAAAGTATTACATTGTGGAGAAGTATATATAAGTGTCTAACCACTCGAATTATGCTCTTGATTTTTTTATACACATTAGTTAAAAAGGTCGAATATGAAATATTTTTTATACAATGAACAATTTTAATGGTGAATTTATGTAAAAAAAGGTATTTTTGAAAATTTTCCTAGTGACTACAATGGCTAGCAAAGTCATGCAAATGGCTAAAAGAATTGGGCTTGGCCCATGCAAAAAACTTGGATCCAAAAAACCTAATCCAATAGTTTTGCCTACTAACTTCAACATTGATCATATATATATATATATATATATATTTACAACATGTAGAGTGGAGGATAGGTCGAGGGTACAAATTTATGTCGGTTGAACTATACTCTTGTTGACTAGATATCCTTTTGTTTGACAATAACTTTCAATACTACCCCTATGATATTTATTTATTTCAATATTGTTCCTTCAATGTAAATATTTATTTATTTTTATATTTACTTAAATGACAAGTTCAGGTTCTGTTTGATAATCATTTGATTTTTTGTTTTTGGTTTTTAAATATTATGTCTGTTTTTCTCAATTTTCTTATAATGGTGTTTATCTATGTTAAGGACTCATTTGAATTCCTAACCAAATTTAAAAAACAAAAAAAAAAATATTTTTTTTTTTCAAAATTTGATATGGTTTTTGAAAACATGGGAATAAGGTAGATAATAAATAAAGAAACTTATAAGTTAAAATAGTGTTTATAGGCTTTATTTTCAAAAATAAAAAACCAAGGTCATGTTTGATAACCATTTGGTTTTTGAAAATTAAACTTATACACAACTACTTGCACATATAAGTTTCTTTGTTTTAGTATCTACATTCTTTCTTGTTTTCTTGTTTTCTTAACAAGTATGAAAACCATTGTAGGAAATTTGGGAAAAAAACAAACATAAATTTTAAAAACCAAATGGTTATCAAATGAGGCCCAAATAGTTATCAAATAGACCTAAGTCACCAAACTTTTAGGTTTGTATAATTGGTCTTTAAACTTTAAAAAAATATTTAATATGTTCTAAACTTTCAATATTGTGTTTAATAAGTTTCTGAACTTTAAAGATATTTGATAAATCTCTAAACTTTCAATTCTATGTTTAATAGACCTAACATATTGGAGATTTTTATAAATCAATGAATCCATTAGACACAAATTGAATTTTGTGTCCAATAGAAGCCAATTTTGTATATAATAAATCCATAAATTTTTAAATATTTGAATAGGTTAATGACCTATTAGACACGTTAAAAATATATGTTTAGAAATTTATTGGACACAAACTAAACTTATATTTAAACCTTCATATTTTTATTTCAATTGTCAAAATCAACTCCAATGTTTATTTCAATGAGTTAGCTTTGATACTGAAACGAATAAGATCAGGTCCCTACAAACCCTTTTCTAAAAGTAAGCTAGTTTTATTTTTATTTTTTATCGACCATACGTGAAGATGAAGATTCGAATCTCTATTTTTTAGTCGAAAATATATGTCTTAATCAATAGACTTTGCTTAGCTTCATTTAAAGTATAAATATATCTTCCAAAGATAATTTTGTCAATAAATGTTGGGTTAATATTTTGACTTTCTCTTAAGTTAGAATTCCTAGAAAATTCACATAGAAAAATTTAATCCGGAGAATTCTAGTTAAATTATTGTTACATAATTCGACCATCTTACTGAATGATGTTAGAGATGTACTGAAATAAATTCAACCCACAATTTTATTATTAATTTAAATATAACTCAATTGATTAAAATGTCAACATGAGTCTAGCTCAACTGATACAACTGAGTCATGTCTGCATTTCAAATCTTCCCACCTCCACGTTTTGTCAAAAAAAAAAAAAAAGTTAAAATGTTAATAATTATTTTAAAATGTAAAGATATATATACATTCGCGTAATTTTGTAAACTTGCTATTCTTTTCTTTTACTCCAAATTTTGACGGACTCTTCACTCATCCATTTTTTTCATTCTTGAAAATTTTAAATATATGTTTTAATTAGTCTTTTTTTTTCTAATATTTAAAAAGTTTTGATTAGTTACTTAAGTTTTAACATTTTTCAATCGTACATTTTTTATTAGTAAATATTAAAATTGGTCAATAATATACTTACATATGATATGATATATATTGAGGAAATTTGTATAAATTTAAAAGCAAAACTAAGCCATGAAAAAAAAATAAAAAAAAAAAAATCAAGAATCGTGCCAACAAGAAGAACAATTAGATTCTTTTCTCGCTTAATTGACTTAATTATTATTTTAAATTTGTACTAACTCATTAAATATCACTACATGGTAAATTTATCATCATTCAATTCCAGCATTCACCGACCAACGTGAATATAATTGAAAAGAAATGTCAAAATCCCAATTAAATTGAGAAGACACTCAAACATATACCATACATTTATCCTTCTAAAATTTTTCTTCACATGATTATGTCTACATTATAAACTTTATTTAAATCTTAAAAAGAAAAAAAAATCTATAAAATATAAAAAAGTAAAAAGAAAAGAAAAAAAAAAGGTAGGTTTTGGGAGTTGCTTGGTTGGTGTTCCCACGTGCTAATAATGGCGGTGTCTTTCACATCGCTGCTTTCCCGTACCGTACTTTTGTATTATTGGGATCCCCAAATTAAAATTAAAATTAAAACTAAATCATATTAAAATTAAATTAAAGCAAAAAAAAAAAAAAAAAAACATTAATTAATCAACATTTATTTGTTAGTGCCTAAAGTCTATACTCTATAGATAGGCTACATATGCCTAATGGGTAATCTTAAATAAATATTCTTCTGCTTTCTAATCTGCAAATGCTCTGCACATGCAACCCAGCTAAATTAGAGTTGTTTTTAGGATAATTGCTGCTAGCTTGGGATTAACAAAATCTAATTATTCTTCATTCTCTTCAAATAATATCATTTTCTCATTCATTTAACCAAATTTATGGCCTAGGAATTCTCATTCCATGTCTAATAATCTTAAGTTGTGATTAAATAAAAGTAGGGTTAGGAATCGTTTGATGTCGTAGATGTTTGCCTTCTATTTGTATAACGTAGATGCGTATTACTTTTTTTTTTCTTTAATTTAATAAGTATGGAGTGAGAATCAAATCATCGACTTTTAAGATAGTAACAAATGACTTATTTACCAAGATATGCTTTCTGGTGAATGTAGCTTGCTTTAGTTGTTAATGGAATTGATTGAGTTTGATTTTTTATTCTTTTGTTCCTATTCTTGATTTGGTGGGGAAGTTATACAAATATACTTGTATATTAAAATGGAATCTACTTTTAAAATTATCCTTAAAATGCTTTGCTATTTTTTTTGGGTTGTATGCATTTTTTTTCCTTTTAAATTTTGATTTCCACTATTTACAAATATGTAGTTTTAATATAGATTTTTTTTTTCCCAAAAAAGAATGAGGCATAGTTTGTGATATCATACTAAAAGAATAACAAGAGAAATAACTTACTAAGGCCCCGTTTGATAACCATTTGATTTTTGCTTTTTAGTTATTGAAAATTAAGCTTATAAACACTCATCCATATCTAAGTTTATTTGCTTTCTTATCTATCTTCTTCCCATGTTTTTAAAAACCAAGCCAATTTTTGGAAACTAAAAAAAGTAGTTTTCCAAAACTTGTTTTTGTTTTTGGAATTTGGCTACGAATTTAAATGTGTCATTAACAAAAATGAATTCCATCATAAGGAAATTAGAAGAAAATAAGTATAATTTTCAAAAACCAAAAACAAAAAACCAAATGGTTATCAAACATGGCCTAAATAATTTTTTTTTAAAAAAAAAAATGATAAATGACTTTTAAAAAATTATTATCTAAATACACATTTTGAGTTTCATTTTTTAAGAGACAAGTATAATTTAGTGGTAATTGATATGGATTAACAAACATTTTTTTTATAAAAAAAAGAGTATTAATAAACCAGTTAAACTTTGTAAATTAGAAAACTAAATCAAGTTAGGTTTTGTTTATGAATTGTTTTTGTAAAACTTTTTATATTGCTTAAGCAATAAAAAAAATTATAATTCTTTTATATGGTACACTTTTTTATTCAAATATATTCTAATTCTAAAAAATTCCTTTACCTGTAAAAAGAAAAAAGATGCTTTAATTTATAGGTTTAGATTTTTGTAGCTTCAAAAAAAAAAAAAAAAAAAAAAAAAAACCCTAAGATTTTTGTTTATATTTGTTGCATCTAAGTTTCAGAATATGATTTTTCAAAAAAAAAAAAAAAAAGTTTCAGAATATGACGTCATTTTCTTTACTTATAATATAACAAATGGATTTGAAATAATAGTAAATAATAACAATAATAATAATTTTATCCAAAAATATGTTGGAGAAAAAAAACATTTTAATTGAATAACTAAATGAAGCTCTAATTTAGTTTATGGATAAATAATTTTTTTAACACTTACTCTTTTATTTTAAGCAACCACATTTTTTAATTGGTTATGGATATGTTTCTTAAACTTGTATAAAAGATTTTAAATTTGAGTGTATATTATATATGTATGTTTGGTTCCTAATATCATATGGATTGATTCCATCCTTGTTTGATACATTACTTAATTAAATAAAATTTCAAATTATTTAAACTTTAGTTATAATCACTTTTAAGTCTATCAACTTGAGCTAGTGCTAAGGAATTAAGATATTAGTGCCTCTTAATTAGTGGTTTGAATATTTAAATATTTATTCCATAATTATAAATACTATATTTTAAAAGAAATAATATTAATTAGTTACTTCTCAAAATGTTTTCAAAATAATTTTCTACTTCCCAAGACAAACAATTAATAAGTTTTGTGTGTATGTGTGTATAGTGTATTCTCATAGATGCCATTTTTTTTATAGTTCAAATAAAGTTTTTATTATTTTATTTTAATCTTTTAGTAACAAGTACATGTCAATTATAAGCTCACTTTGGCGGTAACAAATGAAGTTAGTTGTTGTTCCTTAAAACATTTTATCCCCCCAAAAAGAAAATCTTATAACATGAATAAATTTAGGAAAAATATCTTTTTGGTCCCTGAGTTTTAAGAAATAGGGACATTTGGTCTCTGAGTTTTCAAAATAAATCTTTTTAGTCCCTGAGTTTTGAGAAATAAATTTAAAAAGTTCATAAGTTTTCAAAATGAACCTTTTTAATCCATGAGTCTGAGAAATAGGCTTAAAAGGTCCTCATATTATTTTTTTCAAAAATTTTAAATTAATACTTTTAAATTTTTTAATTTTAAAAACCATTCAATATTAAAAAATAATTAAAAATAATTAATTTTAAAAAGTTGAAAAAATAACATGAAGGATCTTTTAAACATATTTCTCAAAACTCAAGGACTAAAAAGGTCTATTTTAAAACTCAGAGACCAAACACATTTATTCCTCAAACCTCAGGAACCAAAAAGGTAATTTTCTCATACCTTTATAAGCCTCCCTAATTATAGTTCTTTAAAACCGTTTTTGAAAAAAAAAGTGAAAAATTGTTTCTAGAAAAAACTAATCCTTAATAAATAAAAGAAAATTTTATCTATTTTTAGAGTCTAACCCAACATGGTAAGCGAAATTCAAACTTCTAACCTTTTAGAAAAAAAAAACATGTCTTAATCAGTTGAGATATATACTTGACTTGATACTAACATATTTATAAATTAAAGTATCTTGCCAACCAAAGATTAAAATATACATTGATAGGTCGATATATCCGTAAACCGGAAGGTTCAACATCGATATTAAGGATTAATTGATATCTCCGATATCCTTTTATAAATGTCCATAAAACATAAAAATATATTAGGTTAAAAATCACTTTTGGACCCTAAGTTTTCATGAAAGTAACAATTTAGTCCCTGAACTTTTGGTCCCTAGACATTCATGAAAGTAACAAATTCAGTCCTTGAACTTTAATTTGTAACGATTTAGTCCCTATACTTTCAGTTTTGTAACAATTTATAGTCCCTGAACTTTTATATGTAACGATTTAGTCTTTGTACTTTTAAATTTGTAACGATCGATTTAGTCCCTATCGTGAAAATTAATGTTAAGATTTAATGAAATTTCTTACATAGATAGATTAATAAACTAATTTGAGACCCAATATATTTATAAGCTACAAAAGCCTAATCATTGAATAATAAAAATCAATAATTAATTTTGATGATTTTTTTTTGCGACAAGGACTAAATCGTTACAAATTTCAAAATACAAGGATTACATTGTTACTTAAGAAAGTTTAGAGACTAAATTGTTACAGAATTGAAAGTACAGAAACTAAATCGTTACAAATCAAAGTTTAAGGACTAAATTCTTACTTTCATGAAAGTTCAAAGACCAAAAGTGATTTCTAACCAATATATCATCTATTAATCCCAATATGAATATAATTAAATAATACTAATAACAAGATCCATAAATTAGTTTGGAAGTAAAAACAATTCTATTAATAATTTACATCATTTTAATAAAGTTTTTTATTTATTGAAATATTTGTCAGTATTGATATTTTATCGATATATCTATAAAAATGAAATTCCAATATCGATATTTTAATTCTTATGTCAATATGAACATAACTCAACTAGTCAATTGATATAAAACTTATACTTACGACCAAAAGGTCTGTGGTTCGAATCCTTCATCATCCACATGTTGTAAAAAAAACTTGACTAGTCAAAATGTTAATTACATTTCACTTAGTAGTCGAGGTTCAAATCTCTACACTTCATTTAATTTAAATTAAAAATTAAAAATAAAAAAAAGGAAAGGAAAGAAGAAGAAGAAGAAGAAACCAAAATTTTACCATATTAGAAACAGCGCGTGAATCCAAATAAAATAATATCGTAATGAGAGAAAAAGTAATATTGGACAATCCTAAAATTATGGGAATGATCCAAACGTGGAACATGGCATGCATTATGCATATGATGATGATGATATTCATTCCCCCTCATTTTTTATTAGAATAATTTAATTATATATCTTTTTAAAAAATAGTAATAGTGGTAAGTTTGAATTAACAATAGGGAAAATTAAAATAATAAAGTTAGGGCTTTACAATACATTATAATTAAAAAAATGTACTTAAGCATATGCCTTTGAGAACTTTTCAACAATCATGATTGGTGTCTCCCCAAGTTCTTTTTTTCTTTCATAATAAAAAATAAAAAACACCATTAATTTTGCCTTTCCCTTCACTCTTGAGATGATGATCATATTTAGAAGCTACAAAGAAAGTATATAGAGAGAGAGAGAGGCTCCCATGTGAGTGTGATTTGGGGACAAAGCAAAGGGGGGGAAGGTGGGCTCTTTGAAACAGTTCACATGGGAGAGGGAAGGAGAGGACATGATTCTTACAATTAGCTCCCTCTTCTCTCTTTCTTTTTCACAGCTCACATCCTCCCCCCTCTCCCCATTTTTCAATGCTATATGCTTTCTTCTTCCTTTCTAATGGAAAAAAAAACTATTCCAAAACAAACAACTCTATCAGTTGGATCGAATTATATTTCGAGACATTTTAGTCGTAATTTATGCGTTTGGATGGTATAATTGTGCAACACAATTGACTCTGTTTGTGGTGTTTTGATAATGACGTTAGTTGGAAGGATACAACCTCACCCGATCAAATCATTGTATATCTGGATTTGATTGAATTGGTTCAATTTTTAGTTAGTTAAGGTCGTATATATATATATGTTTTCAAACTGTGAAAAAAGAATAATAGTGTTGAAAAATGCACTCTTTGCATATATGTACTTACACGAACTAAGATTAGTAGCTCAATTAGGGTCAAATTTCTCGAAATTGATGGGACGTAAAAAGGGACACTTTTTTAATTGATAATTTTAGGAGAGCCTATGAACTAACCAACTTAAACCCATGAACACATGGACAATACTTGGTTGGTGTGTAGGTACCTCCCTCTACACACCACCGTTCAAATGTTGACAATTAGACAAGAGATAGAAAAAATTTCTCATTTTCTATTTTTCTCTCTCTTAGTTGACAAGATTTTAATGGGTTGTGTTGGGAGATCCTCCCTACATATGCAGTCAAGTATTGTTCTTTATATGTTTCTTTCATAGTTGTTAAGATTTGAACAGGGTGTGTAGGGAGATTCCTACACACCACGTTATGCCGCCACATTCAATTTATTTCAATCCAAACTCTAAAATCAAACCAACTTATAGTACTCCAACTCAACTCATATTGTTTGGTTGAGTTTAATAAGATTCTTTTAGGTGTAATAGTCATAAGATGACAACTATTTTCGCAAACCATTAAATGCATGAAATTGTTACAATTTTTTTTTTTTTTTTTTTTTACAACATGTGAGGTAGAAGAGTTGAACTTCTGATCTCTTAGTCGAAGATACAAGTTTTACGTCAGTTAAACTATGTTCTTGTTGGCAAATTGTTACATAAATAGTATCAACGTTATGTAAACAATTTCGAGAATTTTAATCCTTTGATGATTCAGAAGGGATGCACTAATGATAATGAATCTAGGTCATGTAGGTACTATAGTCAACAGTATAGTGTGTGCATTGTTTGGGGAATAGAGAGTGATATTTGGCATATGGATTGATTGATAAATCAACAGCATGATTAATGGGAGACGTATGTACCAAAGAATTTTGGGTACCAACTCAACATTAATTATATGATCATCATCATTAATTCTTATTATTTTACTCTTTATATCTCATATATCTGAATTATGACACTCATATCCATTTAATGCTAGCTACCAATTTTAACAACACATACAATTTCTAAAATAAATTTAAAAATGCAATACAAATTGGGAAATATTGCAATAGCCTCTCTCACATTCTTCCTCACTTAAGCCTTGTTATGAGTTTAACCATTGCAATGGTGGAGAATTTAAGTATAGTTGGGTGGATAAACATTTTATTACCATCTTCGAGATCAATTCCTCACCCATAAAGTTTTCATTTGTAAGGATGGAGTTCAAACCACTAATTTTTGAGATGATAATAAATGTCTTATTTATTAAGTTATGTTTGAATTGACTAGTTAATTTTTTTTTTTTTTAGTTCAACAATATTTGAAGTGGAAAGATTTTAACTTTTGTTGATGGTACATGTCAGTTACTGTTTTGCTATGCTCGCTTTGACATTAACTAATTTCATCAAAGATTAACAATAATAAACTGAATATTTTTAGATTAAATTACTAGTTTAATTCTTGAGCTTTCATGTTTTTGTCTATTTGGTCTCTAAATTTTAAAAAGTGACTAATAGATCCTTAATATTCCATTTGATAACAATTTGATTTTTTCTTTTTAATTCTTGAAAAGTATGCTTGTTTTCCCGAGTTTCTCTACAATAGTTTTTTTTTCTTTATTAAGAAAAAAATTTGAATTCTTAACCAAATTATAAAAACAAAAACAAGTTTTTGAAAAGTATTTTTTTTTTTTTTTTTTTTATAGTTTTCAAAGCTCAACTTGGTTTTTGAAAATATGGGAAGGAGGTAGATAACAAAACAAAGAAACTTATAGATCTGGATGTAGTATTTATAAGTTAATTAATTTTCAAAAACCAAAAACAAAAAACCCGTTTAATAATCATTTGGTTTTTGGTTTTTGGTTTTTGAAAATTAAGCTTAAAAATACGACATTCACTTATAAGTTTTTTGGTTTCGTTATCTACATTCTTTCTATGTTTTCAAAAAATAAGTCAAGTTTTGAAAACTAAAAAAAGTAGTTTTCAAAAAAATTGTTTTTGTTTTTTAAATTTGGTTAAGAATTCAAATGTATCATTAAGAAAGTTGAAAAATCATGATAAGAAAATTGAGAAAAAAGAAACTTAATTTTCAAAATCCAAATTATTATCCAACATGACGTGAACAAAATATTTATAAATTTACAAACAAAAATAGAAAAAATAAACATAAAAAGGAAGATATTACATATAGATTCAACCAAACCTTTTTGTGTTGGTAGTAAAAACAAGGAGAGGGATGTCAAGGCCAATGGGTCACATCGGCACGTGGTGTCTGAATATCTTTTATATAAATATACACATATATACACATACACACATCTATTTATTTATTTATATCTTTATATATATATCGCCAACAGAAGAATAGTTCAATTGTCATAAAATTACCTTCAAGAGTTTAGTTCAACTGACATAAAGTTGTATAAGGTCTGTGGTTCGAATCTCTTCTCCACATATTGTAAACAAAATTGACATAAAATTGTACTAATAACCAAAAGGTCTGTAGTTCGAATTTTCCATCTCCACAAATTGTAAAAAAAATTATTATTTTTTTATATATTGATTATAGAATTTTGATTTTTTTTTTTAAAATGAGAAGAATGGCCTAAGTTGCATCCACCCCTCCCCCTCCCCACAGCTGTTGCTAGCTGTCCCTAATCCCACCCCCCATGTGACCCACTTTCTTTCTCTCTCTTCCTATGCCTTTGGGGGCTCTTGAATTATATGAAAGTGAAATTCCAAAAAAAAAAAAAAAACTCTCTAGTCTTTAGAATTGGTTAAGTTTTTTTTTGTTCTAATTCCTCATTATGATTACTCCATTATAAACCCATTCCCTCACCCATTTCCCTATATTTCAGTGTCTTTTTTTTTTTATAATTTAATTTTAGCAATATGGCTCAATTGCCCCCAAAAATACCCTCTTTCCCTCAAAATTGGCCTCATTTTCCTCCTCCTTCCATGCCTAATTTATCTCCTTCTCCTCCGCCGCCTCCTCCGCCCTCCTCCGCCCCCCATAACCCTTCCTGGGTCGATGACTTCCTCGACTTCTCCACCGCCCGCCGCGGCCTCCACCGGAGATCCATTAGCGACTCCATTGCTTTCCTCGAAACCCCATTTCCCGATGAATGCCGTAGTAACTCCTCCGCCGCCGCCGCCGCCCTCCACCTCCATGCTCCTCCCCGCTTCGACCGCCTCGACGACGACCAGCTCATGTCCATGTTTTCCGACGACATTTCCATCCCGCCTCCCGCCTCCTCCAACCCTTCCTCTCCCTCCGACCAGAATAGTAATAACGATGAAAAGACGGCCGCCGCGCCCGAGGCTCCGCCGCTGCATCCGATGAAGAATGAGCCTGGTGAGGTTGAAAGCTCCTCTTCCCAACTGCAGCCGCAATCTCAACCGCCGCCGCCCTCCTCCGCCGGTGATAATACCATTGATCCCAAGCGAGTTAAGAGGTAGGCAATCACATGGACACATCTCAAATCAATCAATCAATTCCCAAAAAAAAAAACATCGAATTATACTTTTGGTTGGTAAACAATTTATTTATTTATTATTATTCTTTTCTCTTCTACTTTATTTTCTCTCTTATTATAATTTGAAAATTTTCTAATCACTAAAAAAAATATAAGTTTTTGAAATTTTAATTTTGTGTTCTAAGTTGCTAATGAATAATACTTAGTCACTATTTCTATTGCATTTACTAGATAAGTGGACTAAAATGGCCATTAAAAATATTCTTACATCATAAGAAAGTAAGAACTCCTATTGATTTTTATTGGTCGATGTGTAGACAACTTTTTTTTAGATTGGCATGTTGATAATATTAGAGTATTCGTGCAAGTGTCACATTAGTGTCAATGGTCGGCAATAGAACTATAAAAATCTCAACTTTACGATATCAAATTACTGCATGACTGATCACTACATTATAATTCACATATTCTCTTTATTATTTTTAGTTCAACAACATTCGAGAATAAAAGATTCAAACTTTTGACTATATATCTTAACCAATTGAATTATTGGATAATTAACATAAATTAACATAAATATCAAAGCATATTAATGATTGGTGGGTGGGATTTTTTGGTATCAGAATTTTGGCAAATCGACAATCAGCGCAAAGGTCGAGAGTCAGAAAATTACAATACATTTCTGAGCTCGAGAGAAGTGTAACGACATTACAGGTACGGATTATTTAATTTTTTTAAAAATTTTTTAATTAAGATTAGATTAATTGAATTATAATCACAAATAAATCTTCACTTGGGTTTTTTTTTTTTTTTTTTGGGTGTGATTTTAGACTGAAGTATCAGCATTGTCACCAAGAGTGGCATTTTTGGATCACCAAAGATTGATTCTAAATGTCGACAATAGTGCTCTTAAACAGAGAATTGCAGCTTTGGCTCAAGATAAGATTTTCAAAGATGGTAATTCATTATTTTTTCAAGCCTTTTTTTTTTTTTAATTCAATTAGAAAAAAAATGATAATTAATGGGTTTTTTTTTAAAAAAAAAATTCAGCTCATCAAGAGGCATTAAAGAAGGAGATAGAGAGATTAAGGCAAGTTTATCACCAACAGAGTTTGAAGAAAATGGGAAGCAATAATCAGAATGGGGCGGAGGCGCCGTCGTCAGTGGAAGCGGCTCCGCCGCAGGCGGCTGAGACGGAGAAGAAGGAGCAGGCTGTAAGTTGAATGAATTATGAATGTTGAATGCTAACAAAATGGACTTCTTCACGTGATTTGCTTCCAGTTCCCACTTGGATGTTTATGTGGTGGGGCCCACTTGACAGCTCGACAATCAACGGTCAGCATGTTGACACGTGGGCGGATTGATTGATTGATTTAGGAGGCTGATGATGAAAAACAAAAACAAAAACAAATTGTTTTTTCTTTTTTTTTCAATTTTTTTTAACAGTAATGAGCAAAAAAAGAAAAAAAAAAAAAAGACAACTATCAGTCTGGATCTGTTGGGGTAATTGGGAGCTGGGTTTCTTTTCCTGTCTTTTTTTCAAGATAGAATTTTTATTAATTTTTTCTGGAAAAGATTATTGGGGTTTTTTTTTTAAGGGTGGATTTATTAATTGGATTAATTAATGTATTGAAACAGATGTTGTCAGGGATTGGTGGTCTGATTGTTTCAATCTTTTTATATGCTTTTCTTCTCTAGCTGCTCCAAATCATGTGAAGATGTTCCTTTTTTTTTTTTCTTAATTCAAATTTTCTATTTTTTAACATTTGGAAATATTTATTACATTAAATGTTGTTTGATTTGATGATATACAATTGTATCTAATCTAGCCTCATTTTTTATTTTACCCCTATTTGGCCATTTCTCTCTCAATAGTGTTCATTGGACAATGTAGAACTCGTTTGATAAAAATTTTGTTTGTTTACCATCGATATCAAGGAACAATGTTAGCATTTAGCGATTTTCTAAGAATGAAACAAAATTGTTATTGATATGAAATTTAGTTGACATGAAAAAGCTAAACAAAGATAGTTCTTAATAGTATCAAGAGATAGATACAATACTGAGAAAAAAAAAAAACATAATATAACTATCATGCGCATATAATCTCGTATAAGATATTCAAACTTCACTGCATAATACCAATATTTGTTAGTTCAACGTGTGAGGGTGAAAATTCGAAGATTCGATTTTTGGTTGAGAATATATGTCTTAACTAGTTTTTTTAGTTCAAGAATTGCAAGATGAGAAATCGAATTATCAATCTTTGAGAAGATAATTAATGTCTTATCCAATGAACTACGTTCGAACTAACATGTCTTAATTAGTTGAGTTGTGCTCACGTGACGGTGGGCTAAGAAAAGTACTACAAGAAAGTATACGTTTACCAAAAATCAATCTTGAAAGTATTAGAACATATCGTTGGAATTTAAGAGACATGTTCTTTATGTTCTATGGTTAAAACATTCAATTTTTACAAATCTATCAAGAACTTTCAAGATCTGATTTGTTTTGGTAAATGCAAAAGAATCATCTGATTTCCTATGCTAACAACTACTGCTCACTCCTCTGTTGTCTTCATCTGATATCAATTCTACAGAAAACACTCTGAACTATTCTAAACCATTCAATGGCAAGAAAATCAGTACAATTCTCTATACCTGAATCTGCAAGTTCGTGGCGTGAGAGAAGTTATTCGAGATAGTTTTCGGCCCGTCGCTTACTCGTCGAGAAAATTGCCTCCTGTTACTTCCCCACTGTCTCATCACAGCCATCATCAATCTCCAGATGGTGTTTTGTTGAAAATTAGAGCTACGAGCGTTAAAGATGTACAACGTGAGTGCTATTGTTGACACTCCTCCACTCAATACAAATAGTAAAAAGAAGCTGCTGGGGCTGAGGCTTGAACTTTCATCCTTTGCCTTCCCATCCTCGCATTTCTCATTAGCAATCATGCTATCTTCCAAATCTCTGAACTTCCCAGTTTCAGATACCTTAAGCAATGCTTCGTTGATATCGGTTAACAGCGGAGAGCCTCTCGGAAATGCCTGCAGGACAGCGTGAAGCAAAGACGAAAAGGTTAATCGTTTTCTAAGCGATCTTTGGAATGCAAAACAAGCATAGCAGCAACAAGGACTTACAAATCCAAATCCTCCCACTTTGTAGGTTGGTCCAGATGTCATGAATTCCCTGCAAAATCTTGCAAGGAATAGTTTTACAAAAGGGACTTCAAGAAAAGCAGCTGCTATCTCCTGGTTTCTGAGAGCTTCAGCATAATCATCAGGTGTAGAGTAGTTTCTTATGTTTTCTGGACGGAAGTGTAGAACTTCTTCCAAATATCTTTTGACAAAGGATCCTCTGCCATATCCAACTAATGCATTTGCCCTTTGGAGAGTTTCGATATTCGTTATAGTCGGTTCGAGCTTTTGAATCGTGAGCATGCTTGTAAGATTAGCGGTGTATATTTGAGTTATAACAAGTGCCACAAATAGCCAAACCACCATGGTCATCCGCGACAAGTTACTGTGCAGCATATTACCTTTGGTCAACAAAATCAATCATTATATGATGTTAGATGATCTGTTTTCCTCCAAATGCAAAACAACAATTCATCAGCTTTGATGGTTACCATGTAAGGAGAAGAGAGTGGTGAAGGATGAGCAAACCATGGTTCCAGCTTGATCAAACATCGAACCTTCATGACTGGGAAAGTGATTTCGTTCTATGAACCAGACGACAAAGCCATTGTAGACATTTACCACGGCAATCGCGATCCACATGGTCACTGTAAAGGGCTTTGTGAACAACAATGCTCTATTACTTGTGTCTTTTGTGGTAGGAACTACCATCACCAATCCTGCTTCAGAGTAAGGCTGTGTAAATTCTGCATGTTGATAGCGTCTTGATATTATCGCTATATCACCTACGGCTGCATCGAATTTCTTCACAGACAAGCAGAATAAGAACAGATTGTTAGGAGGAGGAAAGAAACAATAATTTGTGTATTGCTGATGAATTAGGTGGGAAGGAAGCATTCTCCATGAGATTTCAGTGTTAGCTTTGATGACTCAACTAAAACACATGAATCTTCTAGCAAAGTTTTGATCAGATGAGATGACAGTTCATGCTGATTTGAATAAAAACTCTTATATGCAAGCAAAGAAAGACGAGGGATTCTTGTAGCCATATATATTAAAGAAAACATGAATATTTTTCCTTACCTTCAAGTAGATTTGCTCCACCAAATCATCATACGGTCCATCGAAAGGATAGAAGCGGTACGGCAGATGGAAGTGCAGGTTGTCTAAGGTTGCTTTGAACAGATCAATTGCAAGTCCATTGAAGGACACATTGTTTCCTGTAGGATCTTTTTCCACATGAACATACTGTTTGAACATGGAACTAGTTGGCACCCCAATTTTCAACGAATTGGCATCTGTTGGTACGACCCATCCCCTTGGAGTTTCTGAAGATCCACCTGGCCAAAACACTTGGCCTAGATCCTTCATCGACAAGCTAGAAGACGAATTTTCCCTCAACTCATGTGAGAAGCCTAATTTATCAGACCAGAAGCCTAGTTCCCTATAACTCCTTCCCATCACATTGATGATCTGAAAAGCATCAGCCAAGGCTAATTTTCTGTCCTTGAACTGGATCTTTCCACCAAGTCCTTGAAAATCGGTGAGCTTTATTTTTTCTAACAATTGATGACCCTTTTCTTGGATTTCTCTCATTGCCATAGCTGCAGTCATCACAGCATCGTAAGCCTGTACCGCAAAAATACCAGGCTCATGGTTGTCCTCATCAGAATACTCTAATCGAAACCTTCTACAGAACCGAAGATAAAATTTATGAAATGGAGGATTGTCTTCTGGGAAGAAGCTCTTGACTCCAACAACTCCTTGTAGTACAGAGTTGATAGAAACATTAAAAGAATGTGCAAGGCTAGTGAAAGAATCAGTGGTGATCCAAACATAGTCATTTCCCATCATTCCCATCTCTTTTGCTGTCCCAAACAGACGCAGTGCTAACTTGAAAGACATATGAACTACAAAAATTCTGCTCGACCCTCTTCTTAGCCTCTCTAGTTCTTTGGAAAATAAATCAGAATCAAAATGTGAGAGACCAACAAATTCACTTACTTCAGCTCCTACATCTTTCAGGGCATGCACAAGGTCAGGAAATATTCCTGTAGTCGAGAATTCTCTATCTTCATATATAACATTGACTAGATGCCAATCCCACGAACCAACGATACCAGCTATAGCCCTCATTTGATTCAGCTGGGAGGGAGAAGCTTGGACCAAAAATTTGAACCTCTCATTTGCCCACTTTGGTATTTCATTAGCCAATGCCAAAACTGGAATCTGATTCTCACTTCCAACCTCAGCAACAACGGACGCCGCTTCCCAGGTCTGTGGTCCTATAAGAACCTGAACTCTCTGTATACTGATGAGATCTTTAGCTGCAAATTCAATAGTTTGCTTAGATTGTGTTTAGCTTATAAATTATGTTTGATGCATAGGAAGTAGCTGGTTTAAACCAGAGTTTAATGATCAAACTAGGACTCCTCCTACTTCAAAACAGTTCATTTGATATGTACATGAAAGCATTCAATTAACTTGAGAAGAAATAGAAACTCTTACCTGCAAGAGCTGCCAGATTGGGATCACTTTTGGAGTCTCTGATGACAAGACTGAAAGTTTGATTGCTGAAGGAGTTAAAATCCTCTAAAGCCATCTGCATAGCTAAAATCTCTTCCTTACCAATCCTAGAACTCTTGTCTACAATGGCCCCTATTCTTCCCTTTCCACTATCGTCCATCGTCGAGTTTGTGTCTCCTTCAGACTCATGCTCTCCAGAAACTACCAGAGCAAACAACAAAAGAGAAAACAGAAAGAGAAACTTTCCCATTTTTTCATAAAGGCATAAGCCAAAGGGTCTGCTCTCTCCTCTCCAATATATATGCAGTAAAAAACCCCTATGCTTGTTTTATATTCTTCTTGCCAACCAAGAAAAACATTTCTTTTCTAGCTCTAAGAATCCAAATGACCAGGAAATATAAGATTTCAAGTGGTGACATGGACAGCTAGCTTCTGAGAGTTTTGACTCTACCTAGAATAATGAGTTGAGAGAGCTTGAAAATCTACTTTAAATTCCAACAACCATGAAAGACATTGATTATTTAACAGCACTTTGAGATAGTCATTTCAAGTGTTCAGACTGTAAAATAATACATAACCTCTTATGCATGATGAAACTGAAAAGTACTCCAGAAAATTCCAATTTCTTTATGAATTAACAAACATCAAAGACAGCCATTTCATATTTGTACAATCCATGGAACTCCAACCTCCTCAAACAGCCCAATGAACATGAAGAACTGAAAAATAAAATGGAAACAGCAAATGGGTTCAAATCAGAACTTCCCATTTTGAAATTCCAATCTCAGATTCAGTACAGAGCACAAGCAATGTTAAGCAAAAGGGTACATTAGAAAATGAACAATATTCAAAGATGAAATACAAGAAGTGAATAAAGAATGAATAAGCAATTGACTATTCTGGCTATTGGTCACCATCAAGGAGGTGGAGTCTCTGAAGTTTTTTTTTTTCTTGTATATTCAAATAGGAAAGAGCTGACTGAAATCTGGATTGAATCTTTCAACTTTCAAGCTGCCTCTATTTCTAAATTTCTCAAAGCATTTTACTAGATTTCTTGTTTGGACTCCAAGATCGGTAGGGCAATATTTTAGGGGTTTGATTCTAGTCTTCTAAGTTGATTTTTTCGTCCACGCCCACGTAGAATCAGTGCTTTTTTTTTTTCTTTTTCTTTTTTGAAAAGGTCTGAAAAAAGAATTAAAAATATATAATAACTAATAGATCATTATCGCCAAAATGAGCATAGCTCACTGGTAATTATACTTTCAACCAAGAGGTGAAGTTTGTTTCAAAATTATCCTTAGAGACATTTTTCCGTTAAATTTCCTCCTATTCACATAAGCAATGACATGCACATATACAAACAGTCATTTTCCGTCTATGAATTTAACGAAAAAAAGTATTCGATGGCCATTTTGAAATAGACTTCAAACTTGACATAGTAATGGTAGATAGATGGATACAGGGTATAGAGTTGTTAATCAGTTAGTTATTGTTTAGTCAAATATTTGAATCATTTGTGCAATATAATAATCTTGACATAGTAAAGGAAAAAAAAAATCAACGTTGGAGATGTTATAAATTCGTAAGGAATAGAATAACGACATTATGAGTAGTTGGAAGACAAGTTTATTGGACCCAATCAAAGTCTCAAGACACATTTGGAAATGTTAAGATTGAAAATCCTTACATTTGTCTGTCCCTTCTCCACTCCATTCCTCCTTCACACACATGACATACACCATTTAGGCTAAATTCTACGAATTAATTTATCTTCGGTTACGACTATTTCAATCTTTGCTAATCACAACTTTACCTTTGTTATACTTCTACATCTGAATATTCTTTTGAGATGAGATTTTATTCCTATTTTGATTTTTTATTTTCTTGTTTGACAAAAATTTTGATTTGAATTTTAGTAGAACTTATGCTCTACTTAATTCTAAATTGAATTTCAAGTAAGATTTTAATTCTATCTAATTTTTTTATTTGAATTCATATCAAAATTTAGAGTATATCTGATTTGATTTTTTTATATATATTTTTAAAGTTGAATTTGACTTCAAAATTTATTCAAATTTTGATTTGGGATTGATTTAGGATTATACTTGTTGATGCCAAAATTCGGACAAGAAATTCACGTGACAACAACAGTGAATTTATTGATTTCGGGGAAGATGTGTCCTGCAAAACCAGCAAACTTGCCAAATTTCCTTTTAGAATATTTGAATTTTTTATTACCGAAAGAGAGAGAGAAAGAAGCAAAAAAAACAAAATTGGTTGAAATTGTGCGGTTAGAGGCTCGATCTAGAGAATTTAATTTATGGTTGTCATGGAGAGGTTATATCATGAGACCACATGAATAACCTAAAGATAATTTGCAACGTTTAATATAAATTTTAAATGTTTAAAAGTGATGTGGGGCCAATGATTTCACTCATGTTTAGGTTGATCATACTTTATGATTTGTAACATCCTACCGTAGTGGTCATCTTTTCTTGGTTTCATGTCTTGATTTAGTATTTTTGAAGTAAAGTCAATTAGATGGGTGACACTTGTAAAGTAGAACGAGAGCACCTAAATTGGTGATTGTACCCCTCAGACTTCATCTCTTACTTTGCAGCAAAATGTTATGAAACCTCCCATCTTGAATATTAATGAATTATCCAATTGAATAGTAACAAAAATTGACATACTACCACTTACAAACTAACATATATTTCAACACATTTACAACTCCATGACACGTTAAAGTATAAAAAATTTAATCAAATGAAAAAATGAAAAATTAATTTCTACATATCAATCTGTGCACATTTGTTAATCATCAGGTTTCCCATGCTTCCCAACTGAAGCTACCGGTTCTGAACAATGGAGTTGAGTCTTCTTCTGGTCACAGTTCCACCTAAAACACACTGAACCATATATACAGCACCTTCTTTTTCCTTGCTTTTGCCAGTGGCATGGAAATAAAGTACAGTTTTCTAGACCTGAATCTGCAAGGTTGTAGCGTTTGGGAAGTTGTTTGGGACGGTTTGTGGCACGTCGCTTACTCGCCGAGAAAATACCCTCCTGTGATTTCTCCAGCGTTTAATTACAGCCAACATTAATCTCCAAATAGCGTTCTGTTGAAGACAAGATTTATGAGTGCTAATAATGTACAATGTGAATGCCATTGTTGATACTCCTCCACTCAACACAAACAGTAAAAAGAAGCTATTGGGGCTGAGGCTTGAACTTTCATCTATTGCTTCCACATTCTCACATTTCTCACTTGCAATCATGCTGTCCTCCAACTTCTTATACGTCCCAGTTTCAGATACCTTGAGCAATGCTTCGTTAAACTCTCGTAAAAGTAGCGAGCCTCTCGGAAATGCCTGCAAGACATATCGAAGCGAGAACGAAAGTTAGATCTTTTTCGAGTAGAATGCAGAGGATTAAATGAGATGCAAAGCAAAGCAAACATAGCAGCAAGCAACAACATCTTACAAATCCAAATCCTCCAACTTTGTAGGTTGGACCAGAAATCATGAACTCCTTGCAAAATCGTGCAAGGAATAGTTTTGCGAAAGGGACTTCAAGAAATGCAGCTGCTATCTCCTTGTTTCTGAGAGCGTCGACTAAATCGTCCGGTGTGGGGTAATCTTTTAGATTTTCGGCAGGAAAATCCAAAACTTCTTTCACATATCTACTGACAAAGGTTTTACTGCCGTATCCCACAGATGCATTTACTTTTCGGAGAGTCTCGATATTCGATATAGAAGCTTCAAGCTTTTGAACAGTGAGCATGCTGGCAAGATTGGCTGTGTATGTCTGAGTTATCACAAGTGCCATAAATAGCCAAGCCACCATAGCCATCCGCGACAAGTTACTGTGCAGCACATTACCTTTTGTCAAGAAAATCAGCTAATATGAGGATAAATTATCTGTTTTTCCAAATGCAGAAGCAAGAATGACAAGAAAACTCATCAGTTGAGTTGGTTACCGTGCAAGGAGAAGAGAGTGATGAAGGATAAGCAAACCAAGGCTCCAGCTTGATTAAACAATGAACCTTCATGTTCAGGATAGTGATTTCGTTCTATGAACCACACGACAAAGCCATTGTAGACAGTTACCACAGCAATTAGAATCCACATGGTCTTAGTAAAGGGCTTTGTGAACAACAACGCTTTATTACTTATGTCTTTTCTAGTAGGAACTATCATCACTAGTCCTGCTTCAGAGTAGGGTTGTGTAAATTCGGCGTGTTCCAAGCGACTTGCTATAATTGCTATGTCACCTATTGCTGCATCGTATTTCTTTATAGGCAAGTAGAACAAAAAAAATAATCGTTAGAAGAAGAAAAGGAACACAATGATGTGTAAAGCTGATAAAATGCGTGGGAAGAACAGATTTCCATGAGAATTCACTATCAGCTCTGATGACTCAACCAAAGCAGACGTAATTTCAAACGAAGTTTTGATAAGATAACATGACAGTTCTTGCAATTAAGTTATGGCTGATTCAATTAAAACTTCTACATTCAAGCAGAGATAGGTGAGCTGTTCTTGTAGCCATGTATTAAAGAATACATGAATATTTTTCCATACCTTCAAGTAGAGTCCTTCCACTAAATCATCATACGTTCCACTGAAAGAATAGAACTCATGCGGCAGAGGCAGGTAGTCTAAGGTTGCTTTAAACAGATCAATTGCAAGCCCCTTGAACTTGAAGGAAGAATTTTTTCCTGTGTGATCTTCTTCCACATTTACATACTTTTTGAACATGCAACCATTTGGTACAGCAATTTTCAATGATGAGCTGGCATCTGTTGGTACAGCCCATCCCTTTGGAACATTCGAAGATCCACCAGGCCAAAACACTTGGCCAAGATCCCTGATCGACAAGCTAGAAGACGAAGTCTCCCCCAACTCCTGTGAGAAGCCTAATTTATCAGACCAGAATCCTAGTTCCCTATAACTCCTCCCTATCACATTGATAATCTGAAAAGTACTGGCTGGGCCTAATTTTCTGTCTTTAAACTGAATCTTTCCACCAAGTCCTTGAAAATCAGTGAGCTTTATTGTGTCCAACAAGTGATGAACCTTTTCATGGATTTTACTCATTGCCGTAGCTGCGACTCTTGCAGCATCATAAGCCTGTACCGCAAAAATACCAGGCTCATGGTTGTCCTCATCAGGATGGTCTAATCTAAACTTCCTACAAAACCGAGGATAAAATTCTTTAAATGGAAGACTGCTTTCAGGAAAGTAGCTCTTGACTCCAACAACTCCTTGTAGTACAGAGTTGATAGAAACATTGAAAGAATGTGCAAGGCTTGTGAAAGGATCGGTGGTGATCCAAACATAGTCCTTTCCCATCATTCCCATATCTTTTGCTGTTTCAAATAGACGCAGTGCCAACTTGAAAGACATATGAACTACAAAAATTCTGCTCAACCCTCTTCTTAGCCTCTCGAGTTCTTTGGAAAATAAATCAGAATCAAATTGTGAGAGACCAACAAATTCACTTACTTCAGCTCCTACATCTTTCAGGGCATGCACAAGGTTAGGAAATATCCCAGTGGTTGAGGAATCACCATCTTCATATATAACATTGACTAGATGCCAATCCCATGAACCGATAATAGCAGCAATAGCCCTCATTTGATTTGACTGGGAGGGAGAAGCTTGGACCAAAAATTTGAACCTTTCATTTGCCCACTTTGGTATTTCATTAGCTAGTGCTAGAACCGGAATCTGATTCCCATTTCCAAGCTCAGCAACCACTGATGCCATTTCCCAGGTCTGTGGTCCTAATAGAACCTGAACTTGTTGCACATTGATGAGATCTTTAGCTGCAAATTCAATAATTCATTTAGATGAACAAGCAAGGGCTGCTTTCTACTTCAAAACAGTTCAATGGATATGAACAAAAATGAATTCAATTAAATTGAAAAGAAATAGGAACTCTCACCTGCAAGAGCTGTCAGATTGGGATCACTTTTGGAGTCTCTAATGACAAGACTGAAATTTTGATTGCTCAAGGAGTTAAAATCCTCTATAGCCATGTGCATAGCTAAAATCTCTTCCTTACCAATCCTGGAACTCAAATCTACAATGGCCCCTATTCGGCCCTTTCCACTATAGTCCATTGTTGAGCTCCTGTTTCTTTCAGGTTCTTGCTTTCCAGAAACTATCAGCACAAACAAGAAAGAAAGCAGAAAGGGAAGCTTTCCCATCTTTTATGAGAATGTTAGGCATAAGCCAAAGGTTTTGCTCTCCTTTCCAATATATATAATGTAGAAAGAAACCCCTACCATTTTCTTTATACTTCTCTTTCCAACTAAGAAAAGTCATTTCTTTTTTCGCTCTTGAAATCCAATTGTCCACAAGATTCCAAGATTTCAAGTAGGCGGCACTAGTCAGATGCGATTATAGCCTCAAGAGTTTTGACTCTGTCTACAAGAATGATCAAGAGATCTTGACAACCAACTTTCAAGTTCCAATTCCAACCACCATTGGGAGAATTGAATGGGACTGTCATTACAGATATTCAGACTGTAATAATATGGGCCCTTTTGTTCAATGAAGCTCAAAAGTAATCCAGAGACAGCCATTTCCTATTAGTACATTCCATGTCATTCCAACATCCTCAAACAACTCAATGAACATGAAACACTGAGAGAAATATAGTAGCAAATAGGTTAAAATCCTAGCATTTTCTGCTTGAAACCACTTCTATTCTTGTCCCTAAACATTCTTTAATTATTGTTCGCCATTAAAGTTTAGCAGTTAACATGAATCAAACCCAGGTTACCAATTTTGCAATCCGTTCTAAGATCAACACAAAAGTGTTTGAAAATGAATAGTATTCAAATACAGAGTAGAAGATTGTCCTTTCCTGGTCATGAGTTGTGGAGAAGGAGTCTTGTGAAGGTTGTGGCGGCGAGAGGGGCTGGAATCTGGAATTCTCTCTCTCTAATTTCGTGAAGCATTTTGCTGCTACATTCTTGTTTGTATTCTGAGAAAGTTCGAGCAAATCTTCCAGAAATTTCCCACCACTCTTCTAAGTTGAATCAGTCTTGCAAATTTTCGTTGACCTGGTCCACGTACCAATTTTATAGAAATGTCGGTGAAAATATCTACAGAATGTCACCCCTACACATTTACATATATTTTCCATTAAGAGGTAGGAAGTTTGAACGTTGATATATTAAAACAATTATTTAAAACAAATAAATATTTTTACATTTTTAAAATAAGTTAAAATACTTATTATAAATATTATATCAACACTTTATATTTTGTTATCATTTTGTTTATATTTTATCAATTTTTTATGATATTATGAAAATGTCTATTCATTCCTCATGTAGATATCGAACTCATAGATGTGTAGAAATGACGACATGTCGATGAAAATTTAATACATTTACTAGAATATTTTTGTTTTTTTCCTTTTCTTTTAGTTCAACTAATGGAATTTAGAATTCGACCATTAATTTTTGAGATGGTAACTAACGTTCTATTCGATAAACTCTACTCAATTTTATGTGTCGTAGTATAGTGCTATCTCTAAAAAGAATAAAAAAAAATAGAGAAACATCAATTCGTGCCTTAAACTTTCATGAGAAAGGTGTAATTTATATTCAATTTTTTTATAATTCATGAAGTTATTTTAACATTTAACACTATTCTAAAAAAAAAGTTATTTTAACATTAAATGAAGTTAAACCTTCCTAAAAATAAATAGTTATTCCAATAAACCAAATAATTTTTTTTTTTTTAAAAAAAAACCTCTCTAGTCATCCACGGGGCGAGACAGGGACAACGAAGGCTTCTCCATCCCCGCCTCCAATTTTAATCTCCATTTCCATAAAATTCCCTATTAAATTTCGTGGGAATGGGACATAGATTCCATGTAGGGAATTTGTAGGAATCTGGTTTCCACGGGAAATTATTCTTCATTTTTTTTTTTGTCTTCATTGCATCAAATAGTTATTCTGATAAATTTTCGAATAGTTAACTTTGCACGGAAATTATTCATTAATTTTCAATTAGTAGTTAATTATTTACATAAATTATTCATTTAAATAGTTAATTTTCTTTTAAAATCTCTTTTTAAAGATTTTTTTTTTTGAGAAATTAAAGAAAAAAATCTTAAATCTCCTATTAAAAACAAAATAATATTTCATATCAAACTGTCTAATTATCTAAACATTTGACAAACATATAATTCAAATGTTTAAACCATATAATTCAAACGTATCCAATTTTCTAAATCATTAACAATAAAACTTTAAATTTATATATAAAGAGAGAAATAATAATGATAATTATTATTATTATTAAAAAAAAAAAAAGTTCACGTCCCCGTTTAGCTTGTGGAGATTTTTTTCCCCACTTAAATAGGGATTCCCCGCTCCATTAGGGGCGAGTCCCCACGAGATCCCGTCCCCACAAGACAAATGGACATCTTTATTCTTCTCTAGAGTCTCATCCAATTTCTTATTGAGCACATATTTTCTAATTCGTATATAAAAGTTCTTTTTAACAGTTCTCCAAACAAAAATGAATTGTAGAGTAAAAATTGCAACGTTTATGCAGGTTTAGGATAAAAGTTGAAACACTTATTTAACTTTAAAGTGTAAAAGTTTGTAGTAAAAATTCCTTCTGAAAAGAAAATAAAGTTTATGGTAAAAATTGGTACACATTGCGAAGTTTAAGCGTATTTTAATATTTTCTCAAAGTTTTAGATTTAAATACCATTTTGGTATTTGAACTTTCAGTTTTTATTCATTTTGGTATATATACTTTCAAAACTTCTATTTTAGGGGTCGTTTGTTTTTTTGGAATCTAGATAACCGGAATATTCAGATGCCTGGAATTATAGATACCCGAAAATATAGATGCCCGACATTTTAGATAACCGTGTTTGGTTTGAAGGAATAATTTATAAGAATATATGGGAATATTCAAATAACTATGTTTGTTTTGCATGATTTTTGTACGGGAAAGTTCTTAGATTATGTATAATATCAATAATGTCCTTACTAATTTTTAGCTAATTTAACTATTAGTTTAATATAGTTTAGTATTATTATTAAGAGAATAAATAAAAAATAAATTAAAATATTATTCAATATAACTATCATTTAGTTTACATCTTAATGTAAAATTTAAAAAAAAATGGTTATTTCTTAGTGTATGAATAAATTAATTTATTTTTAAATAAAAATACAAATTGTAAAATGGAGGGGTAAAAGTGTCATCCGAAGATGCCCTCAACATGGGAATCGTTGAAACCCATCTCTCACGAGGGCATCAAAAGCTCCTCGGATGCCTCCCGTATGGGCATCCCGAATTTCCTAAGTATCCAACATTACCACAAAACAAACGAGGTAATCCAAATGCCCATTCCATGGACATCTTGGATTACCGTCAAACAAACGGCCCCTTAGTTCTTTTACTTTTAGTTTTGTTTATTTTAGTGTCCATTTTAATGTTTGTACATTTAAAATGTTTGATTTGGTGTATTAACTTTTAAAAAATGATCCTTTTTTATCTCTTTTTTTAATTACAATTTCGAGATGTTGTGAGCTTCCAAAATACCATAGTTGATCACTATAAATGTTAATATGAATTTGATTGAGAAGTTGAGTGGCAGAAAAAAAAAAAAAAAAAAAAAAAAAAAAAAAAAAAAAAAAACTCATAATTTAGTCAAACTTAGTGAGATGATGAAACCCATAAAAATTATCCAACAAGTTTGGAAGGAATGATATATGGACCAATGAAAATTTGGAAAAACAGTGATTCAATCGAGAAAGGTCTTTGGAATAGAAACATTCAATAAAGTTTTTAAAATATAGTCATAATTTTTTATTCAGATGTTTTCATTCAGTTTTATTTGACAATAATCAAAACTGTCACTTTTTAAAGCTACAATTACAAAAATAGACATTTTGAAAGTTTAAGAAACAAAATGAATCCAAGACCTTTTGTTGCCTAAGAAATATTATATTATAAATCTCATTGTTTTATGTTATATATTTTAATTTAAACTCTAAATTTTCACAATATCTCATTTTTTTTATTTCAAATTCATTCTGATTTGAAATTCTCCAAAATCCTAAGTTTCAAACACAGAGTTATAGTCTCTCAACTTTGGAAGGTAACTATATTAGTTTTTTTTTTTTTTTTTTTTGATATATTAGTGTTTGTTGTTACTTTTTACTTTTTTTTAACAAATGGATGACTTGGTCAAATATTAATATGTTGGTTAAAAATCACTTTTAGTCCCCAAACTTTCATGAAAGTAACATTTTAGTCCCTGAACTTTGATTTGTAACAATTTAGTCCCTATACTTTCAATTTTGTAACGATTTAGTCCTTGTACTTTCAGTTTTGTAACAATTTAGTCCCTGAACTTTAATAAGTAACAATTTAGTCCTTGTACTTTTCAAATTTGTAACGATTTAGTCCCTATCATGAAAAATTAATGTAAAGATTTAATGAAATTTTTTACCAAGATAGACCAATAAACTAATTTGGGACCCAATATGTTAATAAGCTACAAAGTTTAATCATTAAGTAATAAAAATCGACATTTAATTTTGATGAATTTTTTTGCAACAAGGATTAAATTGTTACAAAATTTGAAAGTATAGGGACTAAATTGTTACAAATTTGAAAGTATGGAGACTAAATTGTTACTTATTAAAATTCATGGACTAAATTGTTACAAAATTGAAAGTGCAAGGACTAATTGTTAGAACAAATTATACAATCAAGTAGTCAACATAGCTCAATTGGTTAAGACATATATCATAAGCTAAAAGATCATAAGTTCAAATCTTCGTCCTACATATTATTGAACTCAAAAGATAAATAAATAAGTAAACAATCAATTGAACTACTTTTGATTTTAGATAGCATGAGATTTGTCATTTCATTCCCTTATCCATATTCCATGAAAAAGAGATATATAATCTAACATTATATTTCTAAAATTATAAGAACCAAAGTCATCGCAAATAAATGGTATAAGGACCAAAATGTTTTTTTTTTTTTTTTTTTTTTTTTTTTTTTTTTTTTGACAACATGTGGGGTAAGAGATTCAAATACTTTTCGGACATTAGTACAAGCCTAATTATGTCAGTTGAACTATGTTGCATATAAAGACCAAAATGTTAGAGAGATAAAGACTAATGATATATTTAACCCTAGAATGGTAACATAATATTAGATATCAAATGTATAATTTAAGCATATGATTTAGTCTAATATTTTGACCATTTATGTTACCTTAATCTATGGTATAATAATTAATCAAATTGATTCTTGTGGCCAACAAATAAATTTGACAAGTAAAGGGGGAAATTCAACATGGGTGATGCTGCAAATTCTCTTCACAAGGACAACAGTACAATAAAGACATTATGAGTGGTTGCATTGAAGTTATTTGGATCAAATCAAAGTTTTTAAGACATTTGAAAATATTAAGGTAGAAACTACAAAGTTCTTATCTTTGCTTGTTCTTGTCCATTGGACTACTCTATTCTTCCTGTCCACACAAATAACAAAACTATTTTGTTCAATGTTTGGTCTTTGGTCCATAATTGCGACTTTAGACTACTTGCTTCTATTTTAAGGTACATCTCACGACTTAGTCTTGTCTTTAGATTAAACTATTTAATACCTTTTAAAGTTAGTGATCTGAAAACAACAATTTGAATACAATGGATTCAATGAAAACAAAGTTGTATTTCATGTTTTCAGATACGTGTTTAGTAGCAGATTTAGAAATTGAACCCCAATTTAAACAATTGTTAAAAATGTTTTTGATAATATATTTATAAACATAAATTAGTTGTAGTTATCAACTAAATATTAAGTTAAATATAAAATGTTATTAATTAATTTATAAACATGTTATATGCTATAAATTTTGTATAATTATTATTTTACAATATCATAAATTTATAATACATTATATTATACTTATACATATTTTAATTTAACAAAAATGGATTTAATTTATAACATGAAATCCTATATTTATAAAAGTTTTTATCTTTTTTAAATTTAATTATGCATTTTAAAATTTAAAATTCGAAATCAGGATACACTGAATACATTAAAAAAAAGTGTTTTTAGAATTTTCACTATTTGGATCATAGAATTTGAAAAGAGTTTTCAAAACACATATGCTAAATGCATATTCACTAAATTCAGTGAATCTGAAAACATAAAACATAATCTAGATTGTCTGATGTCTACCATACAGATCCTTAGTTTTTACCTCTAAACTTGGTCAAATGTATCCATTTTCATTGTAAAATTTTAATTTCATCCATTTAGACTCTCTAATTCACCTACTAAATTTAATGAATAATAATGTAAAAAACTACAAAAACTCCCTAATATAATGAAAATCAAGTTTCACATAATTTTTTTTTTTTTTTTTAAAAAACAACTCTAGTGTCATATTTGACTAAATCATATCATATGCAGACCAAATATTTGGCTTATAATTCATTGGACATACATGAGAATACTTGAACAATTTCTCGGTTTTCACTCTTAAAGTTTGCAACTCTTTCTAAAGTTTGAAAATTGCAACACTCGTCCAAACTTAAAGTTCAATTTAAAGAAATTGAAAGTCAAAGATAAAGATGTATACATGTTAAAATTCATTTTTTTCCTACTTTTTACTAATCACAACATTTCTAATACACTCCTACACCTAAAAACTCTTTTGAGATGTCAAAACTAGCATAGTTTGACGGTAAATAACATATAACTTTGATCAAGATGTTAGAGATTCGAATTTCCTCATCGACGGTTGTATTGGCGGTTGTATTGCCAAAAAAAAAAAAAAAAAAAAAAAAAAAAAAAAAAAAAAAAAAAAACTCCTTTGAGATGAGATAATTCTGGTCCCTAAGTGGGCCAAAGTATAGTCTAAAACACTTGTTGCATGTTCACTTCAATACTATTTTGCTTCACTATATAATCAAAGGCATCAATGGATAGTTGGCCCATGAGCCCTGTATTGTGTGTTGGGCTGTCCTAAACAACCATCCATTTGGGCCCTTATGTAGCAAAACAAAGCTCATTGTGCTCATACTGACCCTGTTTTTAATCAAATACTAACCTAACACTCATTTCAACTATACACCTTAACTTGGTGTTGGGAAAGGCAAAGAGAGAACATTCTTGAGAAATTATTTTACTTGAATGTCCAAGTGTCAAAACATATCATTTGAATCTAAAAGATACATTCCATGAATCAAACAGTTAATTTCTACATATCTGTAAACAACTTCAAAAAACTATGTTATTTTGTACATCATCTCCTATGCTTTCCACTAGAGCTCCCTCATCTGTATTATGGAGTTCCATTGTGCAGATGAGGGAGCTCTAGAACTATGAACACTTTGAATTCTTATAAAGCACTTTCTTTTATGCCAATGACATGGAAATTAAGTACAGTTTTCTAGACTTGAATTCGCATGTTCGTCGTGTTTGGAAAGTTACTCGGGATAGTTTGTGGTTCTTCACTTACCCGTCGAGAAAATCGCCTTCTGTGATTTCCCCAGTGTCTCATTACAGCTATCATTAATCTCCAGATAGTGTTTTGTTGAAGATTAGAGTTATGAGCATTAAAGATGTACAATGTGAGTGCCATTGTTGATACTCCTCCACTCAATACAAATAGTAAAAAGAAACTGTTGGGGCTGAGGCTTGGACTTCCTTCTTTTGCTTCCCCTTCCTCACATGTCTCACTAGCAATCATGTTGTCCTCCAACTCTTTAAACTTCCCAGTTTCAGATACTTTAAGCAATGCTTCGTCGATATACGGTAACAACAGAGAGCCTCTCGGAAATGCCTGCAGGACACCAAGGAGCAAGGATGAAAACATTTGTTCAAAAAGATCTTTAGAATGAAGAGTTAAATGTGATGCAAAGCAAACATAGCAACAAGGAGGGAGATCTTACAAATCCAAATCCTCCAACTTTGTGGGTTGGCCCAGAGATCATGAACTCCTGGCAAAATCTTGCAAGGAATAGTTTTGCAAATGGAACTTCAAGAAAAGTAGCTGCTATCTCTTGGTTTCTGAGGGCGTCAGCTAAACCATCAGGTGTAGAGTAGTTTTTTATGGTTTCTGCAGGAAGGAGTAAGACTTGCTCCAAATATCCTTTGACAAAGGATCCTCTGCCGTATCCCACAAATGCATTCATTCTTCGGAGAGTCTCAATATTCGATATAGTTGGTTCGAGCTTTTGAATGGTGAGCATGCTAGTAAGGTTGGCTGTGTATATCTGAGTTATCACAAGGGCTACAAATAACCAAACCACCATGGTCATCCGCGACAAGTTACTGTGCAGCCTATTACCTTTAACCAAGCAAATCAGCCAATATGATGTTAAATTATCTTTTTGTTCTTCCAAATGTAAAAAAGGCAAAATAATAACTCATCAACTGTTTTGGTTACCATGCAAGGAGAAGAGAGTGGTGAAGGATGAGCAAAGCATGGTTCCAGCTTGACTAAACATTGAACCTTCAGGTTCCGGACCATGATTTCGTTCTATGAACCAAACAACAAAGCCATTATAGATGTTTACCGCGGCAATTACAATCCACATGGTCACTGTAAAGGGCTTTGTGAACAACAATGCTCTATTACTTCTATCTTTTGTGGTAGGAACAATCATCACAAGTCCTGCTTCAGAGTAAGGATGTGTAAATTCTGCATATTCATAACGTGTTGATACTATTGCTATGTCACCTACTGCTGCATCGAATTCCTTCATAGGCAGGAAGAACAAGAATCGATTGTTAGGAGAAAAAAATAAAATAAAATCATTTAGCATCCTTACATGAGACTTCAGTGTTAGCTTTGATTACTCAATTGAAGCAGAAGTATCTTCAAAGTAAGTTTTGGTCAGACGAGATTTCAGTATAAGCTATTAAGTTATGACTGATTCGAAAGGAAACTCTTAAATGTAAGCATAAAAAGGTAGGATGTTTCTTAGCCATATTATTAAGAATATGTGAAGAAATTTCAAACCTTCGAATGGATTTGCTTCACTAAATCATCATACGCTCCATTGAAAGCATGGTACTCGGGCACCAGAGGGAAGGGCAGATGTTCTAAGGCTGCTTTAAACAGATCAATTGCAAGTCCATTGAAGGTTAAATTGTTTCCCATCTGATCTCCTTCCACATTTACATACTGCTTGAACATGGGACTAGTTGGCACACCAATTCTCAACGCATTGGCATCTGTTGGTACAGCCCATCCCCTTGGAGTATCCGTAGAATCACCTGGCCAAAGCACTTGGCCAAGATCCTTCATTGACAGGCTAGCAGACGAATTTTCCCCCAACTCCCGGGAGAAGTCTAATTCATCAGACCAGAAGCCTAGGTCCCTATAACTCCTCCCCATCACATTGATGATCTGAAAAGTATCTGCTGGGGCTAATTTTCTGTCCTTAAACTGAATCTTTCCACCCAATCCTTGAAAATCAGTGAGCTTGATTAATTCCAACAAGTGATGACCTTTTTCTAAAGTTTCACTCATTGCCATTGCTGCTGTTCTCGCAGCATCATAAGCCTGTACTGCAAAAATACTAGGCTCATGGTTGTACTCATCAGAATGCTCTAATCTAAACCTTCTGCAGAACCGAAGATAAAAGTTATGAAATGGAGAATTGCTTTCCGAGAAGTAACTCTTAACTCCAATAACTCCTTGCAGTAAAGAGTTGATAGAAACATCAAAAGAATGTGCAAGGCTTGTGAAAGAATCCGTAGTGATCCAAACATAGCCCTTTTCCATCATTCCCATCTCTTTTGCAGTCTGAAATAGATGCAATGCCAACTTGAAAGACATATGAACTACAAAAACTCTACTTGGCCCTCTTCTTAGCCTCTCTAGTTCATTGGACAATAAATTAGAATCAAAATGAGGGAGACCAACAACTTCACTTATTTCAGCTCCTACATCTTTGAGAGCATGCTCAAGGTAAGGAAATATGTCGGTGGTCGAGAAATCTCCATCTTCATATATAACATTAACCAGATGCCAATCCCACGAACCAATAATAGCAGCTACAGCCCTCATTTGATTAAACTGGGAAGGAGATGCTTGGACCAAGAAATCCAACCTCTCAGTTGCCCACTTTGGCATGTCATTAGCCAACGCCAGAATTGGAATCTGATTCTCAGTTCCGACCTTGGCAACTACAGAAACTGCTTCCCAGGTTTGTGGCCCTATAAGAACCTGAACTTGTTGCATACTGATCAGATCTTCAGCTGCAAAAAATAAATATAAAAAACCGGTTTAAACTAGAATTAAATGAAGAAAACAGGACTATTTCTACTTCAAAACAGCTCATTCAATATGAACAGGAATACAATCAATTAAATTATAAAGAAATAGAAACTCTTACCTGCAAGAGCTGCCTGATTGGGATCATTTTTGGAGTCTCTGATGACAAGACTGAAATTTTGATTGTTGAAGGAGTTAAAATCTTCCACAGCCATCAGCATAGCTAAACTCTCTTCCTTACCAATCCTAGAACTATTGTCTACAATGGCCCCTATTCTGCCCTTTCCACCATCAACCATTTTTGAGTCCGCAGTCCTTTCAGTTTCATGCTTTCCTGAAACTATCAGGGCAAACAACAAGAAAGAAAACAGAAAGGGAAACTTTCGCATTTTTTAGAAGAGGTAAAAGCAAAGGCTTTGCTCTCTCCTTTATATTTGCTCAAGAAACCTTTCTTTATAATTTCCTCGTTGACTAAGATATGACATTTCTTTTCTGGCCCTTCTTTTGTGTCAAAATCACTAAGAAATTTTAAGATTTCATGTGCGTGACCATTGACATAAACCATTTATACATCTTAGAATAATGAGTTAGGAACTTGACCACCAACTCTAAATTCCAACCACCATGAACAGACATTGATTTTCTAATATTAGTTTATGATTCTGTTTACGAGTGTTCAGACAGTAATTAATAATATGGACCCTCCTATGTATGATGATGAGAAATTCCCAAATTCTTTACAAATACAAACATATATCAGAGACACCCATTTTCTATTTGCACAAATAATGTCATTCCAACATCCTTAAAAAACTCAACAAACATGAACAAATTAGAATCCCAATGCCCAAATGTTCATTCTCATCTCTAAACATTTTTTGTTCTTTACAGCATTTGGAACTTCCAACTTCAGATTCGATCGATATTGATGCACGACACGGCTCAATCAAATATCACAAAGAAAAAGCTATTGGGGTGAAGGAATGAGGAATGAAACATTCAAAGTTGAAAGGTACAACGGAATAGAGAATTAATTAGCAGAGAACGATTGTAACTATTCAAACCTGCAGAAGCAGGCACAAATGACTGCGACTGTAATGAAAGATTTCAAGCCGGCCATGTTCAAAGTTTCTTGAAAGTGCACAGGAATTTTCCTAGATTCTTGTTTGGATTCCGAGAAAGTTGGGGCAAAATCTCTTGGGAATTTCCCTTCCCTCCATCCTTGGAAAGTTGAATCCTTCATTCGCCGACTCCACCTAGACCCAATACTATTCCCAACGCAATGGGAAAGATATAGTTGTTTCTCATTTTAGTCCCTGAACTTTTAAGTTTGTTCTATTTAAGTCCTTAAACTTTCAAAACGTTCATTTTGGTCCTTGAACTTTCACATTTGTTCTATTCTAGTCCCTGAACTTTCAAAATGTCTATTTTAGTCCTTATACTTTTAAAAAATAATCACTATAGTCCTTGTTATGTTACTTTTATACTTCAAATTTGCTTTCCCTAATGTTTGTCTCTAATTTATTTGACTTGAAATCATGCTCATATTAACAATCTAATACACATACTCAAAGTTATGTCATTAATTTGTTAAAATTGAAATAAAAGTAAGGATTAAAATAATCATTTTTTTTTTTAAGTTTAGGGACTAAAATATACATTTTAAAAGTTTAGGGATCAATATGGAACAAACTTGAAAGTTCAGGGACTAAACTGAACATTTTGAAAGTTGAAGGACCAAAATAGAATAATTTTTAAAGTTTAGGGACCAAAATAGGATTTAAACCAAAATTATTTTACTAACTCTCAAGTTGCCTACAAGAGCGTAGTTCAAGCTACTTGTATTTTTCACTAAGAGATTAGATATTCAAATTCTTTATCCCATATGTTGTAAGAAAATTTAAAAAAAAAAAAAAAAAAAAAAAAAAAAAAAAAAACTAATAGACGGATACTCTCGACTCAACCAAGAGTCTGATGTTCGAATCTCCCCTCCCAAATGAGATTGAACTCTAATAATAATAATAATAATAATAATAATCCTTTTCAAAATAACAATAATAATGATAATAGTTTTTCCCTTTTCTTTTGGTTCAACAACAGTTGAAGTTGGAAATTTGGACAACCTTTTGAATGATAATATAATATTTTACTCAATTGAGTTAGGTGTAGTTTAAAGATAATTGACATATACTCTCGAGATTAGAGGTTAGTATCCCCACCTCCAAATGTTTTTGAACTAAAAAAAAAAAGAGTTATACCTTAGTCATATATATATATATATTTTTTTTGAAACTATACCTTAGTCATATTTAGGTTTCATTTGATGACCATAAACTTAATATTTCACTTATTCGTTTGATAATCATTGACTTAGGTTTCGTTTCAAAATTTTTCTTAACAAAGAGAAAATCATTGAAGAAAACATTAGTATTTCATAAATTTTTTTTCTTTTAATTAAACAACAGTGGAGACGTTTGAACTTTCGACCTTTAGGAAGATAAATAATGTGTTAGTCAATTCAAATATAGGTGGAAATTCAAATTACCTATAATACTTGATAAAGAGATTCAAATCTTCGCCGGCACATTTATTTATTTTAAGGTAAAAAAAAATTATTAAATTTGGAATGATGTTAACAAACCGTAAAATATTTTGATTCAATCAAACTTTTTATTTACTCTAGCTCAAGAAGAAGTAATGGCAAAGACTATTTCTATAACTCAAATTCAAATATTTTGAAATTTAATAACCATATACAGACAGGAAAGGGTACCTTTTTCTTTTCTTTTATTTTTTTTCTTTAATGGGAGAAAAACAGGAAGTTTTTTTTTTTTTTTTGAAGTTTAAAATTGAGGAGTCTAAAGTTTAAATTACTATAATGTTACTGACTCTTGGAGAATAAAGAATTAAAAAAAAAAGTGTACTTTATTCTAATTATTAGTTATTGCTAAATCAAATACTTGGACTTTTTTTTTTCCTTTGAGTTATGGCGTATATGTTACTTTAATATTGTATAACAATAATATTCTTTTTGACCAGCATTACTTTTTTTTTTTTTTTTTTTTACAGTACCAATTTTGTCATAAAAAATGGAGAAAATCTAGATGGATTATGCTGCAAAGTCATAAGTTACAAAGATGAAATTCTTTGTAATTGGTATGAAGTTCTTCGTACTTCTCTAAAAGTCGATTCAAATTTTTTAGACGAAAATATAGAGAATTAATGATATATATTGTCAAATTTAAAACATGATTTGATAAATGGTCAAACAATTACGTTATCGTATAAATGATCAAACAGATGTATCTGATCTCATTCATTGAACTAAAATATCCTTCCTAAAAAATTAAATAGACCGAACATAAAATTAAGAAATTTATAAAAGAGTGGGAAATTTTCTAATGAATTAAATTTATAATCTACAAATTTTGATTTATCGAGTCAAGATAATTAAAACTCATTTAATATGAAAATGAAATTAAATGGTCAAAAACTAAAGATGAAAATAGTTAAAGTATGATTTTTTTTTCACAAATTTGAAATTAAATATTAAGAGAATTGGATGCTCAAAACTGAAATTTTTTAACTTTGAGTCATGGTACTTTGTACCCTAATGACTAAAATTTTTGTGGCATGAGGGACAATTGAGAAACTCTAGCAAATCAATTGTATTTCTTTATAAATACATAGAATTTGTAAGACTGAAAGTCACATGTGCTATAAAGATGAAGTAAATGTAGGTCTTCTAAGGCTAAACTACTATAAACCTTGTCTTCTTATTCTTTTCTTGTTGTTTTATACTTTCTCAAACAAATAAACTGTTAAATGACATAGGCTGCTCATCTTCACCATTTCTTTGCACAAATAAAGTCTGATCCAATAGGGGTGATCATCGGTCGGTCAGCGTCAGTTTTGGACTCAAACCGACGCCGACCACCGACATGTCGGTTTCTAGCGGTTGGTGTTTGTCGGTTTGGAGAAAATGTGGTACGCTGACCGACCGACTACGTCGCCGGTCGGTCGGTTATGCTTAGTTTCAAGAAATTCGGCGACGTGAATGAAGAAGATTAAAAAAAAAGTTTCAAAAATCTGAAAAAGTGAATGAAGATGAAGATAAAAAAATACAAAGAAAAAAGAAAGAAGGAGAAGAAGATCGATCAAGAAAAAGAAACGAGAGGAAGATAAAAAAAAAATAATAAGAAGAAGAAGAAGAAATAAAAATGGAAAAGAAATGAAGAAGAGAAGAAGAAATGCAAACAGTGGGAAGAAAAGGAAAAATTAGAGAGAAAGTGAGGAAAAAATGGAGGGAAGTGAGGATTTTTTTTAGAGATGAAGTGAAGGCCTAGGGTCTTTTAGTCTTACGAGGGAATAGAAAAAAAATTAAAAGTTTTTTTTTTTTTTTTTTTTAAATTCTTGGGACCCAAGACTGCAAGCACTGCATTAATGTTGCCTGCAATCCCGTCCCACACGCAACGTTATCTTTTTTTTTTTTAAATGTTGGTCGGTTTAATCGGTTGTCGCCGTTTATGGTGAGCCGACCGACCCCGACCAAAAATATGAAAAAACCGACCAACCGACATCGGTTTGGTCGGTTTCGATCAGTCAACTCGATTTTTCAGTTTTTTTTTGCTCACCCCTACGATACAAATGCCTCCATCACTCATTCATTGCCCAAGTGAGACGCATGCCCGTCCATCTTCTTAAAAATCATAATTCTCACTTCCTTCCACCATCTTTTCGAAGACTTGTCTGCTTTAGGAAGGTAAGAAGAAAAAGCTTTGAAAAGAAAAATTGAGAGGATTAAATGCTCAAACCTAAAAATTTCACATTGAGTCACGCAAATATCTTGTATTTAAATAGAAACAAATCTTTGTGGCACAAGGGACGATCAAGAAAATCGAATGTATTTCTATATAAATACATAATATTTGTAAAACTAGAAGTAGCGTTTAATATAGAGATATAGAGTAATGTAAGAGTGAAAGAGATAGACAAAGTGAAAATGTTAGTGTCCCTTAAACAAGTCATTAAATACCTATGTATCACATGTTCCCTGCTTTCAACGTGATAGGGAGGAGGAGTTCCCTCTTCCCTTCCAAATTTCAATTAAAAACATAAAAAGAAAGAAAGAACGAGAAAAAAATGGACAAAGGGGCTGGGAAGGGGAAAAGGAAGAAGAAAGAATGGATAAATTTTAAAAATTGAAAATGAAAATTCCGACGTGCGACTATCGATGGTGTGTGCTAAAATTAGGGTTTTTTTATAGAAGAAGTTGAATTAAGGAAGAATGAAAAGAAAAAAGAGGAACAAAATTAATATATTATGTTATTTAAAAAATAATAATAATAATACTTTTTAATTTAAAAAAAATGAATGTCATGTCAGCATTCCATTTGTAATTAATTTGGAAAATTAGACACACCAAGGACGTCCGCAACTACACAACAATCCATGTACGTACATTCTGAAAAACATCTCTATCTTCTGAAAGGACTATGTTTATTGGGTTGTTTGACCAGTTCTTGAAGAGTGTCGGCGGGTAGATACTATTACTGTCAGTCAAGTTGAGGTAGTTAGCAGCACATACCTTAAGTTGAGAGAGATTAGCATCACAAGGAACCGTCACAACACCGAACTTAAAATCACGGTAAAATCACGGTAGATTCCTGCCACATCCCAAACACCGCCGAACAAAATAGTGATTTTTTGTTGAGCCATTTCGTGATAATGGTAAAATTCAATAAAAAAAAATAACATAGAGTATTCCAACGGTGGGAATGAAAAAGACCTGGATTAAGCTATATATTGTAAAGATCTTCAAACAGTAGTTGAGATAAGAGTTAGAGAATGCGAAATAGGGAATATAAACAAAAACCGATTTTGACGGTTGGAAGGAGAAAAAAATGGGATCTGGGGGGAAACCAACAAGAATCCCACAAATTGTGGAGAAAAAAGATCTTGGGCATGTAACGGCAACATAGACGACACCTGTATATGGAAAATCACCACCCATTTGCGCGTCCCTTAATTCACGGTAGCCACGTTTGAGAAAGCAGAAGTTTTTTAGCCAAAAAAAACTGAACAACTTATTTATTCTAGTCATCCAGCACAATTTCCCTATTTTCTAAATTAAGACACGGGTGATTCTCATGGCCCCACACTCTAGCTTTATTGCTTGCCCAAATTCTCTAAAGTAGGCCCAAGCCCATTTATTTTTTTTTTCTTTTTTTTTGTTTTTTCCTTTTTCATAAACAAAATAGCTATGAATTATTTGTCTCTAGAATATACATATGAAATGGCCAGAATAAAAGGGTTGGACGTATATTCTAATTTCAACACTTCTTAAATTATATATTTTAAATATTTTTTTTTGTAAGATTAATTTTTTGTGTCTTTTTTCTTAAACATTTTTTGTGTGTCTTTTTAAATATATCAAATTGTTTACCTCACTGCATCTAAAAGTGATTCTATAAATGTTAATCCTAAATTACTTTCCGAACAATTACTTTAGAATCACTTTTCAATAATCAACTTTAAAGAGATTTTTTTAGGATAAACTTATGAGATTATTTCAAAATTGATTTTTCTTCGTTACAAAAACGGTAGATTTTGGAGAAAAAAAAACTATGTTTGATTCTCCAAAGTCATCCAAATACACTCTCTAACTCTGGCCATGTTGTCATGTACAATATTAAGTCTCCAAATTTTATGAACTCGTCTAAAATAGTGGTTTCCCGAGAGGAAAGAAAAAAATCATGGTTGCTCGAATTTTAGAGTCGTGATTGCTCCAAAAGTTAAGTTCCAAATTTGTTGAAGAGTTAAATTCTTTTTAACCTAATTTCCAAACTAGAGTTAAAGTAGGTGCTAAAATGAAAAAATAAAAAAATATATATATACACACATAAATAACCATTTGAAATTTTCATAAACACATACTTCATTGCAAATAAAATTGAATTGAAATACAAAGGCCCCGTTTGATAACCATTTGGTTTTTGGTTTTTGGTTTTTGAAAATTAAGCTTAAAAACACTACATGCACCTACAAGTTTCTTTATTTTTCTATCTACCTCATTCCCATGTTTTCAAAAACCAAGTCAAATTTTGAAAATTAGAAAAAATAGTTTTCAAAAACTTGTTTTTGTTTTTGGAATTTGGCTAGGAACTCAAGTGTGTCTTTAACATGGATGAAAACCATGGTAAGGAAATTAGATGAAAACAAGCATAATTTTCAAAAATCAAAAACCAAAAACCAAATGGTTATCAAACGGGGCCTAAGTAATTGAAGGAAAAGAGGACGGGGAGAGAATGGAACAAAGAACTTCCACATGAAAGCCTGGGTTGGGCTTGTGGGCCTGAAACTGCAGGCCCACTAAAAGTAATTTCCACCTGGTTCTATTTTTCTTTTTCTTTTCGAAATTTTGTAATGATTTAGCTTTTTTTTTTTTCGGTTGGATTTTAAAGTACTCTTTCAAATTTAAGATTATAAGATTTTTTTTTTGTCACATAATATTATAAGTTTTCTAAAAAAAAAATAATGACAAATTTTTATTATCATATAAATCAATTCACTAGATTGACTATATTTGAAGTCCTTATCCAATTTAATCAAACTTCAATTTAATGTCACTTTTGCAATTATGTGATTGAATTTGCTTCTTTTGTCATACTTTGATAACATTATTTTTACCATTAGTTCACAAATCACACACTAATGTGTTATAGGCAATTTTGGACCACCCCAATGTACAAGGAGCTGACAAGGACAACCGGGGAGAAATCAGGCTGAGAGATGGACCCAAGAGGCAAAACCGACAAGTGGGACGGGCCGAGGCCGACCCTCGGCCCGTTCGCGCGGGCCGAGCCCGTCCGGCTCCGCTTGGTTCCCACCGCCTCGGTTCAGCCTGGTTTGTCCCGAAACGCCTCCGAATACCTAAAAACCCTAGGAGGATGAACATGTATTTATATCCCTCTTCGCCACTGAAGAAGAGGACCCGAATTCTATCCCTAAACAATATTCTATATTCTCTACTCTCTCCTCTTGCTCTTACTTTTCCACTCCCTACCGTTCTGCTTGCTAACTTAAGCATCGGAGCCAGTGTGGCGAGCACCACACCGATGTGCAGGTTTACTGTCTTGCAGGCCACGTCTTCCCCTTCTTCTACAAATTTTACCGTTGGTGGCACGTGAAGGTCAGTTGAGTTCCTCTGACCAAATTTGACCATCAACAGTTGGCGCCGTCTGTGGGGAAGAAAGCCTGTTAATCTGCACATCGGTTATTCCATGAGTAAGGGATGGAGAAGAAAGACCAAGACGTAAACATAGAGAATTCGGATGGTGACCGCGACCAGCATCAAGATTAGGGAAGCCATGACCCCCCACAAATTTTGATTTTTCTTTGATAAGCTTAGTCATTTTCATTTACGTGAAACATACTATATCTTTTTTTTTTCTTTCTAATAACCATAAACTTATCAAGTTGTATCAATTTTCACTCTAAATTTTTAATTTCGTTGAATTGGACTCTAAACTGGTCAATCTTCGCTAATCCACCACTAATTTTAACAAAAAGCAATTTAAAAACTTTTATAAACTCACTAATTTCAATAAAATTAAGTTTTACACCAAATTAAATTAACTAGTAATATTTAATAACTTTGCCAAAATTTACAAATTAAAAAAAAAAAAAAAAAAAAAAAAAAAAAAAAAAAAAAAAAAAAACTCTACTGTCATTTTTCTCTAAAATCTTATCAATTTTGCACCACATATATGTTTTGTAGTGCATTAAACGCACATGAGAATACTTGTTCATACAATCTTTTAAACAAAATTTTATCAAACAGATTAAATTATAGCACTTTTTAAAATTTAAGGCTAAGATTGTAACACTTATCTAAGTTTGAAGTGTAATTTAATAAAACTAAAAGCTTATGTTTAAATATGCCTTTGTTACCCATCATGGTATATGGTACCCCATCTTGTAATGATTGAACTAGAAAGGAAAGGGAAAGGGGATTAAAACCAAGTAGATTTCTTTCTTTTTTATGACATGTAGATGCATTATTAATGAAATAGGTCCCAGCAATTCATTATTCTATGTTACAATTCTACTCTTGGCTATTATTACAAATAATAGCAATCCTTCCACTCTTTTCCATCTACTTGTTTTGTTTTGTTTTGTTTTTTTTTTTTTTTTTCCTCTATTCAATTGTTAGCTCAGAATTGAAGATGTATGAGAAAAAAAATATATCAATTTGGTGTTAAAATTGAAGATGTATGGTAAAAAAAAGTTTGATGTGAACCATATTGATTAACCTAAAATAATGGAGAAGTCAACCTAATTATATTCTTTTTTATGAGTATTTGAATCTCTAACTCATTGGCCGTGAAGATATGTCAAATTACTTATGCTCACTTTTATTAAACCTAACTATGACTTAATTCGTTTAGTGACAAGACATCAATAATAACTCTTAAGATCAAATATTTAACTTTTTATTTGAACTCGAACCTGCCAACATGAACATAACTGAATAGTTAAGACATTTTCTAGGTTTAAATCCTCTTAATCTCGATTTTTTTTTTTTAAAAAATGAAAATCACACTCCATGCTAATATGAATTATTAAAAATAAAATGAACAAAAGAAGAAGATGAAAAATCTAAAACCAAATCCATCCTTTATGAATCTTTGAATATCGTTAGTGCAAAATTGATGTTGATGGATAAATCTGAGGGCCCCCTACAATAATGTCAATGCCATTTATTGACATTTTGAAATCATTTTCAAAAATATTTTAATATTCTTTTTTTTAAAAAAATATTTTAATATTCTTTTTAAATGAATATTGCATTAGACCAGTCCAAAGAATAGTTTTTTTTTTTTTTTTTTTTTTTGAAATAAGAATAGTTCTTCACACTATTCATATTATCCTGATATAAATTTTAAGTATATATTTAACCTTCCAAAAAAAATTCTTCCTTAGAAGTAGATGGTAAAATAAATAAATAAATAAATAAAAACACAAAAACGAATAGATTTTATTAATCGTTTAAAATAAGGTTTATTTTTTAACCATTAATTGTATCTTTGAAAAATTAAAAAAGCCAAGGATCGTGCGTTTGAATTTTTTTTTTTTTTTTTGGATAAATCTTTGACCTTTCATACGCTATCCTTATCTGATCTATCTACACCGTCCACGTGTCCGATCATTTCCGGATTAGTGGGCGTCTATTGCCGACATCCCCGCCCCTGGGATTTAGCGTCTGACGTGTCCAGCGATAAGGATAAATAAAGAAGAAATAATATAATTCTCTATTTGCAATTTAATATCCATGTCGACAAAAACTTTTTTTGGTAAAGCCATGTGGACGAATTTAATAAGTTGATTTATTTGTTCATCCGACTTGCCATGAGTTAAATGGGAAAATTTCTAGTACTATCTTAGTACATACTCCTTCACCATTTGACACGTCATTTAATGAGTATTTAATGATATAATATTTTATTCTATGGGTCCCACATCATCCTTAAATACTCCTTACATGGCAAAGTTTAAATGGAGATACTACCTTAGTACTAGAAATTTTCTCGAGTTAAATAGAAAAATTTCTAGTACTACGATATCTACTCTCTTCATTCAGCATTTGACACGTCATTTAATGAACATTTAATCATATAATATTTTATTCCATGGGTCCCACACAATTCTTAAATACTTCTTTCATGGCAAACAGTGAAAGGAGGTAGTATGGAAAATTTTTCATATTACTATAGTACTATAAATTTTCCCGAGTATTTAAGAATGGTGTGGGATCCATAGAAAAAATATTATATCATTAAATGCTCATTAAATAACATGTCAAATACTCAATCGAGAGAGTATGTACTACCGTAGTACTATAAATTTTCCCAGTTAGATCCCTTCATGTTTAAATATTTATCATAACTAACTAGTAAGATTTGTACTAATGATCAAAAGGTCTCTGGTTTGAATCCTCACACCCTTAAAAAAATTACAGGTAGTTTGTAAAAATATGTCACACTTTTATGATTATTCAAGTGCTATGCTTGGTGCAAATATCTTTTGTACTCGGAATTGTCTTACTTTTTCATCTCACTGTCGTATGTGTTTTATGTTTGGTGTATACGTGGTGCATATATAATTTTCAAATTATCAACTTTGAGCTTTGATTTGAACTTTTTTGAATTATATTTAGTCATTGGATCCCACTATCATTATAAATTTAATATTTTATAACAAGTCAAATTTGAAAAATCAAAATTCAAATGTGAAAAGAAAATAAAATTGTAGGGGTTGGACCACACCATATATAAATAGAAAGGTTGTGTTGAATTCAAATTATTGAATTTAAGAATCAAGAAAATAATTTCACTCCAAACTTATTGACCAAACTCGGTCAATTGGGTTAGGTTATAAACTTATTTTGGTTAATTAAATTTAAATAAATTGAAATTTTACCAATTAAATTGGTTTATTGGTTCTTTGAATACTGGTTTAAGGAAAACAAAACCAACTCTTAATTAAACAAAAAATATAAACTCTATATTACATTTCATACATTTTAGTTATTGAAAACTATACAGAACAATTGCTTAAAGCTTTTGGAGTATAACTTTTTAGTATGTAAAAATTAATATTAAGTTAATTGTTATGGGTAATTTTGGCTTAGCAGGTACACCGGAGAAGAAGGACTTCAGGCCTAGCGACCCGAGGAGGAAAAGGCCCACAAGAGGTGGGATGTCCACCTCGGCCTCGGCCCAAAGCCGTGCCGAGGCCGACCAGGCCGATAGGCCCATTGGCCCCAGGGCCGCCCGGATCAGTCCTCTTGGGCCCAGTAGTGGGAGGTTACGTGCGATGGACGACGCGGAGAGGAAAAAACCCTAGCGAGAGAAGGAGTATAAAAGGCTTAGAGATGATCCAGGGAAGAGGTAATTAACATCTAAACTCATAACTCCAATAGGCTAGGCTTTACTATAATACTTGCTGGAGGTTTTCCGATACTTAGGCATCGGAGCGTGTGTGGCAGTGCTCACTTTCCTTCTTTGCAGGTCACGTTTTCCCCGTATCCAAACAAATTCATTGTTAGTGTCACGTGAAAAGCAGGTGAACGCTTGGCCGGATTTTGGCATCAACATTAATCATCATAATTTAATATTTAAAATATATAGTAAACAAATGTTTAAACATTAAGTATTTTCATTCATTTTTTTCCCACAAAATACATTTTAAAAAATTTACCAAAAAAGTTTGGAATTAATTCAAATAATTCTAGGTTAGATTGGATTTTAAGTTAGGTAATTATCCAATGACAATGGTTTAATTAAATTAAATAAAATTGCACCCACACAATCAAGTTGGATTTTTTTTTTTTTTTTTGGCAACCCAATTAAACCCTTTAAAAACACCTTTGATCGTTTCATTAAATTAAAGAAAGAAAAAAACAGTGAAACCTTTTTTTTTTTTTTTTTTTCTAAATCAAGCGAGATTTTTTTTTTTTTGAAATACCTAATTTTTTTTTTTTTGGAACACCAAAATATTTTATTTTATGTGACAGCCAGCCACGATTTAATTTGAGGAGTAGATGGCTATGGCCTTATCTAAAAAATAATAAGTAATAATAAATAAAATATAATATCATAAAAGCAAAGCCATAAAGCAAGTGAGCCACGTGCCTCCACCTCACTTGCACCATTGACTCTCTCTCCCTTATTATTATTATTTTTTTCTAAATAAAAATCAATTCATACCCCTTTGTTTTAATTTAGATTTTAAACTAATAATTGTGTTGAAACCTTCCAATAGTGCTTTAAATAAAAATAAAAAAACTTCAATAGTGATTTATAAATATTTTCACTAAATTCCATTTAAAACCAATTCAAAATCATTAGAATACAATTATTTTTTTTCATAATTGAGTAGATAAAAATAGAACAACATGTGAAAATGAAAAACTATTTAGTGAAATGCCACTACTATCTACTTGATTCGGACATTTATCTCTAATATTACGTTAATCTTTTCATTTAAAAAAGTCTTATACACATGTGAAAAAAAAAATAATGTATTAACAATTTTAAAATAAAGGGCAAATTGCAAAAACCACCCCTCAAGTATGGTGTTTGTAACAATTACACCCTTAAAGTTTCAATTGTAAAAATTAAACCCTCAAACTTTCAAAAGTGTAAAAATTAAAACCCTAAACTTTTGAATGTTAAAATTAAACCCCCAATCTATCAAACAGAAAGAAGGACATCCTGGAAAGCCATTCTCTCTCTTTTCCTTTGGGCTTTCGGTTTTGATTTTGATAAACTATGTTAATACCGTTATTTAATTATTGATTTTGTTATTGAACAAACAGAACAAAACAAAAATGCAAAAAGGAAATTAGGAAAGTGAGTGTCCTCCATGGGAGGGGTATCGACAGTGAATGGAATGTAGGCCAAGGGGGCATTCCTCCAACATTTATTTATTTATTTTCAAATTATTTATTTATTTATTTTTGAAAAAAAAAAACTTGGTTGCATACCGTAGGAACTTCGTACATATTGCAGATTTTCAGAGTTCAAAGTAAATAAAACACCTCAACTTTATTAATGAGAATAAAGGTATTTATACAGGAGGTGAGCCAAACTACTGATTTGACAAATAATAATAAAGAAAATGCAAAATACAAATTTCAATATTCCACATATATCCTATATGCCGCCTCAAACGAAGGACAAGGGAGTCATGAGTTTGGACCGAAGAAAGTGAAGACGATCAGCAGTTAAGGCCTTTGTAAATAAATCAGCCGGCTGAATCTCAGTAGGCAGAAACTGCAGCTGAAGTGTCTTAGAAATAACACGCTCCCGAACGAAGTGAAGATCAACCTCAACATGTTTAGTACGGCTATGAAAAACCGGATTCCTAGCCAATTGAATAGCAGATTTGTTATCACAGTAAAGAATAGGAGCAGAGGGTACAAAAACAAAGAGCTCACGAAGAAGTTGTTGAAGCCACGATATCTCAGCAGTTGTAGCAGCCATGGCACGGTATTCAGCTTCAGTGGAGCTTCGAGACACAGTCGTCTGCTTCTTGGCAATCCAAGAAATAGGATTAGAACCCAGAAAAATAACAAACCCTGTCGTTGAGCGACGATCAACCGGATTTCCAGCCCAATCCGAATCAGAAAATGCACTTAGCAACAAAGAACCAGCTCGAAAATGAATCCCAAATGACAAAGTTCCACGCAAGTAGCGTAATATACGCTTAACAGCAGCAAGATGATCATAAGTTGGAGAGTGCATAAATTGAGACACACGACTTACAGCAAAAGAAATGTCCGGGCGAGTAAATGTCAAGTAATGTAATGCACCAACAATACTTCTATAAGCTGTAGCATCTTCAGGAGAACAACCAGCAGAAGTATCAGAAAAATGAGCAGTAGAACAAGGTGTGGTACATACCTTGGCTTCAGACATGCCAAATTTAGTAAGCAAATCCCTTGTATACTTATGTTGAGTAACAAAAATTCCAGTGGAGAGACGCTTAATTTCAAGCCCAAGGAAAAAGGACAAGCTGCCCAAGTCAGTCATGACAAAACGAGCCTTTAACTGATCAATAAGAGAAGCAACATATGACGGATCATTACCAGTCAACACAATGTCATCTACATATAACAAAAGATATGTAAGAGAGCCACGATCATTCTGAACAAAGAGAGACGGATCAGAAAGTGAAGCCCGAAAACCACAAGTTAGCAAAGAACTTGTGAAACACTCAAACCAAGCACGTGGAGCTTGTTTGATGCCATAAAGTGACTTGTTTAACTTGCAAACATATGAAGGGAATTGCTTACTAACAAACCCTTGAGGTTGTTGCATAAAAACCTCTTCTTTCAAATCACCGTGAAGAAAGGCATTTTTCACGTCAAGTTGACGAAGATCCCAACCATAATGAGCGGCTAAAGAAAGAACAACACGAACCGTTGGCTTTTTAACCACTGGACTAAACGTCTCATCATAATCAATGCCTTCTCGTTGATGATACCCTTTGGCAACCAAACGGGCTTTGTAACGAGCAATACTACCATCCGGGTTGCGTTTAACACGATAAACCCATTTGCACCCAATGGCATTCTTGTTAGAAGGAATAGGAACTAAGGACCAAGTGTGTTGTTGCATTAAGGCAGAGTATTCATCAAGCATAGCAGTCTGCCACTCATTAAGCTTAGTAGCTTGAGCAAAAGAAGTTGGTTCAACAGCAGCATGTGAATCAGTGTTGGATTGAATTTTGGCCAAATAAACTTTCCTCTTGCTAATGCCAGACTTCGAGCGAGTTTGCATAGCATGGGAGTTGCCAGAAGAGGAAGCAATAAGAGCATTATTGGGCACAAAATCAGACACAGCATTATGAGGAGCATGAATCACAGTAGTATCATGGTTAATATCAACATTATGCAAAACAGTACTATCAAACTCAGAAACAACAGTGGTTGGCATAGAAGCAACATTGTCAACACCAGATGCATCAAATACACAACCAACAGGAGCAACATCAACAGAAGCAACACTATCAGCAGGAGCAACCCGAGAGGGGGCAACATTATCAACACTATCAACGTTAGCAGACAACTCATCAACAGTAGTATTAGGTGTAGTAATGGCGGTGAACTCATTAGTAGGAGACAAAACTTCAACTGATTCCATAGGTGCAAAAAGACGAAGCAAGGTTGGAAGGTTTGAAGAAACAATAGGAGAAGAGGAAGAGGAAGGCAATGAGGTAGATAAATTTTGAAAGGGAAAAACATGTTCATCAAAGACAACATGCCTCGAAATATAAAGCTTTTCAGTGATAGGATCAAGACACAAGTATCCCTTGTACCCAAGGGGATAACCAAGGAAGACACATTGAGTAGTTCTTGGTTGAAGCTTGTGAGAGACATAAGGTCGGAGAAGAGGATAACAAGCACAACCAAAAACACGAAGATGTGTATAGTCGGGAGGCTTATGAAAAAGTATTTCAAACGGAGATCGATTACCAAGTGAAGGAGAAGGCAAACGGTTAATAAGAAAGACTGCACAAGCAAAGGCATAATACCAAAACCGAATAGGAACAGAGGATTTAGATAGCAAGGCAAGAGCCATCTCAACGATATGGCGATGTTTACGCTCAGCAACCCCGTTTTGTTTCGGAGTGTAGGGACAAGACTTTTGGTGTATAATGCCATGAGACTCAAAATAAGACTGAATGGCATGACTCATGTACTCACCACCTCCATCACTACGAAAAACTTTCATCTTGGAGGAAAGTAAATTTTCAGCAAAAGGCTTAAACCGATAAACAGTAGAAGCAACACCAGATTTGTATTCAAGAGGAAAAATCCAGGTGTAACGAGAGAGATCATCAATAAAAGACACATAGTAACGATATCCATTTATTGACAATTCAGGGGAAAGACCCCATACATCACTATGAACAATTTCTAAAGGCTTAGAAGAACAAGAAGTAGATAAAGAAAAGGACAACTTGCTCATCTTGCCATTCAAACAGTGAGTACATAACGAATCATCATTAGGAGTATGAACATGAAGCAACTTTAATATTGACTTAAGAACAGAAAGATTAGGATGCCCTAACCGGTCATGCCAGACAGTATTATGTATCTTGGTTCCTAGCTGAGCAGTGATATTGCTAGGAATATGGGAAGAAGAACAAGTAGTCAATGGATAAAGACCATTGATACTAGGCCCATGGTAGAGAGTTTGTTCCGTTTGCTTGTCCTGAATGGCAAAAGATTGAGCATCAAAGATAAACCGACAGTTATTGTCAACGCAAAACTGGTAAACGGACAAGAGGTTAGAAGATATATGTGGAACACGAAGGAGATTAGACAAAAGAAAGGAATTGGAATCAGTATGAAGAGATGAACAACCTGTGTGAGTCACCTGTAATGCCTGGCCATTCCCAACAGTAACACTAGCCTCACCATTATATTCAGAAGAAACATTCATATTTGCTAGATCTGAAGTAAGGTGAGCATTGCAGCCGGAATCAGAAAGCCATACTTGAGGACTATTGTTGGAAGAATTACCAGACAATGGAATGGAGGAAGAAGTTCCTCCGGAAGAGGCTGCAAGAGCAGCTAACTGTGTTGGAGGAAGACGGCCGCGAAAATTATATCCATAACGATGATAACAGTCGAGAGCATTGTGACCAAAACGCTGGCAGATCTGGCATACAACTTTAGGTGAAGTTTGAGGAGAGCCAGTACTCGGAGGTACACCATTGCCACGACCAGATCCTGAGCCATTTAGTAACTGCTGGAATAAACCTCCTCGACCTGATCTGCCACGACCACCATTTCCACGACCACGGTTTCCAAAATTACCATTTCCACGACCAGTAGATGAGAAGGAAGAAGCAGCAACCATCGCCAAAGGAGTAGCAGAAATATCACATTTAACCTGCTGTTCAAGAGCACGCTCCTCAGAAGTCATCAGTACATGAAGTTCCTCAAAAGTGAGATTCTGAGATCGAGTGCGAACTGTAGTCTTGAAAACATTATAAGACGAAGGTAAACCGTTGAGTGCATATATGGCCAAATCTTCTTGATCAACAATAACAGAGACTGCAGCTAACTTGTTAACAAGATCCTTGATGCGCTGAACATATGCACTGATCGATTCAGTAGATAGCTTCGAGATGCTCTGTAAATCAGACTTGAGACCAACAATATGAGATCGTGTTGAAGAAGAAAAATGTTGTTGAAGTTTGGACCAGATCTGCTGTGATGTAGAGCACCCGACGGCATAGGCAAGGGCAGACTGCGACAAGGTGGCGTTGATCAACGTTATCAAAGCCTGATCCTTCTCAAACCAGATCTCAAAAGCAGGATTAGGTTTAATAACACCATCAATTTTGAGTTCCTTAGGCGGAGCCGAAACTGATCCATCAAGATAACCAAAAAGTTTGTGTGCACGCAACAGAGGTGATAGCTGAAAGTTCCAAAGCACATAGTTGGAAGAATCCAAACGTACCGTGATTAAATTGCTGATATTGGTAAGAAGAACAATTGGAGAAGAAAGCGACTGTTCTGCAGATTTGGCGGTTGAACCAGAAGGATCCATGGGAAATACGAAGAACACGAAGAATAAAAGGAGGCGAAGCCCAAAAAAAGATCGACGCGTGAAAAGATGTGACGTTGGTCAATCAGGGCTCTGATACCATGCAGATTTTCAGAGTTCAAAGTAAATAAAACACCTCAACTTTATTAATGAGAATAAAGGTATTTATACAGGAGGTGAGCCAAACTACTGATTTGGCAAATAATAATAAAGAAAATGCAAAATACAAATTTCAATATTCCACATATATCCTATACATATCACCGTTAAAATGTTGACAACTATGGGAGATAAAAAAAGTTTTCTCATTTTCTATCTTTCTCTTTCCTAGTTGTCAAGATTTTAATGGGGCAGACAGGAAGATCCCTAAAATACAACCAAGTATTGTTCTTATTTTTATATGAACACGATTTTTTTAGAGTTGTTTTTCAAAACTATTAATTGTTTAACATAAATATTGATTCAACCCATCTTGAAACCTAACAACAACCCTTTGCCAAATATATATATATATATATATATATATATATATATATATATATTAGACATTTAATTGTTATGAAAATGAATAAAATACAACCGTTAAGTTTTTATTAAATAATTTGTAAAAGAAATTAGATTATAATAAAATAAAAAAAAAATGGGGAATTGTGCTAAATGGCTACAAAAAAAAAAAGTGTTCCTGATTTTTGGCTAGGGAAGTTTCGTCTTTGCAGGCATGGCTACCGGAATAGTAGGAACCGTTTTCCTGGATTTTTTGGACGTTTTTACCCCTGGTATATACGACTATATACAGACGGCCCTAACGTCCGTTTTTGTTACACGCAGGTTGCTCGCCTTTTTCTTGGGCGCTGGGTGTATTCCGGTTTACACGGGATTTTGTCCCTTTATTGCGCGCTGGATGTATCCCTATTTACACGAGATTTTGGGGGCAGTTTTGTTGTGATCTGTTAGGGACTACCTACTGTTCAGGCGTAGGTAGTTTCCAACAATTATTTTTTTATTCCTTCACATTGTTGCCCCTCATATAAATGTCATAGTGTATTATCTTTTTGTTTCATATCACGATCACATTGCGACAGTAATTTTCCGTCCTAATCTAACATGGCGACAGTTCAACAGGTCACGATTTTGTTTGGTGGTGTCTGGAGTGCTGAGGGTATTTACAGTGATTTCAAGTTCGGAAGCGTGGATGTTAGAAGTGATTCGAATCTCCAAGAGTTTAAAGTATGTCTGGCGAAATACCTTCAGCTCCAGGACGGCAATATGATTACTCGGCTAACACTCTTCAGGAGCTGGTTGAATAACCCAATTAACATAATCATTTCTGAGGACAGAGATGCTTTTTGGATGGTCAACGGATTTCAAAACGGTACATACAGGGGGTGTTGTATAGTCGTTGACACCCCGGGGGTCAATACTGGCGAAATACCTTCAGCTCCAGGACGGCAATATGATTACTCGGCTAACACTCTTCAGGAGTTGGTCGAATAACCCAATTAACATAATCATTTCTGAGGACAGAGATGCTTTTTGGATGGTCAACGGATTTCAAAACGGTACATACAGGGGGTGTTGTATAGTCGTTGACACCCCGGGGGTCAATACTGGTATACACCCCATGGGGACAGACGGGTATACACCCCTCATATATGGTTACAATCGAAGCGGGACATTATCGGATTGCAAGGAAGAAATGAACCCCTAAAATCTCGGGGGTAATGAATTTTTCTGTTGCAAATATAATGGAGGGGGAATGAATCCGTTACCTTATTTCAAATTTTTTGGTACAGGCCTCGCGTAGAAGAAGAAAGGATTGAGCATGCAAGAGGTGTTCGTCGGCGTACCGGATGAAGGTCGTGGGGACGGCGGAGGGGGGCGTCGACGTGATGCGAGAGGTAGGTAGCGATATCCACTATGGTTGGCGGTGGGAATGCAATTTTTTTTTGCTCTCAAGGGGTTTGTCAAGGTGGAAGATGAAGGATGTTTTGGCGGTAGTAATTGAGGTTTTTTGGGTATCGAGGGTTGTGGGGGATGGAGACGAGCAGACGGGACTGGTGCACGGGGGGGGGGGGGGGGTTGATGGGTGGGTGGGGCGGTGCTCATAATTGCAGCAGGTGTGTCATAATTACGGTTTCTTTTTTGTTTCTTAATTTTTCAGAGGTTCTTAGGTGCAGGTAGTAAATATTCAGATGGACAAGAATGTTGTTCCCGATCAACATTGCAGCAGGTGTGTCATAATTTCGGTTTCTTTTTTGTTTCTTAATTTTTCAGAGGTTCTTAGGTGCAGGTAGTAAATATTCAGATGGACAAGAATGTTGTTCCCGATCAACATTGCAGCAGGTGTGTCATAATTTCGGTTTCTTTTTTGTTTCTTAATTTTTCAGAGGTTCTTAGGTGCAGGTAGTAAATATTCAGATGGACAAGAATGTTGTTCCCGATCGATGGAGTTCGGAGGTGTTTCTCTCTACTGAGGGGGTGGTTGAACTTTGTACTCATTGCCCCAACAAGGTATGTACGCCTATTTCCAGGGAACAACTAGAGTATGGTACATTTGGGTTTCAAAATAGTTGTGTGTGTTTTTTATTTTCGGATTTTCAAACCTCCTAAAATGTCTCCAACTAATTTTAGGGGTGTTTTTTTATCTCTCTTAAACTCATTTTGGTTTTAAACGTTAACAACACGTTAGGAAGTTTGTTGAGGGGCATTTTTGTCTTGTATAATTAGGGAATTATTAATTAATAAATGGTTTAGCCATCTATTTAATTTACAAACGTTTGTAGCCATTTTTCAAGCCACCTTTTTATTTTTAGCCATTTTTCTTGTTGCCCCATAAAAAAAATTTGTAAAAAAAGGCGAAAGCTCTCCCAAATTACGATAATTATTTTTTTTAATTCAACAATATTCAAGAGTGAAAAATCAAACGTTTGACTTTTAGATTGATAATATATGTCTTATTTATTTATTTATTTTAGTATATCAACATTTGGGGTGGAGGAATTCGAACCTCTAACCTGATATATGTCTTAACTTTTTTTTTCTTAAAAAAAAACTATGACCATATTGACTTAATTATAATAATCAACAATTAAAACCATATATATTTTTTTTTTAGAAATTAAAACCATATCCTTAAACTTTTTTTTTTTTTGAAAAAATATCCTTAAACTTTTAATTTAAGCAATTATTTGTTCTTAATTACCATTCAAAAGATAAGCTTTAAATTCAAGTTGTTAAACTAACCCTAAATCAAGAGATCACTGCAATTATCTCTCTCCTCGAACATTACTTTTTTTTTTTTTTTTTTTTTTTTTTTTTTTTTTTTTTTTTTTGACAATTCCTTGAACATTACTTGTAATAACGTTAAAATAGAATTTAAAGGAAAAACAAAATCCAATCTAGCGACAAAAAGAAAAAGAAAACGAGGAATTGGACCGCACCTTTTTTTTTTTTTTTAATCCAGCTATATTTATTATTACTATTTTTTAAAATAATTTTCCAGCTTTAATTAAACCGTCAACTACTTTTTTCTTTTTTTAGTATCAACTACTTTTTTCTTTAATAATTTTCAAACTTCCTTTGAAATCATCATCTTCAGTGTCATAAATAAGTAAATAACTAATCTTATTTATTTGAACTCAAAAAAAAAAAAAAAAAAAAAAACTAATCTTATTTATTTAATGTCAACATTCATATCCCTTATTATTGTCACATCATGTCCTTTTCTGTATCACGGTTTCTTCTACTTTTTTTTTTTTTTTTTTTTTTGAAATAAAGGTTTCTTCTATCTAATTAAACCATAAATTATACATAATTTCTATAAGTTCCTACCCCACTCGGAGATATTTTCAAACCCATGCCTTTTCTTTTCTCTTTTTATTTTCATTTTCATTTGAATGTTTGCTCGAGTTTCCCTTTTTTTTTTTTTTTTTTAATGCATTCATGAAAATGACTTTCGAGGATTAGAAACGCTTTAATAGGTTTAGTGTAAAAATATATTTCTGATTTTTCTTTATATAAAAAATTAGATGAAGACTTCGTTTTATAATCGTTTGATTTTTATTTCTCTTTTAATTAAGTTTATAAACACTCTGGAGTAGTTATTACACCATTACTGCTGAAACTAATTTAGTTTCTCAGATAGTTTCTATAAATACACTATAATTGTTGCGATTTCATTCGTGAATGTTGTGTAAAATCCTCCAAGATTTTCTCTCTAGTTAAGCTACTCTTTTGTCCTTACCGTGGATGTAAGTCACCTTAGTTGAACCACTTAAACTTTGTGTTCTTTCTACTTTACCTTCTTCTTTCTTAATTCTTCATCTGGAAATATGTTATCATTGTTTTCTGTGTGCACTTGTTTTCTTTTTTCGATTGATACCTTAAACTCCGATTCTTTTCGCTGCGTGTGTGGGTAAAGGTTGCTTCAAATTTAGCCGCATGTCTGAAACCACAACACACTACTCTTACCTATGAATCTCTCCATTGGGTTATTTACTTTCCAAAACTAATTTAAAAATCAAGTTTTTAAAACTAAAAAAATAGTTTTTAAAAACTTATTTTTATTTTCCAAATTTAACTATGAATTCAATTTTTTTTTTTTTTTTTTTTAAAGAAATGAAAACTATAACAACAAAATTGTGGGAAAACAAATATAAATTTAAAAAACAAAAAGCTAAAAACAAAATCATTAGTCATTAAAGAAGTTTGAAGAAATAGTTTCCTTCGAATTTTTAATTTCAAAAGCTTATAATTTTACCCCTAAAATTTTGGAAATGTTTTGAAACAGCAAATAATAATAATAATATTCCATTAATTACTTCAAACACACAAAGATGACAGGACATTTTTAATGTTAATGTAAGCATAGCAAACATTTCTTTTGAGATTCAACGTTCAAAGTCCTATATCTTTGTTTTGGGAAAATGTAATTAGTGATTAAATCTGAATTAAATTCTTTAGTTTGTCTTCTAATGCTAATAATTAAACAGATGCACTTCAAACATTTATTTTTCTAATTTTATCTTCAAGTTTTACTTTGACATTTTTGTATGGAGATATCAATTATACGATCACAATAGATATGAGAGATTTTCAGCCATGAAAATCGAACAAATGGGCTGAAATTAATTTTTATTTATTTTTCTTTTAAGACAGATTGAATAGAGTTTTCCATGGTGAAAAACTAAACATATAAATTGTTATTAAAATTTTATTTGTAAAAACCGTCAATAATAAATAAAACCATGATCAAACATTAAAAAAGAAGGGCTGCAAAATTATATTTGTAATTTTTTTTTGTAAAAAATTAGATTAAATAAACATTTTAAAATTTTAGAGACAAAAATAAAATAAAGTTGAAAATTTAATAATTAAAATATATATTTTTTTTTTTAAAAAAAATTGATTTGAATGATTATAAAATTTAATAACTATTTATGCAGTACGTTATCAATCCAACTAGCCAAATTAAATTAATTACTTTTAAGATAAGATCAATTCTCCATCTTACTTTTACACTTGTTTTGATTCTTTCTATTAAAAACTCAATTATTGCCTCGGAGAATATCTAAAAAAAGAGAAATGAAAAAAAGACTTATTCATCAATTTCCATTTCTGTTTGTTTCCTTAAAAAAAAAAAAAAAAAAGATAAGATAATATTCTTATTTTATATTATTGAAAGATTTTCAACAATATTGTTGAATATGAAATTAGTAGGAATTGTTACCGACCGAACTGTAAGCCAGCCAATAATGTTATTTATTTGATTGGTAAATATTTAGACTAAGTAATCAAATGATTGTTTTTAACTTTTGTTAAATGATCAATAAAGATGTTAATATTAAGAATTGAAATGGTTTTAATTCAACATTTAAAGTCTTAAACTAAAATATTTGAAAGTTAAAAAAAAAAAAAAAAAAACACATACAAATTAGAGAGCAGATGAAGATTAAAATTGAATGATTCTGAGACTTATTCCTTTAAGTATCAAATGATTAATAATCTTTCCAATTTTTTCATTACTCTTTTAAAATTATTCAATTTAATTTGAATGCATTGAAAAAAAAAAATCTCAACTAAGTCATTTTAGTTTAACAAACCTGTTAAAAAAAACAATTTCAATTAAGTCAATTTAACTTTATCACTGAATTTGTCACTAAAAAGAAAACACTTTTTTTAAATAACAATAATCCTATACAACCAATCAGACTAATAAGGTAATTATTATATCCTCTCACTCTATATATATAACTTGGGAGGGTGAGGTATTCAAATTTGAGAATTTGCACTCGAATAAAAATTATATAATTGCAAATATAGCAACATCTACCAGAGCTGGTTAATTATCAGAGTTTATCAGCGATAGAATTAATAAAAATCTAAGACACAAATAGAATTTGACATGACAATTTTTTGGTTTTGAATAATTAATTTTTGCTATATATGCAATTATTTTGCAACTGTATCTATTAATTTGGGCCGATTTGTCATCTATACAATTGTTCCTTCAAATTTCGTAACAGATACTTTTGATTACAAATTTTATGTCAATTGAATTATGATTGAGTTGACATTACATTCTGTGTGAAGTTAAAGTTTTGATTCGGTAAAAAGAATTTAAAAAAAATCGAAATTATTCTATATTGAGTAACTTCAATTAGACCAAAAGTAAAGGATTTGATTATTAATTACATCAACAAAATGACAGAGAATTTTGAACTTTTTTATAATTAAATTCTTTCATCTTTATTTCAAAAAAATAATAATAATAATAAAATAATAAATTCTTTCATCTTCCTCACAGAGAGGATCGTCCTCTCAGCGATCTCACACGCAAACACGCTTACAACGCTGAGAGGCCAACAGTTTCAGTCTCAAAATCTCTCTGTTCCAAATTCCAATTCAACCAATCCTTCTTTTAAGCTACACCCACCACTTTTTTCCTTAAACCCACTTCGTCTCTCTCGCCAGAGCTTCAGATTTTGCCTCGCAGCCATGTCCAGACCTCCTCTGCATCTCATCTTCCTCCTCATTTTCCTCCTCCTCTGTGCCCAATCCCACAGCAGCCGCTTCGCTTCCATTTCCTCCGTCACTTCTTCTGATCTGGTCTCAGATGGTGTCAATGATTTGCAGGAACCCCCTTATCTGCGCCTTAATTCCTTGGACTCTGTCTCTGCACCGGAGGAATCTTGCGAGCAGTCCTATGGGTTTCTTCCCTGCACCACCACTGCTTTGGGGAACCTGTTCTTGATTATCGTTTATGGATATTTGATGTTTTTGGCTGCTACGTATTTGTCTACCGGAAGCGAGCTCTTGTTGGAGATCTTGGGACCTGGAATTGTTGGGGGCTTGTTCCTTCCTGCGCTTGGTGCTCTTCCTGATGCTATGCTGATTCTCGGTACTTGTTGCTTACTTCTTCCAATTTGTTTTGCATTATGATGGGTTTTGGCCTTTAGTCGAAATGTACCGCGTAATCAAATGGTTTGTCGAGAACATTATCGTTCTGGATTTTGATGTGTGAATTTGAAATGGGATTCTATTTTTATGATCCAGGGGAAGGTAATATGGATTAGTAAATCGGGTAGAGATGCTAGATCAGTGGGATTTGTGGAATCAAAATTTCTTGGGAGGGGGAAAATAAATGATGGATCCATATTTTACTTTCTTTTTTTCATTTGTTCATCTTCATATGAACTTTTTAATCGCGGAAATTGAATCGGAAACGACTTAAACGCGGTGGGAATAGAATTAGAGTCGCGAGACGTATAGGAGGTTCCCTTTGTTTTTGTTTTTGTGACTACTTTTCAAAAGAAGCTTCGGTAATGGACCCCAAAAAGGTTCGTAAATGGATGGATATTTTAAAATAAAGGTGTTAATGTTTGTGTTTGAAGCTTTATTTGCTGCTGCTGTAATTCTACTTTGTTGGGTTTGAATTTGCTTGGCTAGCGAAACTCTCTGCTTTTGCTGGAGTTCACTTTTGTGGCTATTCGTTGATATCAACTTTATCGTACCTCAATTTTTGCTGCTTTAATATAAACCTTGTCGGTCAGACCTCAACATCAAGAACCTGAACGATTCTCATCTCTTTTTCTTGAACTGGCATCTTTTCAAAAGCTCAGTCATTAGTTCCCACACTGGACACGATTTATTCCAAAATTTCATTCTCGCCACTTCCCTATGTTTTCAATATGGATCATCCTCTAATATCCGTTGTCTTTTTTGTTTGTTCAGCCCTTTTTAAATGATGGGTTATGCAATTCTTAACTCCAACTTTTTGGGTTTATATTTTACATCAAGACTTTCACCATAGAAGTGTGATTGAATGAACTGATTTGAATATGAGGGGAGATAAAGAGCAAGTTTCTACGTTTGAATTGGCCACTTCCACTGGAATGTTTATATTTTGATTTCTCTTGTTCCTTCATTCCATTTTGATAATGACAAATGACACTCTATTTCTATTGATTGTTTCTGATAACCCTCTAATCTTCTCCTTTCTGTAGTTTCTGGTCTTGCAGGAAGTGCTGAAGTCGCACAAAGCCAGGTCTCTGTTGGAATGGGCCTGTTAGCTGGTTCAACTGTCATGCTTCTTACACTGATCTGGGGCACATGTGTGATTGTTGGGAAGTGTGACCTTCAGGATTCGGTTGCCATAGATTCACAGGATACAAAAGGGTTCAGCTTGACTGGTATGTCATTTACTCTTACCTTATTATGCAGAGCGTGATGTTTTCCTTTGTTAGTGAAAGAAGGATGATGGTATTCGTAATGGGATATCATGATCTACAAAGGAAACGGACATATTTTGAATAGTATTAAAGGTTTTATGTGAGTTCAGTCATTGACCACGGGTAGTGTTAGTCGTGAATTGTGACAATGGAAATCTCTCATGTTATATCTACTCATCTATTATATAGAAACTGAAGATTAGATAATCTTGGTGAAGATATATGCGAAGATCAATTAAAGCATGAAAACTTAAATAGTCTTTCATGTTGGGAACACACCAGTTTTTTATTGCATCAACATACCTAAAGCTGTTAGTACATGGTTACATCTTAATGCTTCATCATTCACTTCCAATTGATTTCATTCTGAGGGTCAACTATTCTCAGTCACTGGTCCATTTTTTCACATTTGCTATTAGGTCTACTGATTTGGTTGTGACTTTCTGAACGTTATTTGGTTTTATATGTATAATATATATTCTATCAATTTCCTAGTAAAAGTTATGTTCTACAAGTACATGTATTTGAAGCATAAATTTACATCGGAGTTTCTTATTGGGCAGAATCTGGAGTCAGCACTGATATTTGGACTAGCTATGCTGCCAGGATTATGGTTATATCTGTTATTCCATTTATAATAGTTCAACTTCCACAAATGCTCAATTCAACATCAGGAAGGCACTTGGCAGTGTTGATTGCTCTTATCATCTCTGTTTCAATGTTCATTATATATTGCCTTTACCAGGTGCTTTTTCTATTGAATGTTTTTTCACATTTTGCTCAAAATTTTATTTTCATCTTTTGGAATTTGTTGTCCATGCATTTGCTGCGTTTGTTTAAAACATCCTATTTTATCAATTATAGCGTATATAATTTATGTGCAAAATTAAGACAAGGAAATAGTTTATAATATTATAGAAATGATTTTGTTTTTAACATTCCATCACAAGTGGGATGGGGGTATTTGAACCTACGACTTCTTAGAGGAAGTAGAGATGTCTTAACCATTGAGATATACTCATTTCAAACAAGCCCTTAGTGTCAGTCTTCTCTTTTTCCCTTTTAAGATAGGGCCTGATGGAATTACTGATAATTTTTGAACTGCTAAATACTTTACACGTGGATGAAGGATTCTCTATATAAAAACTGAGAGATCCATAATTCTAACTCGAATTGGCTTACCCTCTATTCATACCTGCTAACTCGAATTAGCTTACCCTCTATTCATACCTGCCGAATTTGGTGAGCAAGAAACATAGGCAGCTATTCTAATCTTCCCGAGTCCAAACGTTTAGCTGCAATGGAAGGGCCAAGACCTTTACAGTGTATTGGCGTACTGAGTAATGCAACTTTGTTCTGTTAAACTTGATGTAGACATTTCAATTTAATGATAAGAAATTTAGTTCCTTCAATCTTAAGCTGTTGCCGTTTTTCCTTTTCTCATTTATTGATGTTTGAAACTAAACCTCAATGATATCCTACTTCATGAGTTGAGAAAATCTTTGCAGGTTTTCCAGCCATGGATTCAAAGGAGGAAACTTGCCTTTGTCAAGCACAAACATGTTATATTTGGGCTTTTGAGACATTTAAAACAGCAAGCGCTTGGAAGACTCCTGACAGAAAATGGGGAACCAGATAAAGAAATAATAGACAAGTTCGTTGGAACAAGAAGTTCAATTGTTCATTTTTATCATCGCCTTTCTGCTTTTGTCAGATTCTGATTGTTGCTCATTGAACATAATGACAGGCTATTTTCAAGAATTGATGAGAACAAGGATGGACTTCTTTCAGCTTCTGAACTGAGAGCACTGATTGTTGGCATTCAATTTGAGGAGCTCGACTTAGATCACGATGATGCTGTTGACAAAATAATGAATGACTTTGATACTTCTCGTGATTCCCATGTCGATTCCGCTGAGTTCGGCAATGGGATCATTAAGTGGCTTGCTCAAGTGCAAGGTGCAAGAACTGGCAGAGGTGATGATGGTCCTCACACAATGAAGTTCCTGCATCACTTTCATCAAGTAAGTTGTAACCTGTTCGCTGTAATTTTCCTTTCAAGTCTTAACGTCACCTTTCTCAAGCATGCTGTAATGTATCTACAGGAAACAAAGAGAGAGCATGATTTGCTGGATGTCGGGGAACAGAGCGACGAGGTCGTAGAAGGTGTTGAGGAGGGCAAGGGGGTCTTGATCAAAGCTATACTCTTCTTGTTACTTGGAACTGCCATTGCTGCTGCCTTTGCTGACCCTTTGGTCGATGTTGTACATAACTTCTCCAACGCAACTAATATCCCTGCATTCTTTATTTCGTTTATCGCTCTGCCTTTAGCAACCAACTCGAGTGAAGCAGTCTCTGCTATAATCTTTGCAAGCCGTGACAAGCGAAAAACTGCCTCCTTGACATTTTCAGAGGTCTGTTCTCTTCTATACTTGAACATTCCATTTCTTCACTTATATTTCATTTGTGAATGATTGATCTTTAAACTTTCTTGGTGCAGCTATATGGGGCAGTGACAATGAACAATGTCCTCTGTCTATCAGTCTTCTTAGCTCTTGTTTACATGAGAGGACTGATTTGGAACTTTTCATCTGAAGTACTGGTTATTCTCGTCGTTACGGTTGTAATGGGACTGCTCGGGAGCTTCCGAACCGCCTTCCCACTATGGACAGCCCTGGTGGCTCTCCTTCTCTACCCCCTCTCTCTTGTGCTGGTCTATGTTCTTGATTATGTGTTTGGTTGGTCATAGATCAGTCGATGTTTTGAGTTTATATTCAGGGGGTTTGTTGATCTAAATTTCCGGATGTTTGTGAACATACTCTGCTGAGGCAATGTTATACAGTTACTACTAAAAAGCTCTCTTTTGTTTGCTTCATTGTTGAGACTTCAAAACAGTGATTTGAACAGGTGATGACAAGCCAACATTTCATTGGCTTTTGCCCCCAACTTACTTTTGTCAATGTATTTAAAATGTAAATTACTTTTTGGTTAAATGAAATACATTGAAAAGGAAATTCAATAATGATGTGACATGTTTATTAGATTGAGTTGGTATAGTGTAGCAGGTAAGTAATACGGCATCGTTTTGCTCATAGGATTAATTACGATAATTAAATAAAAAGCATATGTTTTCATAGTTTAGGAAGGTGATAATTAAATTTTTTTAAAGTTCATAGTTTAACATTGAATTTTTAATTTAACATATTGTTATGTTTTTCTAAAATGAAAATTAAAAGTAAATAAATTCGATGTATTAGTACATAACTCAGTGATAATAGAATTCTCTAAGAATTGTTTTCTTTTTATTTATTGTTATTATTTAAAATTCTTGGCAGTACTGTTTTTTTTTTTTTTTTTTTCGCTATAAATTTCCGTGAACTCCAAAAAGGAAGTTACCGTTTTTTTCTTTGTTTTTTGTTTTTTGTTTTTGTTTTTTTGTTTTGTTTTTTGTTTTTCTTTTTTTGAGTTCAACAGGAAATGAAATATTTTCTAAAGGAAATATCATAAATCATAACCATCTCTTTACCATACTTCCATTCTTAATTTGTAAAGTCGACTAAACGATTTCTATAATCTCTCGAAAAACTCATCACTTTCAAGCCCTATTTGAGAAATATTTTGCATTTTAATTTCTGATTTTCTGTTGTTTTTTCTTTTTATTTCAAATATATTTGAGAACTGTTTTTAGTTTTCAATTTTAAAAAAAGTTTGAGAAATGGAGAGGCATGAGAGAGAGAAAAAAAAAAGACAATAAGGAGAAAAAAGAGTTATGGGGGAAAATAAAAAAGAGAAAAGTTGAGAGAAAAAGTTTAAACAGAAAGTCTACAGAAAGGCTAAGAACAAAAAATTAGTTATAGAGAGAGAATTTAGTAAGTATAAAGAAAAAAAGTTTAAAAGAGAAATGATAGAGAGATAAAAGTTAGAAAAACAAAAGGAGGTTAGAAACAGAAAGCTTTTCTCCTAAAAGAAAATAGTATCCAGAAGAAAAAAAAAAAGGATTTAAAGAAAAAATATCAATTTTAAAAACTAATATTTTATTTTTATGATTTTTGTGATTTTGGAACTGAATGGATTATCAAACTCTGGTTTGCAAAAATGAAAAAGAGAAAACCAATAACAGAAAAAGGTACCTAAGAAGCCAACTTCAAGCTAAGATTTGGTTTTCTTGCACAAAATTGCATAACTTAAACCTATTTAAATTTAACCCAAAAACAGAACTTGTAAAAGAGTAACATACAGGTTTTTTAGCAATTGATTTCTAAGATATGAACACCAACCACTGATGGTCTAAGATAACATTAGGCTCAAAGCTTCTACAACTTCAAATCTAGATCAACTCTTTCTCCTACTTCAACCTTGAACTTGCTCACAAAAGTGCCACTTTCTCTCCCAGTTTTTGCCTCTGCAGGTGGAAGGAAGCTGTAGAAAGGCTGCTTCTCGGTCAATCCAACAGGTCTCGTTCCTCCCTTCGACATATCAATCGAAAAACGAAACGAAATTCAGTGAAAGACAGAACCAAAGGAATGTAATCCATTATGCACTCTCTCTTTTCTCACCTGAAAAGGAAGGTGCTCCGATTCGGAATGCGTGAGGTTCTGCAGAAGGGGATAAGTTGGAGGGCACTTAACATTGTTAGATGTCCAACAAGTAGCAAGAGAAGCAAGGGAAAGGAAGTTTCCATTAAAGTCATCTTCTTTGTTGTTTTCCAAGGAACTCGGTGCAGAGATGCATGTTAAGCTCGGCGTAGTATCCTCTCTGCATATTGAAAGAATACTTTTGGCATCTATGGTTGTATATCTACAGCATATAGAGTATGATCAAGTCAGAATTCATCTTACCGAAAACTCGATGCGCTTCCATTGCCATGCAAAGTTGAATCATCGGACCTATTTGGAACAGTGAAGGGAGAGTGGTTGTAATCGAACATCGGTTCGGTTGGATTGCTTGGAGTAAAGAGAGGCAATCTCTTCATGCCAACCAACTGTAACAACATAATTTATACAATCATTTACAGCAGGAGATTATTTTACTTTTCTGCTTCTATTTTGACTCTGAAACAAACTATATACTAAAATTCCACCAACAAATACAGCATTCTTCAGTGGTGGTTGAATTCTTTACCAAATCATACTGAAAAAAGAAACATTCAGATTAAAGTAATTGAGGTCACCTTCTCTTCCTTGTCTGCCCAAATGGTTGAGTAGTTGCCATAACAATAGCTTTGGTTTGAAGGGGGCTCTATCTGGACATTTAGACCAGAAGACAGTGAAGTTGTTGATGATACATTCACCTGCAAGTTCCATTAATCAAATTAGTCTCTTATTCAACAGCAAGTGGTATTAACAAAGAAGTAATACATAGGCATCCAAAGAAAGAAAGAAGAATAGAACCCAAGTATTACCATTGGAGAAGGTGAATGATTCTGTTGTGCTCTTTGCAGGAGTTCTGGGGTAGGCCAGCCAGGGCTTACTTCATAAGGGAAATTGAAATTCGACCGAAATGCAAGACCGGGATCGACCCCGTAATTCTCCTTCTCAAGATAGTATTCACAAGAGCTCTGCCATTTGAGAGCATTTCCTTGCTCCAAAATTGAAACTGCAGACAACCCAGTTTCAGATCCACCACTATTTGCCTGACCCACCAATGGAACAGTGAAAGCATCTTTGACAGCCATGTTTGGAACAGGCAGAGGTGGCCCAAACATTGAGCTGGGAGAGGAGAGATTCACAGGAGGAGGTGGCGGCGGCGAGGGGAACGAAGGGAACGAAGATGAAGACGAGGACCGATTCGATTGGCGAAAACCGGGTATAGGTAAAGACAGATAAGAGGAGGATTTAGTTGGTGACAATGGAGAAGGGGATGAGAAAATTGCAGCAGCTGCATTATTCTTCTGCTGTTCCTCTAATCTAATCTTCTCAAGCTGTGCAACACCAAGTCCTCTCTGTGGAACTTTCCTAGGCTTTGGCTTAAGTTTTTTAGAAGAAGATCTACCACTAATACCACCAACTGTCCCAAAACTCCCAAATCTATTATTATAACACCTCTGTTTTTGCTCTTCTTCTGCCATTCCTATCATCTTCCATCTAGACTCCAAAACAAAAACTAAGACTCTATTCCAACACACCCTAAATTCTCAACAAACCTTTTTCAGTACTAAAACTAAACCCCCAGCAGCTACAATCTAATCCATGTGAAGCAAAAAAAAAAAAAGAAAAGTCCCAATTCCACTTCACAAAGCATAAGGGATCCTCAACAAACAAAACCCAAATGAGAGAAAAACGAGCAACAGGCAAAAATCTATACGAACTTGAAAGAAAACCTGTAATCTGAGGACGAAATATAGACAAAGCGGAGCTATCGAAGCGAAATGAAGTTACCAAAAATCTCGCAGAGGAGGAACAAAACAACCCAAGAACCACAAAAAGATTTGAAGAGAGAGAGAGCGAATTAGATTCTTCTCAAATCCAGTTGCATGTCTGAGAGAAATGGAAGAAAAGATCAAATCAGTTGAAGAAGAAATGCGAGATTTGAAAATGAGGAAAAGTAGGAGAAGAATAACATTACATTAGATTTGAGAATACATAGTGAGAATTTTGGAAATCGATTATGTCGCCCAAATCCTCGCTCCACTCTCCTCAATTCATTCCTAGACCGACTCTCGTGAAGAAAATCAGAGTGCGATCCACTGCTAATTTACTATGTGGGTTTGTTTCCATTTCCATGTAAATCTAAAACCCATAATGGAGATTTTCTCTCTCTGAAATTATGGATTTTAGTTCCAAAAAGAGCTCGAGGCCAAGCCAACTTTACAACCCAATTCATCGCTTTAGGTTGGGTTTGTTTGTGTTTTTGTTTTCTTTTTCATATGGGAATGGGAATTCATCTTTTGCAATCCAAAATGTGGGCTCCCTTTTAAACTCTCCTTTCAACAAATGTATACAATGCAATTCATCTCTTCCATGCTCATCTTCTTCATATCCTTGCTTTTTAAGCATTCTCCATTTTTTTTTTTTTTTTTTGAGATGAGAAAGGAAAAAAAAAAAAAAAAGAAGACAACTTTGATCATTATCATAATGTAAGAATTTTATGTTTTCATGTAATATAATTGCAAGAATATTGTAAAGTTTTAGCTAAGATTGCAACTTAGGTTAAGTCTTAGTATGTTAGATATAGTCAACAAGAGCATAACTCAATTAGCGTAAAATTTGTACTTGAAGGTAAGAAGTTCAAATATATTACATGCTAAATACTCAATGCAAATGCTTCTTTTCTTAGATTGTTCTCTTTTTTTTTTTTTTCTCTCACGACGTTGTACCAAATGTTTGGTTATAGTTTAGTAAAGGGTTATTAGACGCGACCTAAATTTTATCTTGTTTTTTTTTTTTTTTAATTTGGAGAAGAGATTTAAAAACTAGTAGTTTGAAAAAAAATGGTTTTAAAAATTTGGCTTAGGATATAAATGTGTTTTTAATCCAATATGAAAATCATACGAAAGAAAATGTGTGATAACCATTTGGTTTTTGGTTTTTGAAAATTATGCTTGTTTTCTCCTAATTTTCTTACCATGATTTTCATTTTTGTTAAATACACATTTGAATTCTTAGCCAAATTCCAAAAACAAAAAAGGTTTTTGAAAATTAATTTTTTTTAGAGTTCAAAACTTGACTTGGTTTTTGAAAATATGGGAAGAGGGTAAATGACAAAACAAATAAACTTATGGATGGTAGTAGTTGTTGATGCCAAAATCCAGATCGAAAACTCAATTCTCTACCGTTCTTCTCTTCCTCTAGCTCTTTTTGGTGAACCACCTACTTCCAATCAGCTAACTTAATCATTGGAATGTGGGTGGTAAGCACCATGTCGGTGTGTAGTGTTTGCTAGTAGGGCACAGGTCACATATTTCCTGAATCAACAAATTCACTATGGTTGCCACGTGAAGGTCAGGTGAGCTTCCTGTCTGAATTTTGGAGTCAACAGTAGTGTTTATAGACTTAATTTTCAAAACCCAAAAACTAAAGATCAAATGGTTATCAAATGAGACCTAAATTTTTATCAAACAATATCTTAGGCACCGTATGATAATCATTTTGTTTTTTTTTTTTTTTTTTTTTTTTTGTTTTGAAAAATAAGCTTATAAACACTACTTCCTTCTATAAGTTTGAAGTTTATTTGTTTTGTTATCTACCTCATATTTTTAAAAACCAAGTAAGTTTTGAAAACTAAAAAAAAAAAAAAATAGGTTTTTTTTTTTTTTAAAAAAAAACAAGCATAATTTTCAAAAGCGAAATGGTTTTCAAATGAGACCTTATAGTTAATAAAAATTGAACCATTCTTTTTTATTTATCAATGTTATAATTTAGAAAATAAATAAATGGGTCAAAAGATAATGTATTGTCTTAAAATAATTTGAAATTCTAACCTTTTTTACAAGTTTATTTAAATAGACCTTCTTTCTATTAACTAACTAATTTATAATTTTTTTTTAAAAAAAATATTTTATAACATATTATATAGGGTAAATATAAGAAGTTTCAATATATTAAAAGGTAAAATAAAAATGGACTAAAAAAGAAAAGGAAAAATAAAAATAAAATAATACAATATTTTCATTAGAACCAAATGATACAAAATATTTGAAAATGTTCTCTCTTTTGTATACTATTTTTTTTTTATTGTACTTAGTTTTTAAAAATTTGAAATAAATAACAATATCTTTATAATTCAATCATTTTTTTTTCATTGTTATTCTTCACATGGTTCCATTTTAAGTATTTTCTTTATTGATGTCTTATTTGTTCAACAAATGCATGTCAGTTTAACTTATATATTTATTGAGCTATTTTCAGTTACTAATATTATTACATGGAATATAATAATATGACAGGTTCATGTAATAAACATATAAAGATATTGGTATATGTCTATAAGCTTTTTGAACTTTATTTTATGATTTATCACAATTATTATAATGAAAAAAACATGTAAAAATTCTCCTTTCCTCTATTAAGATATACACCTTAAAAGATTTTCAAATAATAATAATAAATATATGGATTAAAGGAAGTCTTAGAAAAAATAATTTAAAATTAGTCCATCCAAACATAATCCAATTGTTTATGGTATATATTCTGGATGAAAAAAAAAAAAAAAAAAAAAAAAACTTAGAATCAACCAATCTAAACATAATTTAGGACCCATTTGAAATACCTTTTAAATTAAATGTTTTTCAATGATGCATTTTTTTTTTGTGGCATTTCCTCGTGAATGTTTTTATACCCAAGTCCCAAGTTATTATATATTTAGAAACTCTTTTTACAAAAATTTGTTTTCAAGTGTTTCAATCAAACTGGTTTATTCCCAATCTCATTTTTCTTAATAAGTCATTTTTAGTGGTTACAAACACTAGAATTTTTTTCAAAATTAAATACATGAAAAGTTAAATCGAATAATACATTTTACATGTTGTTGAATTGTTCTTTAATAAATATTTTTTTTAAACAAAAAACTTGGAATCAATTTGTAAAAGTCCAATTACTTGAATTTGGAAGGAATGGCAAAGGTGGTTGATGCTATTGATGCATTTGACACACGTGTTCAATGACGCTTTATATTTGGAAGAAACATTATTTCAACTTGTTTACAACCACTTATGCCCTCCACGTGCCTTTCATTCATATATTTGGGGTTTTTTAATCTAAAATAATCTAAATACTTGAAAAATGTAAACATATCACATTATATTCTTAACAAAGTTTGCTTAGAGTCCAGATGAACATAGCTCAACGGTAATTGACATGTAACCTCGATCAAGAATAAGAAGTTTGAATTCTTAAGGCCCCATTCGATAACCATTTGGTTTTTGGTTTTTCAAAATTAGGCTTGTTTTCTTCCAATTTCCATACCATGGTTTTCATTTTTGTCAATGACACATTTAAATTCCTAGTCAAATTCTAAAAATAAAAACAAGTTTTTGAAAACTACGACCTCATTTGATAACCATTTGGTTTTTGAAAATTATGTGTGTTTTCCCCCAATTTTCCTGTCATGGTTTTCATCTTTGTCAAGGGTACATTTGAATTCTTAGCCAAATTCCAAGAACAAAAACAAGTTTTTGAAAACTACATTTTTTAGGTCCCGTTTGATAACCATTTGGTTTTTAGTTTTTGGTTTTTGAAAATTATGTTTATACACACATACTTTCACCTATAAGTTCTTGGTTTTAGGATCAATCTTTTACCTTGTTTTCAAAAACTAAGTCCAATTTTGAAAAAAAAAAAAATAGTAGTTTTCAAAAACTTGTTTTTGTTTTTAAAATTTGGCTAGAAATGTTGGGAATGACTAATTCAAGTCAAAGAAGGAAAAAAAACTACTTGCTAAATTTAGTGCTTCTTATATTTAGACGACACTAAATTTGGCTTTGCTAATTATAGAACCACCAAAAATAAAGTCTTGCTTCTATATAAATAGGGAGACTTTTGGTTCTGTTTTGGAGAGATCCTTCCTCTCCATCTTTCTGGGTAATTGTAGTGTCTGTTCCAGCTCCTGACCACGAGTGCACGTGTGTTTTTGGAGTCGCTGTGTTAACCTTCGAGAGCGAACAGTTGAATCTCGGTTGCACCACGATCGAGCCGGAATTTCACTTTCAGGGCAGTGGTTTTCCACGTCACAGCTTTATCGGTTTATTTTCAATTCACACACATACACATATATTAATATATTTATATATTAATTTCTTACAATCTGAAAGCGAAATCAGTGTGAATTGAATTTTTTTTGAAATGGGCAAGTATATGTTATTTTCTTAAATTTGATTTATGTAGTGTTTTAATTTATTCACCCATTAACGGTTGTGCAAGTTTTTGTGTGAATTATAGAAATTCAGTTGAAGGGAAGAAGTTATACCTTAATTGATGTGTCACTGCTGCGTGTCTTTTTTAGCATGGATGGAATTATTCCGTTGTGGTTGAGATTTTTCTTTGCTTTTCTAATCTCTCTATTTTCTCTATTTTAGAATTGCTAAGTTCTCTGGGGAGAGCTCTTGAGCTCTTGAAATTAGCGACTGCAAAAGGTCCAATAAGTCGAGAGATGAAGAAAGGCTTATCCCTACAATAATTCGAGAGAGGGACAAAGACACATGACAAGGATAACTTGATTAGAAGAAAATGCAGCTTGACTAGAAGAAAATGAGGTATTGTGTGGTATCTCAAATTAGCAATTTAAGTGCAAGCATTATATTCCAATGTTTATTGAGTATTTTATTTGGCCATGAATTTTTTATTAAGCTAAATATTGTTGTAGTTATTAATTTAGCTTGGCCTCTAATATCTCAATTATATATGCTGCACATTAAAAATGGTTTTGGATGGTTTAAGATCTTCATAGCTGCCTGTATGAAATGCGTTGTTGAAACCCAATGGTGGCTTAAGGTTTTATTGGTTGTATTTGTATATATTGAAAATATATATAAAATTATTCTTTTTGAATATTTTATTGAGCATGTCTGTAATCTTGAAAGGAAAATAAACTTCCCACATGTCTAACAATTTTGATTATCACATTGTATAAAATTGTTGCAACATTTTTTCTTGATTTATACATGTGATAATGTTTTAAGAGATTAAAGTATATATGTTATACGAAATATCTCAAAATGTGGGGGGAATATTTTTAAAAGTCAATATTGCAACGTAAAGAAACATATGTTTCTATTGATGGACGTTAATTGAGTTTTTGCATGTCATGTATATGCAAGAACAATTTGATTGACTAATTAGACGAATTAAATTGGTGGAAACTATAGAAATCTTATGAGAGATGGATTGTTGAAATCTTTTAAAGAGATGTGTATTGCTTGCTCTACCATTCATAGCTTTGAACTAGCATGTCAAAAAGCAAAATGATTGAAAAACCTATTAGGTGACATTCCATTGTGGGGGTCATTGGGCTGCTATTAGAGTTGCCGAAAATTATGTGTATAATGGCAAGAGAAATCTATCAGGGGATGTGAAATTAAACCCTTGGATTGAGAACTATGGTGGAAACCATTATTAAGTGGTCAAACGAAGCTATATGTTGAAGCATTAAATCCATAGCCCTGTATTTGGGTGGTCCTAAAAAGGACTTGATGGATGATTTTGATGAAATCTGAGTCTAATATGTCTCAGTACTCCATAGCCCTCATTTTGGGTGGTCCATTTATGGACTTGATGGATGGTGTGATGTATTTTGTGAATCCATAGCCCTTTATTTAGGTGGTCTGTGTGGACTTGATGGATATTGTGTAAAGTCTTCATAGCTCAGTTTTGAGTGATTTATCTATGATAGACTTGATGGAGCACTAAATGAGTGTGAAGGTGGACGACGTTCCATGAAAGAATAAGAGATTTTTCTTTCTAGAGCACTCATAAAAACTCAAGGTTTGTGAGTATAATGGTCTATAATAGTGCTTTGAAGGAATTTTATCGCGGAATAGCATACATTAAGGAATTAGTACGTGTCATGGGGGTCTCAACCTAAGCTTTTGGAAGTTCAAGAATTATTTCACTTTCACTAGCTAAGTTGTTGCCTCATTTCACTGCGCATTAATTCAAATCGACAGATATTAATGCTTAAGTACCAAAATTCCTTCCTTTACCCAAAAAAATGTATTAGTCATTCGTGGAGGATTGTTGGGAATGACTAATTCAAGTCAAAGAAGGAAAAAAAACTACTTGCTAAATTTAGTGCTTCTTATATTTAGACGACACTAAATTTGGCTTTGCTAATTATAGAACCACAAAAAATAAAGTCTTGCTTCTATATAAATAGGGAGACTTTTGGTTCTGTTTTGGAGAGATCCTTCCTCTCCATCTTTCTGGGTAATTGTAGTGTCTGTTCCAGCTCCTGACCACGAGTGTACGTGTGTTTTTGGAGTCGTTGTGTTAACCTTCGGGAGCGAACGGTTGAATCTCGGTTGCACCACGGTCGAGCCGGAATTTCGCTTTCAGGGCAGTGGTTTTCCACGTCACAGCTTTATCGGTTTATTTTCAATTCACACATATACACATATATTAATATATTTATATATTAATTTCCTACAAGAAATTCAAATGAAACTTTAACTAGGATGAAAGTCATGATAGGAAATCTAGGAGAAAACAAGCATAATTTTCAAAAACCAAAAACAAAAAACCAAATGATTATCAAACGAGATCTTAGTTTTCAAATTTTGACTTGTTTTGAAAACATGAAAAGAATATATTAGAAAAAGAAACTTGTAGGTTGAATTAGTGTCTATAAGCTTAATTTTCAAAATCCAAAAATCAAAAATCAAATTGTTATCAAACGGGGCTACTTTTTTTAGTTTTCAAAATTTGCTTGGTTTTTAAAAACATGGAAAGAAAGGTATTAGAAAAACAAAGAAGCTTGAGGGTGGAAGTAGGATTTATAAACTTAATTTTTAAAAACCAAAAACTAAATGGCAAACAAACTAATTGTTGTAAAAAAAAAAAAAAAAAGTTTGATTTTTTAACGATTTACAACCAACCACAATCACTAGCTTTTTCTTTAATGGGGTTATGAATCTAAACAAATAGTTTTTAAGCAAATCCATGGTTATCTCATTATTCATGGGTTAGACCAAGACAAAGAATGGATAGAGCATTGATATATATATATATATATATATATATATATTTAATTGGGTTACAACCGATTAAAAAAAATAGTTTGATTTAGGGTGTGTTTAGTTTAACTTTTCAAGTGTTTAATTTTGAAAAAAAATCATTTTGAAAAAAATTAAAGTGTTTGGCAACCATTAAAAATGACTTATTAAAAAATGAGATTGAGAAATAATACATTTTGAGAGAAACACATAAAAGCAACTTTTTTAAAAAAAAAGTTGTTAAGCATATAGTAATTTGGGTATAAAAACATTATGAACAAGTGTAACCAAACATATGAGTGTTTAAATTTTAAACCATTTTTTTGCAAAATGTTTATAATAAAAGGCATTCTTTAAAAACACTTAAATTAAAAGGTATTCCAAACGCACTCTTATTTGACGATGAAATAAATTATATAAATTAAATCATTATCGTATAAATAAAATAGCTCACTCGAGACCAAACTAACCAAATATTTGGAGGTGGGAGATTCAAACTCCGGACCTCATAGTCGATGGTACATGCCAATTACCACTGAGCTAAGCTCACTTTGGCTGTTTTCTCTCAATTTTCTTACCATGATTTTGATTTTCATTTTTTTCTAGATACATTTAAATTTCTAACCAAATTCTAGAAACAAAAACAAGTTTTTGAAAACTACTTTTTTTAGTTTTTCAAAATTGGCTTAGTTTTTGAAAACATGTGAAGAAGTTAGATAAATATATATAGGGAGGGAGAGAGATGGAAGTGATGTTTATAAGTTTAAAAACCAAAAACTAAAAATAAACTAGTTATCAAAGGAACCTTGGTTTTTGAAAATTATACTTGTTTTCTCCCAATTTTCTTACCATGATTTTTATCTTTCTTAAGCACACATTTACATTCCTAGCCAAATTCCAAAAACAAAAACAAGTTTTTGAAAACTACTTTCTAAAATTTTCAAAACTTAACTTGATTTTTAAAAACATAAGAAGAAGATATATAACAAAACAAAGAAACTTATAGATGGAAGTAGTGTTTGTAAAGTTAATTTTCAAAAACAAAAAACCAAATAGATATCGGGCCTTAATTTTTTGTTTTTGTCAAAGTTGAGTTTTGCACACTTCTAATAGAACTTCATATCATTCAATCAACCATATTTTGTTATTTACACCCATGTTTAATAAGTGAGGCGGATCTATATAAACGGGCTAGAGACGCACTTGCCTCCTAAACTTAAAATTATTATATATGTAATTCACCATTAGAAAACTTAAAATTGATATTGCTCGTTGTTCTATTTCTAGTTCATGTACTTTGGGTAAACTATTAATCATCATTTTTCACTTAAGAAAGTACACTCTGCGTTAATATGTTTTCAAAATTTATAAACCCAAAAGCTTATAGAGACTAAATTTGTTTTGAGAGAGTTAACCATAAACAAAAAATATAGACTAATTTTAAGATTATTAAAAGTACAACGATTATATTTGGACATTTTAAGGTATTGAGAATAAAATAGAATAAGTTTCAAAGTACAATGACCATAATGATATTTAACCTAAAAAGAATGTGAAATGAGTTTATAATTTTATTTTTAAAAAATTAGAAAAAAAAATCAACTATATCTTTAAACTTTGGGTCAATTAAAACTCCAAAGTAATAGTTGTATCAATTTAAATCTTAAACTGTTATAATTGAATTTTATGTTTAATGGATCTATGAATTTTCAATTTGTATTTAGTAAATGAGTTAATTTTGAAAAACATCAAATAGACCAAGGACCTATTGATTACAAGTTTGAAAGTTTAAGATTCTATGGACACATTTTTTTAGTTCATGGACCAAATATACACAAACCCAAAAGTTTAGAGACTAAGCTTATAATTTAACCTAATTGATATTAGGTAATTTGAATATTGCATCTAAGTTACATTTATATGAACCTATGTTGACATAAAATCATCGATCCACCACTAAATAAGGTTGTAGTTTGTTAGTACCGTGTTTATTTAATTAGTTAGTTTATATGTTCATTGGTGTAAAACGTAACATATAATATAAAATAAATTTATATGTTTTTAAAGAAATTCATAAGATTGAAGGGAAATGGTAAAACTTCTAGTTCAAACCATTGGGTTTATTTGTCAAGTTCATTATACTAAATAATAAGACAATGTTATTCATCTACCATCAATCTGGTCCCGTAGCTCAGTTGGTTAGAGCGTTGGTCTTATGAGCCGAAGGTTGCGGGTTCGAGCCCCGCCGGGACCAAAATTTGAATTCTAAGACTTTAATTTGTACCTTTTTTTATTACCTACCAGATCAAATGGCGGGACCAAAATTTGAATTCTAAGATTTTAATTTGTACCTTTTTTTATTACCTACCAGATCAAATGGGGATATCAATGGACTTACCTAATTTTTAAGCATCCAAGGTCCCGTAGCTCAGTTGGTTAGAGCGTTGGTCTTATGAGCCGAAGGTCGCGGGTTCGAGCCCCGCCGGGACCATAATTTAAATTTCTTAGACTTAGATTTATATATAACATAATATTTACTTTATTACTTCATTTTTAAAGAATTTTATTCAAAAATTTATACCTTTTGTTTTTATCAAATATCTAAGGTCCCGTAGCTCAGTTGGTTAGAGCGTTGGTCTTATGAGCCGAAGATCGCGGGTTCGAGCCCCGCCGGGACCATAATTTAAATTTCTTAGACTTAGATTTATATATAACATAATATTTACTTTATTACTTCATTTTTAAAGAATTTTATTCAAAAATTTATACCTTTTGTTTTTATCAAATATCTAAGGTCCCGTAGCTCAGTTGGTTAGAGCGTTGGTCTTATGAGCCGAAGGTCGCGGGTTCGAACCCCGCCGGGACCATAATTTAAATTTCTTAGACTTAGATTTATATATAACATAATATTTACTTTATTACTTCATTTTTAAAGAATTTTATTCAAAAATTTATACCTTTTGTTTTTATCAAATATCTAAGGTCCCGTAGCTCAGTTGGTTAGAGCGTTGGTCTTATGAGCCGAAGGTCGCGGGTTCGAGCCCCGCCGGGACCATTTAGATAGGAAGATAATTTTATAATTTATAATATAATTATAATATAATACAAATGCAAATGATTTTTTTTCTTTATGATAAAGACCTAACTTGTAAGTAAATTCTAAGATTTGAATATATAATATTGTTTTGCTACTATAATTTGATAGAGATCATGTAGTAAAAAAGAAAATAACATTAGGCTTGTCTAACCTAACCTAGCCTTGTAAAGTAATTTGTCTAGCCTAGCCCAACCTTGGAAATTTTTTTTGTAAGGATAAACTTTTGATTTTATCTTTTCTCACATTCTTAATTGAAAGATTTTTTTTTTTTGTCATTTTTAATTTAAATATTTATTTATTTATTATTTTTATACCATAATTGTGAGTATATAAAATTCAAGAGCTATAATTAAATCATAGATAACATAAAATTAATATATAATTTATATATATATATATATATATATATATATATATATATATATATATATATATATAATAATAATAATAATAAAATGTTGAAACTAATTGTTTGTATATATTATATTAAATAATATAATTTTTTTTCTTTTTTATGGTTACATTTATTTATATTTTAAAATAAATTACAAATTTCACGTGCATAGAACTTGTTGATTACTCATGAAAAATGGAAATAAATTGGAAATATAGAAACAGAAGATAACAAATTTCATTTAAATTATAGTAATAGAAACCAATTTTTGTTAATAATGAAGATGAAAATTTTAAGTATTACAATAAAAAAGATGGAATTCAATATTCAATCATAGGACCTTAAAAAAATTGTTAACTCCAACACTAAGAGGTCAAAAAGAACTCTTAACTAATTATGTTCATCTATAATACAATAATGATGGTATGGTAAGTTGTTTTAAACGGGCTAAATTAAAAATAAAATATTAAAAAAAAAAACCCTAAACTATGAGGTTTGTTTAAAAAATGCCCATGAACTTTACAAAATGTTTCAAAAATACCCCTGCAGTTAATTTTTGGATGGGAACCGTTAAAATCGTAAAAAATACCATTGCCAAAAATCTAGTCAAACTCTTGAGATAATGTGTTGAAAGAGAAAAAGAGCTGCTAGTGTATAATACATGAAAAATAGGTAAAACTTCTCATTAATTTTCATGGAAGAAAATTTATGGTGGGATAAGGAAAAAAAAAAGCATTTTCTAATAAAGTTATTTTTTTTAAATCTTTTGAAAGTTAAAGAGTATTAATGAAACTAAAATTTTTAATGGTTTCCATCCAAAAATTAAGGTATTTTTAAAACTTTTTTTTTTTTTAAGTTCAAGGGTATTTTTGAAACGTTTTAAAGTTCAGGAACATTTTTTTAAACAAACCCAATAGTTCAGGGATATTTTTTATAATTTAGCCTTTGAAATTTGAAATTTAGATGACAATTTCCACAATTTTAACTTTAAATTGACAGGATTAAAACTCGATAGAACCCTTAGACAATTACTTCAAAAAGGGAGTGATAAACACCCTAAAAGAATGCCATCAAAGATGGCAACAAAGCTAAGTTGGAGTCAAAAGATGAGTACCTAATAAATATGCTCAATTATGACAACAAAATTTAGTAAGCATCAATTTAGCATAATAAATGCTTACTATGTTCTACTACTGTTATAGTAATAAGGTTTTTTCCATGCTACTGCATATTGCTATAAACCATTAAAGAACTAGATATTGATGATAATCAATCAAACTATACATTTTCTAAAATAACCACCTCATTATTCATAAACCACAAACAAAGTACTAGATATCACTAAGTAAATGTCTTTATCTTGACAGGGGACAAATTCAGTAAGAAAATCACAAAAAGAGAAGAGAGAGAGGAGGGGTCAGAGTGCCCAAGAACACCATATTAATGGCATAGAACTAGATTTAACTGTGTATCCAATTCTTCTGCAAGACATTACTTAATCTAAATGCTAAGTTTTTAAAAAGTAATTTGGACGAGTCTAAACAATTACCAATTTTTCAGTGTTTGGATGGTCAGGAAAAAGAGTTCTTATCAAATTCAAGTGTACTTCAAAAGTGCTCAGCCCGTAAGAACATTTTCATTTAAGCCTTCTAAATCACTCAAAGCTATTTACCTAACCTGAGTATTTCATATGCCACTTGTTCTTTTGTATATCCAAAAGTTCAGCTGGCATCACTAAATAGGCTAAGAATGGCACTAACAGTAGCAGGGCATTCATTAAGGGGAGACTTCACAGTCTGGGAGCATTGAAGAAGTTTAGAATCTGGGATATTCCCAAAGCAAACAAGATATTATCATTTAATGTCTACTGCCAGTTACATCTACAGTAGAGACATATGAAAGAACACTGTTTTGTCATTCATCCAACAATCATGAAAAGTGGCAGCCATAATAGTGTTATAAGGTTAAATTACAAGTACAATACCTAACTTTCAGGTTTGTTACTATTTGATCCTTCAATTTAAAAAGGGTCAAATAGTTCAAAGGACTTTCAATTGTCTCTAAGAGGTCTCTAAATTATAAAAATGTCCAATAACTTCTTGAACTTTCATTTTGGGTCTAATAGGATCTTAAACTTTTGATTTTGTGTCTATAAGGTTCATAAATTAAAAAAAAAACGTAGGATAAGTCAAGCCTATTAGATATCAAATTGAAAATTCAGTAACCTACCGGACATAAAATCGAAAGTTTAAAGACCTATGAATAAATTTTAAAAATTCAAGGACCTACTGGACATACAATTGAAAATATAGGATCCAAATAGACACAAACCTAAGAATACAGAGACTAAACTTGTAATTTAGACCAAGATTTAGATGGTGACTACCAATTGGAGAGGAAATGAAACAGAGCAGAAGTTTAAACTCATGCCTTTACTTGGATGTCATGTTAATCATTTACATATAATCCTAACCATAAGAGTTTTGAAGACAAAAAAAGCCTTGCAATCAAATCCAAGCCTTTCCCCCCTCTCTCTCTAAAATGACAAAGAACCAAATAGCTCAAATCAAGGATATATTTAAGAACAGGGATCAGGTCATTGCAGGGTGCAATATTATCTCCCTTCAGTAGTCATTGGGTTTCCATTATTACAATGAAAAGCAAGGGAAAAAGATGGCAGAAAGAAGACTAGAATGTTGTACAGGAATGAAGAAGGCAAAGTCTCCACCATTAAAATACAGAATAAACTAAGACACAGAGGAACAAACAGATACGACTCCATGGCATAGAAAGCTCTGAAATGGAGACAGACAGACAAGCTTTCAAACAGGAAAATGAAAAGCTAAAGCATAAACAACTAAATGACAGAACAGAACATAGATTACTCGGGAATGAAGACACCTGATAAGATAGTTTCAGGATTCTTCTTCTTCTTCCCAAGTATAACTATAAGCCATTGAGGAAGTGACCCAAATTCTGCTCCCTGCAAACAAGCCAGCCATGGCGTGGCAGCATAACTGACTTTATTAGTTAACAATGAACAAGTCCTGCACAAAGAAACTTCCGGTTTAATCAACAATGTTTAGTACTAAATTTGGAATTGGGTGAACTGGGTACTGATGTAATGTAGTTTCTTACAGGATGGAGAGAGAGATTTGAGCTTTTTTAGCAGATTCAATGGCGGGAGTTGGAGGAAGCAGAGGATGGCTTTTCAGAAATACCATCATGTTCCTCTTCACCCGGGATCCGCACCGGAAATAGAAACCTGGAGAATCCGCCGGAGGCGAATCCAAGACCCGGAAAGGAAGATTGGTAGATAGATGGTGGTGGAATTAGATGCTGTTGATTATCGGCGAAGGCGATCGATGGGTCTATCCAAGCGCGAATCGAGGGTGTGTAACTGGACTGAAGGGGTCCCCTCTGAGAAACCAACTGGTTTTCTCCGAACAGCGGTTGCAGAATCGGTGACAGTGGCGGCGGTGGAAAGCTCGAGGTTGTTGGCTGTGTGTTGTATAAGAATTCTCCATTCACACCTCCAGCTCCGCCGTCTCCGCCGCCACTATGATCTGCGCTTTCCGTGTTCCAATGCAGTATCCTCTGGAATCGGCTGATTTCCGTAGGTGATTGGGGTTGCTGCTCCGACCATCCGTCGAAGCCACCCAATGGTGTTGTTCCAGAGAAAAAGGACTGGTCGTTTTGATGATTTTGAGCTATTGGATGCTGAGTTCGTTCGGATTCTAGCTCCGATATTGGACCTTGAAGAGACTGCAAGGAGAGCCGTAGATCTTGCGTTCGGCTACTGGTTCTGGAGAGTAAATCCGGCGGGAACGCATCGAACTCGAAAATCGACGACGGCGTCTCTGCCGCAGCCGTCGTCGTCGGCAAGAACGCTTTGAAGGTATCGACGATCGAATCGGAATCGAAAGATGGTGGAAGAAAACTGGAGTTATCGCTATTAGGGTTATCTTCCGTGGAAGTGTTCTGCAAATTCTGCATAGTACATTCGGAAACTCCGCCGTCGCCGGCCACCAAATTCCTAGCTGTACTCCCCTCCGGCAGGTGAACAGAAACCGGAATTTTGTTTTCGCTGTTCTTCTCCACCTTCTGCTTTGCCGATTTGTCGGTGCTCACATCCAAAACATTTGGATTCCATCCAGGAAGCTCTCGAAGCTTGTCTATGGCGGGTTTGGCCTTCTTGATGAGCCAGTCGACGGCCTTGCTCGGCCGGTCGTAGCCAAGGCGGTCCTGCACATCGTAGAACTCGATGGCGGTGTGGGCGGAGAGTCTAACGCGACGGTCCCTCGGGCCTTTCGCCGTGCAAACTTTACTGTGACGGTCTTTCCTTCCGATCGAACGAACAATGTGGCCTCCTTGAACCTCCACGATTTCGCTTCCGCCACCGCCGCCGCTTCTTATTCCCGGTCTAGATGATTTCGCCGGCCGTTGATTGCCGAACTCCCCCATTCTTCCTTCATCTTGGAAACTCCACCCGACCGGAGTAGAAGCCGAGGCCGGAGGGAAGTACGGCCGCTTCTTGGTCGCTTGTGAGTCTAGCGTCGCATATAAATACTGTATGTTTCGTTCGTCTTGTTCTTCCCCTGTATGACTGAAGTTTATAACCTGACTCCGGTACCGCCGCTGATGAAGATGATGATGACGATGATTCGGCTGAGGATCCAGGCTCAGTCCCGTGAGATTCCCCTCTTCCAGCTTTAAACGAACTAGCACTCCTCTTCTTCCTAATTGACTGTTGATTCCGATTCCAATTCCAATTCTTCTTCACTTTCCGGTAATCCCCTCTGCAACTACATCCACCTTTGTTACGACCTCTGATTCCAAAACCTCTGTTTCTGTAGCCTCTCCAAAAGGGCTCCGCCATTCAATCTTCCCAGTCACCATCAAGCCCTCGAAACCAAGAATCCAATCAAACCCACAAGCCAAATCCAATCCAAATCTCATCCTAATCGATCTTAAGCCCCTAACCCATCTCTCTCCGTCTCTGTTCAGAGGTTTACAGACAGACCCAGAGAGGAAAGAAAGAAGGTAATGAATGGAAGACGAAGAAGGAGCTAAAGAAAGAAAGAGAGCTGCAACTTCCAAGAGAGAAGGGGTGGGTTGGGAACTGGAAATTACTAGAAAAAGAAATGGAGAGATGAGAGAGAAAGTGAAAAAGTTTATGGCAAATGTGATGATGGGTGATGGGAAAGTGGAAAATTTTCTCGATGGGCCTATAAGAGGGCTTGATTGTGGCAGTTGCAGGGTTCGACAGGCTTTTTCTTTTGCGCCAGCATTCTGATTTAAGAGATAATCTCTGCGATTACAATCACTGCGCCCTCTGACGCTCTCTTCTTCTCTCTCTCTCCCTATCTGGAAAGTGATGGACTTCATCATGGCACTACACTAGACCAAAAAAAAAAAAATAACTCCAACAATTTTCATTATTCAAGGGATTTTTGTACCATGACCCTCTGCCTCTAAAAATGACAAATGTCTCATCTTTTCAAAATAATGATATATGCTCTTTTGGTTGTTATCATTTTACTCTCTACTTTAACTACGTTCTTTTTCACTACTCTAGCTCTAGCTTCTAGCTCTCTCCCCAATCTCTCACTATCTCTCCAATTTCTCTCTCTAATCTCTTGCCCTCTCTCCCATCTCTCTTTGCTTCTCACTCTTAATCTCACTCTCGCTCTCCAATTTCTCCCTTCAATCTCTTGCTCTCTCTCTAATTTCTCCCTCCAATCTCCTACTCTGTCTCAAATCTCGCTCTTAAATGCCTTAGAGTAAAATGATAATTTTATTAGGATGATGACCTAATTGTATTTTTGTACGGATGACCCTCTAAAATAGATGGAAATGATAAGTGTTCCACCTTTTCAAAACAAGGATATATGTCATTTTCCTTGCGTCATCATCCTAGTAAAATTACCATTTTACTCTCTACTCTAACCTCGCTCCCTCTCGCACCTCGCTCCCTCTCGCTACTCTCGCTCTAGCTTCTCGCTCTCTCTCTAATCTCTCACTCTCTCCCTCACTCTCACTCTCTCTCAAATTTCTCCCTCCAATCTCTTAGGGGTGTTTGGGGTACTGAATAGGTTATAATAACCCCTTATTATAACCTATTCAATGTTTGGGACACCAACAAAAATAAATGGTGAGATGTGTTATTTTTACTCCCGATTATTTTATCTGTAACCATCATTCAACCTACTCGATTATTCTATCCATTTTCTATAGTAACTCTCTCCTCTCTTGTTCCATGTGACTCATTGACTTTTCCGACGACCGCCGGCCGCCGTCGGCCGGCGAAGTTTTCGACGACTTTTTCGGCGGTCGCCGATGACTTTTCCGACCACCGATTTTTTTTTCATATTTCTTCTCATTTTCATTTTGAAAAATATAAAAAATAAAAATAAAGAAAAAAAAAACATCAAAGGTTGTCGAAAAATTCGTTGACAACATCGAAGGTTAATCAACTTTAAAAAAAACATTCAAACGAAATTATATTTACCACACTCAAGTTTATTTCAAATGATTTTATTGATAAAAAAAATAATATGAATTTTGAACTAAACATTTACAATTTTTATTTTGGCAATACTAAAAGTTAACTAATATGATTTTTCTCAACCAAAACCTAAATTTTTTTGCTTTGTAAAAATAAAAATTTTAAAAAAAAAAAAAAAAAAAAAAAAAAAAAAAAAAAACCTAAATCAAAGTGAATAGTATATCATGAAAAAAAAAACTAGAAAAAAAAAACAATCAGTTTGAACCTTTGATTCAGAACCCCATATTAAAACAGATCAACACTCCAAACACAGCCCAGACTAAAATATGCACCCTAAACACAGATTATTTTATCCCATACTATAATAATCTGCACCCAAACACAGATTATTATAACCCCAGACTATTATAATCCCCAGATTATTATAACCACAAGATATTATAACTAATTCAGCGCCCAAAACAGCCCCTTACTCTCTCATGCTCCATCTCCAATCTCGCTCTTAAATGTCTTAAATGCGCGTTTTCATATGGAGAGTAAAATGATAATTTTGCTAGAATGATGACGTAAGCAAAAAGACATATATTCTCATTCTGGAAAGGTGGAGCATTTTTCATTTTGGCCTCTCAAAATGGGTCATCCACGCAATTATCTCATTTTATATTCATTAAATTGCAAGTTTAGTTTTTGAATATTCAATGTTGTGTCAATTTGGTAACTTTAAAATGTATTTAATAGGTTTATGAACTTTCAACTTTATATCTAATAAGTTCCTAAGCTTAATGTTTAATAGATCTCTCAATTTTTAATTTATTGTTTAATAGGTCCTTGCCTTATGTGAAATTTTTAAAAATTAATCAATCTACTCGATATAAAATTGAATTTTATGTCTACTAAGATAGTAGACTTTCAATTTTGTATCTAGTAAGCTTGTGAATTTTTAAAAAATGTTAAATAGGTTAAAGACTTCACAAAATTGAAAGTTGGAGGACCTATTGGATACAAAAGTGAAAGTTTAAGAACCTACTAGATACTTTTTAAAGTTCAATGACCTACTGGACACAAAATTGAAAGTTCAATGACCTATTTGTAACATTTTAAGGTTCAAAGACCAAATTGATACAACCTTGAAAGTTCAGGACTAATCTTATAAGTGAATCTTTTTTATTTCACGTGATTATTATTTGTTCCTATAACGTTTAGTTGTCGAGAAAACTTTGTAGATTTTGATATTTTAGTAGGTGACCACATTAAAACTTTTTTGATATGAATACGTGTATGGACCAATTTATGCATATTTGTTTTCGAACCAATTCATGTACGTACCACAGATTACTTACCATTCATCCTTACCTACCTTTTTTTTTTTTATCTAGATGTTAAAAAATAACTAGAATATTAAGTAATTATTTTAATATCTAAGTGCATGCTCGAGAGTGATTTTGAAATGGATAAAATCAGTTTTGTCAAATTCAAAATCACTACGAAACATGTCTTTAATTATTCAAAATAAATTTTGATGTTATGAAAAACACATTTAAAAATGTAAAATCAAACATGAAATTGATTTTGAATAATTAAAGGTATGTTTTGAGGTGATTTCGAACCTGACAAAAGTGATTTTAACTATTTCAAAACTATTCTCAATTTAAACATGCAAAACTTGAAGTACCTATTCTTTTTAACTCAGACACTATCTTAGGCCTATGAGGACTATTTTGAAATATCTTTTTTGTGCTAAGTGAGTCAATGAAGAAAAAAAAATTATGTTAGCTAATTGTTTTCCTTGGATTTAATGCTACAATTACATAAATTTTTAGGTTATTTCATGACATGTTATTTTAAATACCCATGGGTCAATTTGAACATATTTAAAGTATTAGTCCTTTAGGTTGGTTAGAGTTAAAATCTTCTCCTCTTTATTTGTAGTTTAATATGATATTACTCTTTTAGTAGGAACAAGGTGAGATGTTGATGTGGGTATTTTCAATTTATTGAGGGAAAGGGAATTTTGGAGTGGATGGAGGGGGAGAAAAACAAATAGAGTGTTTTGTTTTGATTTTATTTATTTTAAAAAAAAAATGTGGTTAATTTTGGTCTCGTTTGATAACCGCTAGGTTTTTTGTTTTTTCTTTATTTAGTTTTTAAAAATATGAGAATAATGTAGATAACAAAACCAAGAAACTTATTGACGGAAGTAACGTTTTCAAGCTTAATTTTCAAAAACTAAAAACCAAATAGTTATCAAACTGAGTATGCAGCCAAGTTTCCGATCATGAAAAAATGACATGGTATTGTTAAAGAACAAATACTTTGATACATATCTCATTAAAATCTTTACAACAAAGAAAGAAAAAATGTAGAAAATGAGAAAACTTTATTCTCTCTCTTAATTGTCTACATTTTAATTGGTGGTATTTAGGGAGATTCCTAACTCTGTATGCAGCCAAGTTTTTTCCATTGTTAAAATTGACAATTCTTAAATGACATGACAATATTTGTTAGTGTTGTGAGCTATGTTGTTTTTATGTCAAGTGACTTTTTTTTTTTTTCTTCTTTTCGTTTGTTTCATTTTTTTTAGTTCAACAATATGTGATGGGAAAATTTAAATTCTTTTTAATACCAGGAAAATTTTGAATCTTAAACTTTGACCTCTCGATAAATGGCATACATTTTAATTGTTGAGCTATATATATACTTGGATTAACCCCATTTCTATAATTCTATTAGTATTTATCTAGAGTATTAAAAAAAATCAGAGAAAAACTTCAGAAATTAATTTAATTTTCTATGTAATGTTTTCAATTGTCTGTATAATATTTTATTTTCTGACGTGTCGTAGTCTTACACTTCCAAGCATCAAGATATTTGAACAAGGTTTCAAGCGTCTTTGGGCAAGTTAGAGAGTGATTTTTTTTTTTTTTTTTTTTTTTGAAAGAGTTAGGGAGTGATTTTAAAATGACTAAAATCACTTTTGTCACGTTCAAAATCATTTCGAAACATATATTTTTAAATTTTACACTTCTAAATGTGATTTTCAATATCATCAAAATTGATTTAAAATTATTAAATGCATGTTTCGAAATGATTTTGAATATAACAATTTTAACCATTCCAAAATCACTCCCAAACCTGCATTTAGGCTTAGTTTGGGGTTGCGGTAGCTTTTAAAATAATTGCTGTCAGCTGTGCTTTAAAGAAAATCAGCTATAGTACCAAGTAAATTAGTGTTTGGTAAGTTTTAGCTGAAAAAACAAGTTCATGTGTTTGGTAAATTAATACTAGATTATTGCAACTTACATATAATAATAACCAAAATATTAATAATATTTCAATAATTGCATAATGTTAGGTTGTTATATGATTTCAAAATTCTTATAACAAGACAATTAATTTAAATTTCATATGATTTAAATTATAACATTATGTTAGGTATTTTTATATTTTGATTAAAAAGAAAAAAGAAAAAAAATGTTATTTCAATCTTCAAAAAAAGTTAGAAAAAATCAAATTCAAATGTATTGAAATAAGATAATTGAATGGTGAATATGTCTCAAGAACGTGGAGTATGGGAGAGATAAATGGTTAGTTAGAGAATCTACCAGATTTTTAGGGAAGCTAAATCCATAAGCTACTATTAATAGCTTTTGCAAATCAACGTAATTCAAAAAATACTTTTATATAAATTAATTTATAATTAGATTTACCAAACACTAAAAACGGTTAAAATTATTTGATAATCACTCTGATGGCCTCTAAAATCAACGTCAAACACAGCCTTAATCTCTTAACAAAACATACTACTTAAAAATAAATAAATTTTAAATCAATAACAATTTATAGTGGATAAAAATATGACAGCAATAATTTGTTTTCTTTTTGTTTTTTGGTGTGAAATATACATTTTTTTTTAAGCGGTGAAATATACAAATTACTGGTTTAAGAATATACCTTTTCAATGTCAGGAATTTAATAACTAGTCTAATTGGTATTGTGTATCAATAGTGTTTTTTTTTTTTTTTAAGTATTGTGTATCAATAGTTTGACATACATTATTAACAATATAATCATATGCACTCTTTTCAAAAATTAAAAATAAAAAAAAATAATGCACTTACAA